>CM053787.1:253150912-253750912 GCA_028749045.1 Cupressus sempervirens
GTTCATTGTGGTTTATGATTCCTTTTTATTTATTTATTTCCTTTTGATTTTTTTATTGCCAACTATTTAATTTATCCTTTTTCTATCTTGACATGTGTGCTCTTTTTTTTATATATCCTCTAGTTGACCTATAACAACACATTTTTCTCCTCCAACTATTCTCATACTAATGATTGATCACTGAGTGTAATTTGAAACATTGATGCAAACAAAAAACACAATATAATCCAAAAATGTATATCAATTATATTACAATTAATTAGTAGATATTTTCTATGATGTTGAAAAAATGAAAGATCTCAATTTTTTTAAGGAAATGTTGAATGACGAATAATTGATCAATGTCATTTTCAATTTATGCTTAAATAAAAAATGATATTGCTCTTAATGGATGGATATGCATGTCCTTATGAGAATGGATAATTAGGGAATGTTGTATTAATTTTTGTGTGCAATGTGAATGAATAGTTGTAATTTGTTTATACATTTTGTATTCTCTCCTCACAATGATTATGAGATTATGTGTACTTTTGGTTGGATCCTATCTAGTAGCATGTTATCACCCAATATTATTTTTATATATGCATATATTTAGTAAACTTGCTTGTATTCTTCTCCTTGTGTGATTCATGTATGATATTTTAGGTAGAGTGTTTTGGCTTCCAATTTATCCTACTCATAATTTGTGGTTTTAGAAGTGAACCTAATTTAAGTTGGGGGGGGGGGGGGGGGGGTGGTGTGTAAAATTGACCCCTTTGCTATCATTACAAGTTATGTTGTAAAACTTTGTCAAACCACTTTCCATGTACATGCTAGTTCTTTGGTTATATTGGATGATGTAGTACTTTGATATATGGATTATTTGACTATGTCATAGTTTCATATAATGAGGTTAATTATTTATAATTTTGACTGCATACTCACATGTATGTGGTTGGTGTCTAATTTTTTATATTTTTGTTTGATGTGCCTAGTGTCATTTGGGGACAGAGTCATAATCACATACTTGTAGGATCTAAACTATGTACCAATCCCCACAATTATTAGACACACACATAGACACACATATTTTATGCATATTTTCATGTATTATATATATCAATTTCCTTGAATTAAAATGATGGGTGTACCCTCTTGTATTATCTGAATGGCACAAGAGGGATGATAGCATATAGGCCTAAATCCTAACTTGAATCATCCTTTTTCCTAAGATAATAGACAAGTATATGATTGATTACCTCCTTCAAATTGGTCAAGGTGATGTGAATTCTTAAAACCTTGTTTGAGCATGGTTATATATGTTGCATCTCATCTATATTTTGTTTTGGTTTGATTTTAGTATGTACGAAGTCATGTAGGTCAATATGGTATTTTGTCATGATGTTAGTATAAGATTTATTCAAAGATTATTTGAAAGATAATTAAAAAGAGTAAATTATTAAACCTTCCAAAATAATAGAACATTCATATTTGTTTATTTCATTAATAAACATAAATTAAATTTCTATAGTAATTAAATAATTTTATTATAAAGTATAAAAATATTGATTGAAGATTTAATTAATATTAAGCAAAAAATAGATATTGATATGCAAATTAGTAAAATATTATTTTAACATTACTTTTATTTTCAAAAGCTTCATGTTTGAATTCATACTTGAGTTCTAATATCAAATTTAACTCAAAATTAAATCATGCATTTTGAATGTACAAATATTTTATAAGTCAAGCTTGAACTTTAGTTAAAATTTCACTTGATTAGCAAAAATTGAGTAGAAAATTTATTTACATTTATATCACAATATGCCCTTAAAAAAATCTATACTAAAAATGATTTTATAAATATATAATTGTGTATGTTCATTAATAAAAATATAAAAATATTTTTAAAGAGGCATATATATATACATATACATACATACATACATACATACATACATGTACACATGCACATGTACACCTGTAATTAGAAATATTCTTTTGTATTTATTTATAGAAAAAATAAGTATAAGTTTTAATATATCAAAATAGATATATTATTAATATATCTTTAAAAATAAATCATTCTACTTCATTTATTTCTTCAAAAGTAAATTATTATGTCAATGGGTCCTTGGTTTGTTGGTGAAGTTGAATGGTTCTAAATGAGCCTATTAGAGATTAAGTCTTATTAAGTGTTCTTACAACACAATAGTAAGTGCCTCCTACTTTATTTAAGAAGATTGGCTTATATATGGGAGATTAGCTCCTGGATTTTATAATTTCCACTAGAAAATTGCCAACACCAATGTTCAGAATTTAGAATTTAAAAATTTTATTGGAAAATTGTAGCCTGTATGATTACTTATTGATTATTTTTCATAGGATTATGAAGAATGAAACATTCTATTTTTAAAATGATATTCATATTGACCAGTTTCTAATTTTTATATGATCATCTATCTTTCTAATCTTAATTGGCTCGTTTCTAATTCTCGTGGATATCATTGATCTTTCTAATCTTTTCTATAATCTCTAATTTTTCCTTCTAACTTAATGGATTTTTATAGCTATTATATCCTCTCTCCATTTCTATTTATGCCTATAAAAGCACCAAATTGACAAATTCATCTAATACAAAATGTGGCATTTAAAGTATGCATATCAGATAGTGAATACTTCTTTGAAGATATTTTCTTTTCAAAGTGCTACAATACATGAGAAGGAAATGTTAGCCATTGGGGCACTATCATATGTGGTTGGTGTGGATTTTGGACAATATAAGCATATATTTCGTAGATATTTGGAGACAGTTCTTCAAAACATTGAAAAATACCAAAGTTGTGCTATCCTTATTGGTGTGGTTGGTGATGTCTATAGACCATTAGATGACAAGCACCTAATGGAATCATAACACAACTTCCCAAATATTTTTTGAGTGATCAACTAATTTATCAAAGATATAACACAAGTTTAATTGTTATTTATGTATCAAATTATGTATGTATGTTATACCAGTTAATGACATTTTTTAGTATAATATAAACATCATTTTGCACACCAAAGTTTAACTAGAGTTGAGAAATAGATGGTTGAAAAAGGCTTCTATCCATTACATTCTCTAAACATTCAAACAAACTATGAATATTTGGCCACTCTAAAAACCTTTCAGTTGACTCTTGACAGACCTCCTTTATCTCCTCATTTTCATAATGGATTTCATAGTTAGTTGCAGTGGATTCAAATATGTTAGTTTCATTCTCATTTACATTGTTTTACCTCCAAAGATATTCTCATTAGCAAGAGGATTATTTTATTTAGGGGAGGGTCATGATGATAGTGGCTTTGATAGATTTTTATCTTTTGTATATCTAGTTTTGGAAACTTTCTTCCTTAGATGTGAATACCACATGTGGATAGATGCAAAATCATGGTGTGTCAAATATACGCTTAAGTGGCAGTCTAAAATCAAGAAATCAAGTTTATGTCAACTTGATGTGCAATTTTGAACTAGTTATGAAGTTTATATTAAAAATTTGTAACAATGGCATTTATAGGAAATTGAATGTAGTTTCTAAACTACTAGGTCTTATTGGAAAATAATTTAATTTGATTGGTCAAAAATTCTTATTTTAATATTGTGGTACAAACATTTCAGGAAAAAATAAGAAGTTGGTGTATGTTTGACTACCTTAATCATAATAAAATAATAAATTCTTTTAAAGGTTCTACATATAAGAAGTAGACTCATGCTTAGATGTGATGCATATTTTTATATATTTTATTCCAATAAAATAATTAAATATGATTTTTCTGCCATAACATTTTTAGAAAAAAAGGTTCTCATGTCTAACCACCTTAACTAAGTAAAAAGTTTATCAAATTTTTTTTTTTTTCTTTTTCTATTATAGTAGATGAAACATAGAATGTGACACTTCATTTGGATACCAATAAGATTTTACAGTTTCAAATTTATAGCTATTTTTGAATCAATATACATCACTCAAAACTTTATAGCTAACTCCATTAGAAAATAAGTAAAATTTGCTTACTGAACTTGTAATTTGACAGGCATTATATCAATGAAAAGCTAAGAATATTATTAAGAAAGACTTTTCATTTCATCAAATATGGATGAAAAAAAGTTGTTAGCTACATGCTCGAAATCAAAAACTCAAAGAAATAAGGTAAAAACACATTTTTTGGGACGTTTTTGGCATTGACCTTATAGGCTTGGTATCCAAAGCACTACCAGGCCTAAATTAGGTATTTGATATATCAGATACTCGATTATATTGGATACCTATTTTCCTAATTGAAAAATAATTATTTAAAAAAATAAATTATATTATATATATATATATATATATATATATATATATATATATATATATATATATATATATATATATATATATATATATATATATATATATATATATATATATATATATATATATATATATATATAAAACTTATGACCTCTTTTGAGGACCCTTAACAACACATTTAATGGTTCAACAATATTGAAAAGGGTAATAGAGTTCCCTATGACTCCTTTTGACCCATTTAAACACATTACCTACATCATTAGGGGTCTTACAATTCTTAAGCATACATAATGGGATAGAATGGGTCAAAGGGGATCATAGGTTACCCTATGACCCATTTGAACACATTATTTATATTATTAGGGATCCTAAGACCCCAAAGAACACATAATATTAGAATACATAAAAAGGGACATAATGTACCATATAACTCCTTATGAGCCATTCAAGCAGATTATTTATGTTGTTAAGGATCCTACAACCCTTAAGTATACATAATGTGATCAAATGGATCAAAAGGGGTCATTTGGTACACTATGACCCCCCTTTACCCATTGGACAATATTATCTATATACTTAAAGGTCCAAAGGAGTTATAGGCTACCCTATGACCCCTTTCAACCATTCAAACATTTGATATATATATTGAGCATCTAATATATCAGATACCTAATTTAGGCTTGGTACTGCTTTGGTACCAAGACTATAATGTCAATGCCAAAAATGTCCCAAAAATGTGTTTTTACCTTGTTTCTTTGAGTTTTTGACTTTGAGCATGTAGCTGAAAACTTTTTTTTCACTCATATTCGATGAAATGAAAAGTCTTTCTTAATAATATTCTTAGCTTTCCATCAACATAATGCTTGTCAAATTAAAACTTCAATAAGTAATTTTTACTTATTTTCTAATGGAGTTAGCTATAAACTTTTGATTGATGTATATTGATTCAAAAATAGCTATAAATTTCAAACCATAAAATCTTATTGGTATATGAATGAAGTGTCACATTCAATGCTTCATCTACTAAAATAAAAAAAAGGAAAAAATTAAATTTGATAAGTTTTTTACTTAGTTAAGGTGGTTAGACATGAGAACCTTTTTTTTCTAAAAATGTTATAGCAAAAAATTCATAATTAATTTTTTATTGGAATAAAATCCACAAAAATATGCATCACATTTGAGCATGAGTCTACTTCTTATATGTAGAACCTTTAATAGGTTATCCTATGACCTTTTTAACCCATTTGAACATATGATATATGTCACCAGGCTTACTAAGACACCTAGGGACATATGTTGTTGTTGAATACATTAAAATGGGACCCCTTTAGACTTATTCAAAGATATGAGATATGCCTGTAGGGGTCCTAGGATATCTAGGGACATATATTTTCATTGAATGGGTCAAAAGGAGTCATAGGTTTCTCTATGACCCCTTTCAACCTATTCAAACATATAAGATATGTCCCTAGAGATCCTAGGACACATAGGGACATAGGTTTCCTTATGACTTTTCTGGACCCATTTGAAGACATCAGATATGTCCCTAAGGGTCCTTGAACCCCATGGATATATATTATCATCAAATGGGTTGAAAGGGGTCATATGTTAACCTATGACCTCTTTCAACCCTTTTGAGCATAAGTGATATGTCCCTAGAGATCCTAGGACCCCTAAGCATATATGTAGTCATAAAATGTGTCAAAAGTCGTCATAGGTTATTCTATGACCCCTTTCAACCAATATGAACAAATAAAATATGTCCCTAGGGGTCATAGGACCACTATAGACATATGTTGTCATGAAATGTGTCAAAAGTGGTCAAAGGATAACCTATGACTCCCTTCAACCCATATAAAAAATGAGATATGTCATGAAATATGTCGAAAGGGATAATAAGTTATCCTATGACTCTTTTTGATGCATATAAATAAATGAATTATGTCCATAGGGGTCATAGGACCACTAGGGACATATGTTGTCATGAAATATGTTAAAAGGGGTCATAGTTATTCTATAACCCCTTTCGACCCATATGCAGAAATGAGTTATGTCCCTATGGGTCCTACCGACATATGTTGTCTTGAAATGTGTTGAAAGAGGTCATAGGTTATCCTATAACCCATTTCAACCCATATAAACAAATAAAATATGTCCCTAGGGATCATAGGAGCCCTAGGGACATATGTTAACTTGTAATGTGTTGAAAGTGGCCATAGGTTATCCTATGATACATTTTGACCCGTATAAACAAATGAAATATGTCCCTAGGGGTCTTAGGACCACTAGGGATATATGTTTGTCATGAAATGTGTTGAAAGGGGTCATAATTTATCTTATGACCCTTTTTGACCCATATGAACAAATGAAATATGTCCCTAGGGATCCTAGAACACCTAGGGGCATATGTTATTTTTGTATTCTGTTGATCAAGAGGATGAATTGATTGAGTATAGAAATCTGATGTATAATTGGATTTTAGAAGCATATTCAAACATTTTTCAATATTTCAAAAGCTTCTAAAAAAGAGTTTATCTGTAGATGTTGTGATAAGATTGTCAACATAATGTCTAGCCATACCAAAAAGATAGATCTTGCCTCCTTGCATGCAAAGGTGTTGGCAAGGACAACCACATTTATTTCTTTAGTGGGAAATAAGAGAATCCCTCATTAAATATAATTTAAGTTTATTAAACTATTTAACCATTTTAATTTTTGTGTTAGAGGTTGTTTTAGTGTAGTTTACTTTATGATGCAAATTCTTTGCACTAAATAAAACCATTTTCTTTTGTAGTTTTTTATAGGTTATAGTTATGTTGGAAGGCTATGATCTATAAATTTTTTAATATAATTATGTTTACAATGGTACAAAATCAAAATCCTTTTTTCGATTAAATCACTTACCAGTCAATCTATGATGTACACTCACAACCACATAGTTTGTTTTCAATGTCCATAGAAAAAAGTTGTAGAAAAGTAATTGAAAAGAGATTTAGAAAAGAAAGAAAAAAGAGTTTCAAAAAACAAAGGAAAAATATAGGTAAAAGGCAATTGTGCAAGTCATATTTTACAATTTCTTGAAATTATTTACTAGAACAAAGACAGGCACTATCTCATTTCTTTTTTTTTCCTCTTAAAATAAATAAAACTTCTACATTTTCTATTAGAATCTTTTTAAACAATTCAATCCTTATAGTTTTTCTTAGTAGCATAATTTTGTAAAATACACTTTTAGATAACTTGTGTGCTAATGTAGGGATGAAGTTTTTGCAAAGGCTTCTATTAATATTTTTAGAGAGATTTTGACTTGTATCTATGAAATACAAGGATATATGAAATATTTCCTTGGTTTCTTTATAAAAGTTTCCTTTATTTGAAGTGCGCTATGACAGGAATGTTAAGGTAATGTAGTTAGACTTGTCTATCTCTTAATTTTTTTGGGCTTGAAGATGCTCATTAGTAATTGTAGCTACTTCAATAAAATGATGTTATAATATATTCAACTTAAAATTGGAAGTCTCAAACAATAGTTAAATTATATATGTTAAGTGATAACATGCATATTAGTTGTATAAAAACATCAAAATAAAGAAACACTTCTATACAAAAAAAAAAACATTTATGAGCATTTTTCTACATTATAAAATAAAATTATTCCTATCATTGTTTGTACAAAAGTGTGCAACAACTAGTTTTATGAGTTTATAAATGCAATGTGGAAAGTGGAGTCATGTAAACCCTCACCCCACATTAAACTTAGTTGTATTAGTTTTAAATAAAAAATATTTTACTAATTAAAAAATTTATTTAATTTATTTGTTTTGTCTAGTTTTTTTTTTTTAATTTAAAAAAAAGTAAATCATTTATTTAACTAATAATCAAAGTTGTTATATGTTATATTTAAATTAAATTAGATTTAGATTTAAATATTTTTATATTTAGAAATTAAATTGTTGATTTAATTTATATTTAAATTATTTGACGTTGTATTAATTAATCAATTTCAAAATTTAATTTAAATTTGAAATATAATTAAAATAGAATTTGATTTATAAATGGACTAATTTATAATTCAACAAGATTAAATTATAAATCATTTAATTAAAGTGAATTTGGATTAATTTGATATTATAATTAACATTATGTGGACATGTTTTGAGATTTTATTTTGGTTAGTGGTTGATTAGAGGTAAAGTAATGCCTTAGGAAGGGATTATGTTTGTGAGACGTAAAATACTATAATGGATTTATACATTTTATTCCTTAGGTTTTTACTATGGAAAGATCATAACTAGTTTTAGTATTACAATTGGTTCATCATGTGTGGTTTTGGGGTGCATCTCTAAATGATGTCACATGTTCTTGAGTCTTGTTGTCATTATGTTATTTTACCACAAGAAGTGACAACCATTATTATGTTGAGATTTTACTTGTCCACCTTGTTTCTTCTATTGTGTTTTCTCTATAATTTAAAAACTTGTTCTACTCCATGTTTAGAGAGTTGTGCTTTTAAGGTTATTGATGATCATTGATTTGTGGTATGTGATTATGAGATTTTTTTGATAAATAATTATATTATTGGGGTGCCCAAGTTGTGGGATGGATAGCTTGGGTCCTTTATTACACCTCAATAATTACTTTGGTAATTTTCATGATTTAATGATTTACAAGAAGTCTTTTGTCATTTTAGTTTTGTCTTCTCTTGGTTTCTTCATTGGAAGCATTAAGGTACATTATTTGAGATCATAGAGGGTAAGTTGATTGCAATGGGGTACAAGGACCTAAAGAGGTTATTGGGGCAACTCATTATGAATTGACTTAATAAGTGAAAACTTAATAAACATGAAGTTGGGATAAAACATTGTTGGTAAGAATTTTTTTCACTATGAATACTTTCTCTAGAATGACCCTATTCACCCTCCATATAGTGATAATCATTCCAATAGTTGGATAGATTGCAATCAATCGCTATCATATTGTAATCTTTATGTATGTTTGAGAAGGGAAACTCCCTGATATGATGGGTGTATTTGGTATTTTTCAGTACTTTTCACCTGAAAGTACAAAATGATATAACACAAAACTTAAAGAAATAGACAATGAAAACCCCAAAGGTAGACATTTGAATACCATGAAGGATTTTGCAAAGAATGACAATTTATAAGAGGGTTTGGGGACATATTAAGTTCAATAAGTATAATAATGAAATAAAGATAATGAATCTCAACATATGAGAAAAAAAATTAACTTTTCACATTTAAATCAAGATGCTATGGTTTTTTTTGTGTTTCACCAAATTGCATATATGTCACTCCAACTTAGGAACCATTTGATTTCATAAATATACAAAAACACCACCAACATAACACATGATAAATCTACCATGGGGTCAGCCCCCCTCTTTTGGCTTCTATATAAATACATCAAAAACATATGATAAATCACTAATGAAAACTCAACAAACACATTTAGACATCAAAC
Source organism: Cupressus sempervirens (assembly GCA_028749045.1). NCBI lineage: Eukaryota > Viridiplantae > Streptophyta > Pinopsida > Cupressales > Cupressaceae > Cupressus > Cupressus sempervirens. Next base: position 253,160,704 of record CM053787.1, read on the forward strand.
CAAATGTATTTATTATTGTTCTCTTGGAAATATAGAAGTTCAAAAGCCCTGCATGCAAAATGTCGAGCTAAAAAATCCAATAGAAATACCACCATAAAAAAGCTTTTACAAAAATATCCTCTTTACAATGCCAAAAAGTCTTGAACTTATAGGCTTCAAATAACTACCTAATAATTCCTCTTCCAAATTTGTAAACAGCTAAATTAGAATCTAATAATTATTTGTCTTTTCCAATCAACTCTAGCCTTACAAAATAAAATACAATATACAAAAATCTCAACTTTTACAAATATAAAAAATCACTAAAACCTAAATTCCAACCTTTTGCAATTATAGTGACAGACATAATTACTTTTCAATAGGAACAACTTGAAACCTTTCAAATTTGGAAAATTATACAGTTTCGCTGAACATCATGTTTCCTTCAAATGTAAAAACATAAGAATCATCTTAACCACTTTTGTCAGTCATTGGATGGATATGAGCATTTAGCACAAACGGTATCTTTTGAGGCCATCACTGATAATCTATTCTTTGAATACACTGACTATATCATCGAAGCATTTGATTACTTGTGAGCATCATCACTCACTATCCCTGTCTTATATCACCAACAATCACTACAACTATTTTGCTATGTAGTTGTATTTCTTCGGGGTATCAAATACATTAATATTCGACCTGTATTGAAGAAAAACTCAAAACATATTCACTAGTCCAAGCAACATATCAGTGGGATTCCAATAGCTATTTCTGAAGCTCTTCCATATTCAATTTTAAATTGAATGGTGACATTTTCTTGAATTTAATAAATAAATTTCTTTCTATGAACTCTGCAACTGTTACATTTAAAGCTATGCCTACGTGATGGTTAAAACATTTTGTAGTTGCATTGCCTATGATTCCACATCATGCATGTATGGCGAACAACATACAAACCAAAAGTCTTGGAAGCTCCTTCAATATCACCTTCCATGCATTGACTCTTGTTGCTGACATTCTATAAAATATTTCACAGACATTAATAATTTCTCTATCATTTATCCACAATGGTAGTTGGAACAATGATGTTTAATGAGAGCATGACTTAATTAAAGAGAACACTGCTCCGAGGAAGTCAAGTTCTATTGTTTTCGATATCTTCATTTGAGCTACAAACATGTGATAGGGTCGACAGTCAATGTGTAATTACTTGGAAAGGGAAACCCATCCAACTGAAGAGAATCAAGTGAGTTATGCACAACACTACTCAATGTTGACTTTCCTACAATATGCTTCGATACTCTTCTACGCACCTTCCCTAATGGCTCTAACACTATGTTCTCATGTTGCTGCTTATTAGTGTTTTCTGCTTAAAATTAAGCAGTTTTATGTTCTCATAAGACATTAGAACTATTAAAAAAAGGATAATATAGAATCTTCTCCTTTTAAAGTGGAGCAGCTATTTTGTAGCCAGTGAAATAACTTCATGTTCTCATGCGGCTGCTTAAGTGTCATTTCTGCGTAAATTTAAGCACCATAAGTGTTCCCATGTAAATTTTTAATTTCAAAAAAGGGAAAAATTGGAATCTTTTCCTACATAAGTGGAACAGCTATTGTTTAGGAATTGAAAATAAGCTATGGGAGAAAAGGATGGGCTTAAAATAAGCACCAACTGCTTATTGAAAAAAGTTAGAAGTGACTTCATAAAAAAAAATTATCTTTTTTTTCATTGGCCTAACATTTTGCATCTATATTTAATTTACAACAAATGATATTAATTTCTTATTTGAAATATATATTTAAGTGTAATGCTTAAAAATAAGCAGGAAATTTTGTTTTCATGGGGCCATCAACTCCACATATTACTCCTAAAAAATATTGAGCAACTACTGCTAGCCAAAATAAGCCTAGCAGCAGCATGAGAACATGCTCTAAGCTAGGGAAAAATGTCGGGGGCTGAAAATAGGCATTCACTGCTTATTGAAAAAACTGTCATGTGTCTTCATAAAATTCTTTTCCTCCTTTTTGAACAATCAAAATAATTAGTATAGATTTTTTATTTTAAAATCAATAAAAATTGCTGCTTAAAAATCAACAGTAAAATAAGCAGCAGCATGGGGCCACTACTTAGCTCCACAAATTTCTCCTATAAAAGTTGAGAAGCCACTGCTAGCTAAACTAACCTAAGTAGTGGCATGAGAACATGGTGTAAAAGTTTTTAGTGGAAAAAGCTTGATAGTGTGCGATGTTTAAGAGCGTTAGATTTTCATGGAAAAAGCTTTATACTTATTCTTTTGACAAATTTTCCAAAATCTTTTAATAAACCAATTTAACAAAACTTGTTCAACCATCACATTCTAAGAATGTCCATATTCTTTATGGTTCTTGTTAGACAATAGAAATTTTCTAGTGTGTGTATATAGAAAAAATAGAGAATTTTGACTATTTAGCACTTTTAGTTCACATGGCTTAAACATTACAAACTAATTGTTGATTATGCTTAGGTGGATCATGTGGGTCCCTCCGACCCCATCTTCTTTGCCATTTGGGATTGTCATTTCCATTTTCTTTTTTCTGACCCAAAGTTAAATATTTTCAAACTTGTTTCCATTTTTTTCCACCCATCAGATCTCCAACTCAAACAAAAAGATTTCCTAAACCAAGATTTTTCATTTGTAGTGGCCTATATATGAATGAGAGCTTCCAAATAGAGTGCATCACCATTTTTTATTTCTATTGGAAATGCATTGGCAAACATGTACACAAAATGTGGAAGTGTAGGCAAGGCATCAAAAGTGTTTGATAGGGTGTTGTCTTTACTACTACGATTGTAGGATATGCCCAAAATATCTTTGTTGACGAGGATTTAGAAACTTTCTCTCTAATGTAACTAACAGGTGTAAATCCATAGGTCACAATCTTAGCTAGGATCTTCCCTTCATTTTCCAAAATGGAAGCTTTTGAATGTGGCATGGACTTGTACCACATGATAAAAGAAGCAATTTTACCAGATGCTATAGACATGTAGGGAAATGTGGAAGCATAGACAAGACACTTGATCTAACTAATATAATGCCTTAAAGAATTATTTATAGAATACCATTACTATAGGATATGCAACATACGAACACCTAAATTGTTTGTCACACTATTGTAGTGGAATTCCTATTTGTAGGATATTAGCCAAAAGTTGGTTTGTTGAAAAGGATTTAAAATTTTACTTAGGCAAGCCACATTGGGTAGCCAAGACACTTCTGGGGGTGATTATAGAAGCTGAAGAGATATCCTTAACTAAAAATAACTTTGAGCTAAGACCAACTTTTCATTGAACCATTTAATACCTCTCGTACCCTGCATTTTACCAAAACATATGCTCTAAGTTTTTACATTTAGTGTGTGATGCATTTTTATCAAAGAAAAATGCACAATATTTTCTACTTGCAAATGTTGACTAAGCAAAAAGGACTTCTCGCAACATGCCAAACTCATTCGACCGACTCCTGTGATGCCTGAAAATACATGGTAGAAATTAAGTGTGTTTGGAAAGGCTTTCACACCATTGCAACAAGACTTTCTTTCGCTCTCACAAGCTTGCGATCATGCAAAAAAGTGACATTTTTTGTCACCCTTTAGCCTATTGTTGATAAACAACCTAAGACATCTTTCATGGGCTAAGTTTTATTTTTTTCTGCTAGGAAAATTTGTGTATTTTTAGCATTCTCAAGTGTACGAAAATACTGTGCATTTTCGAGCATTGTAGGAGTTACATTAAATAAGTTGGCTTATCGAAGGAATACTTTTTTTCTTATTCAACATTCATATGTTGAAACTGTGGTACATTTTCATGCCCATACATGATTGCAAGCCAAATTGAATAGAGGAGCTTTCTTAGTGAGATGTGTAGGATGAATTTGTTGTAACTTGTGTTTTTTCACCCATTGAATGAGGTTGAGCATTGTAGGAATCATTTTCTGCTCATTCAACATGTTTTTCTCATTGGATGCATGCAAAAATTGAAACTAGTGTATATTTTCATGCTTCGTGCATCATTGCATGTTGGTGTTCAACATGATGTTTTCATGTCATGATGTTGCATTGTTAAGTATTTTTGGCATTTACATGACATCACAAGTCAATTTGAAGAAAGAGAAAGTCTTCTTGCAATCTTATTGTCACACTGCATTTTTTCATTTGTACATCATCACAAGACTTGCTAGGAAGAGAGAATTTGATGTTGTGATGTTGAGCTACAACTTGTTTTCATTCTCTACAAGACATCATAGGTATTTTATGTCCTTGTGTGCATTGAATGAACAAAACATGCGGAATGAGTAGAGAAGGCTTCCTATGATGCTTGGACTCATTTGATGTCTTCTTATATGATGCCCAAAAATTCACAACATTTTTTGCCTTCATAACATCGCACCAAGATTTTCTATCTCATTGATTTGACTTGTGATGTCATGCAAACAGGAAAATACATTGTAGTTATAGCTTGCATACATTGAATGAGAAAAAAAGGCTTCCTACGATAACCAAACTCATTCAACATTAGCTGCTATGACATGCATAGGTCAAAATTGTAGTGTATTCTTATAAATTCCTATCTTATCTAATTTGAAGGAGCATTAATTTTTTTAATGTGACACATTTTTCATTACAATTGCTCACAAATCTAGTGTTATGGGTCATATAGCTTAAATATTGCTTATTTTGTTTCCTCATATATGAAAATTTGACGTAGATCATGGTTGTTTAACTTATACAGTAGTAGTTAAATGTGGTTAGAAATGGGAATAGATCAACTGATGAAAAATTGCACAAAATTAAATGAGAGTGAAAGTGTAAGTAGAACTAGATGCACATCCACCTAAGTAGTCAAAGCATAGTGTGTGATGTTTAAGGGTGGCCCTTTTAGTCTAAGAGTCAGTTGTTGGTGTGTTATGTTTAAGTCAACTAGTGTCAATATTCTATCATTGAGCTACCATTTCCATCTAGACATCAAGAGTGATGACTAAGGTTGGAGAACTGCCTCCTTACAAACTACATTTTTTTGTATCTGAAATTTGATCAACAAACTAGTTTCTCATTTCCAAAAGATAGTTATCAAACAAATTATGAATTTGGGTAACATTTGGGTTTGAGTCTTAGATTTGAGATATTTGAGAGTTAGGTTCTTGAATATTTTTTAGAAAATGGTTAAGATGCCAACTCTTAACTTTTTGCAAAAGTTGAGATGTTGACAAAACTTAGGATGTTAATTGAAAGATGGGAAAACATTGGGATCACAACTCATAACCTTTTCAAAAGTTGGGTGTTTTAACTTTGTAGCCCTTAACAAACATTAATTAGATACTTATTTTATTTTCCCATGCCTTTAGTTCTAGTACATAATAAGGATGGGAATTGGAAAAGATTCTGGAATTAAGTCTTGCATACTTGGTTTTCCTTGTTCATATGAAATGATTACCAATATTGCATATAGTCACTAGGAGGTTTGGGTATAGTCATATTGTTAGGGTAACTCTAGATTTATGTGATGATACTTCCCCATATGTATTTTGAGGTTCCTACATTATACTTTGTACACCTAGTTTATGTCTCAATCATTTATAATTGACATACTTAAATAATTTGTTATTCCCATTTTATGTAATGACCATTTGCATGATTTGGTTATTTTCTTTCATCAAGGCTTGTTGTTATCTTTTCAGCATGGTAGGAGTGGACTTCCAAGTTCCATTAGGTTAGGTGGTAGCAATTTAGATATGATGATCACATTATTTCCATTGAATGTTCCTTGTTGTTGGCTCTTTGATCGATCTACATTTGTTTTTAGTTTTATTGTATCATGACTTGATTCATTATTATTGTTATCCCTGTGATATGGAATATATAATAGGACATTTTCCAATGGACATGTCATAGGGATAACAATAATAATGAATCAAGTCATGATACAATAAAACTAAAAACAAATGTAGATCAATCAAAGAGACAACAACAAGGAACATTAAATGGAAATAAGATGAACATCGTATCTAAATTGCTACCACCTAACCTCATGGAACTTGGAAGTCCACTCCTACCATGCTGAAAAGATAACACCAAGCCTTGGTGAAAGAAAATAACCAAATCATGCAAATGGTCATTGCATGAAATGAGAATAAAAGGTTATTTAAGTATGTCAATTATAAATTATATATTCCATGATATATCATTGTATCTTATAGAATTTGGGTTGTTCTAGATACCATGTGCATGCATTAGTCTAGTAATTGACATCTCATTTAATTATGGCTAATTAGAGGATTAGGAATATTTTTTTTGTGGTTTTAAATGATTTTAGAATATATTTTAAATTACATTTGATCTTAGTATTTTACTTAATTTGGTTATATTAACTACATCTTGGAACCCTTGGGACAATTAATTGAGTTGTGCAAGTTGGTATTTTGACTTATCATGTATGTGCTACTAATGATACTTAAAATTATGCTTTCCTTGCTTTTGTATTTGTGGCATGTAATATAGGTTGAACATTTAAGAGAAAAATTGTTGCATCAATTTAGTGTGAATATAGGTTAATTTATCATATGTTTCAAGGAGGGCCATTACAAGAAGCACCAAATAATGATTTTTATCATTAACTTGAAAAGTAGCTTCCCAAAATAAAAATTTATTGTCCACTCAATTTGAGGATAGAAATGCATGTCCCAAGCACATGACTATGTTAGCAACCAAAAGTGTAACATAATTGGTCCAAGAACAAAAATATTGTCTTTTCTTAAACACTCAAAATACCAGTCTTTGATCAATCAACCATAAATAGAACAAATCATCATCTTGTCCTATTTGAATGAACTTGTACCAATTGCAAAAATATAAGAATTCTTGTTGTCTTTTCACTAAATAATCTTCTGTAAATGTGCATACCAAGCCTTTCTTCTCATTAAACATATCAAGAATATTGATATGAAGAAATGTGTTGAAATTAATGACAACACATCTCTCAAATGTGTGATGAAAATATTTGAAGAAAATGTATACATTAATCTCATATATCGAATTTATAATCTAGCATCAAATTACAATCCAATATTTCATTTTACAAGTATAACAATTTCAAACACTGTACATCATGGCACCAACAATCTATCATTTCCTCCATTTTTAGATTGTGTATCTAATATAAAATACATGCATGATATTAGAAATGTCTAACATAAATACCAACCCAAATATTTGGCTAGAGATTGCAATGGATTTTGGCTCAAAAATGTCAACCCTAGAAACTTAACCCATAAACACATCTTTGAAATCTCCCTACATTTCTAGATTTTGATCTTATAGTTCAAATTGTTTTTTGTTATTTAAAATAGATGACACAAAGAGGATGCCTTAAAAAGAATTTCACATTTACATCAATATAAATTATGTCAAGTTTAGAGTTTGATAACAATTATTATTTATTTTCTTATTGGAATACTTCCAAAGTTTTGATTGATAGGTGGTAATATGATTTTTAAAAAAATATATTTTTTTACCAAGTTAATGTGGTTAAACATAAGAGTTTTCTTGCTCTAAAAAAAGTTACACTAAAAAATCTATAGTTAATTATTAATTTAGAAACAATTATAAAAAATATGTGATGCATATATATACCTAAGTCATCTACATTGTATAAAAATATATTATCATTTGATTGTGATTTTGGAGGTCATAGATACACCTACTTCTTATCTCTTTCCTAAAACTTATGTAATATTGCATTAAAAAAAATAAAAATCACACAATACATTTTTCTTTCAAAAAATAACTAACATCTTAGAAACTAGATTCAATTTTCTATAAATTCTCTTCTTAATTGGTTTGACATAAGATCAATACTTTATTCAAAAGTTTATACTAAGTGTTTTTAAACTTCATTATTGCTTAACACCTTAATTTGGGATATTTGCACACACTAATGAACCAAGACAAATATTCTTTGTAACTACTTGCAACACATAAAGATTAGTAATTATTTAATATTTCCCACTTCATTGTAGCTTTGTTACAGTACTAACTGATAAGAATCTATGAATTTGAGAATATACTTTTCCATCCTTTTAAAAGAAAGTCTCATATTAGAGAAACTAATTAAAACAATATCAATAATGCAAGATTTAGTGATATGAAATATTTATTTTAGAGTAAAAAATATAAAAGGCAATAAAAGTAAATGTAGAGAGAATCTAGATTTAATGTGTAAATAATTTTATTTTTAAAAAAAATGATACACCATTTTATCAAGAAATATGAGTTTGTTAGACATTGACTTTGTGAAAGCAAAATTCATTATTGAATTCATTGTCACCTTTCATATTCAAAGCCTATATACAATTTAATTCTTTATGTTCATAATATACTTTCCTATACATGTTAACCTAATCGATGTAGAATTAAGGTTCACTAATAGAAAGAGCCTACCTAGGTAAGGATTAATTCTTCTTTAATGTATCTAATATATAGAGTAATTTCATAGTGAGATTTGAATAAAACTTGATCATAGTAGCAACATAGTTTGAAGTATGCATCTTATAATGTAACATTTACATTTAAATCACTCTTTCATCTAGAACATATATATAAATTAGCGCACATCTTCAAATAGACCATTGTAACTCATAGCTCACAACTGATAAATTCATTCTTTGGAAGACTTAGAATCATTAAAGTAAAAAAAGGAGGTAACTTGTGGGGGGATTAAAATTTAAAATTTGAGTATTTAATATTTGTCAAGGTCAATTGTCTACTAGAAATTTAAAATCAAGATGATGAATAATAAATTAGGTTCACATTTTTCAACTATATTAAATGAAAGCATAAGGTTAGGATATGGTTACTTTTCAACTTTAGTGCAAAAATATACCAACTTATTATATAAACCAATCAATATATTTTTTAAAAAAACTTGGAATAATATACACAAATAGAATGATTCAAAAAAAAAATGTTAATTATTTTATACATAATGTGATACACATAACCAATTAAATCTTGTATCTAATATCATGTATAATTATATTATTAATATGAAAAAAAAGCAATATTGCAAATTCAACATATCAATTAAGAAATAATGATATAAACTTTAGTTATGTAATATATAAGACTATCTTAAAGATTAATAATAAATATTATCTAATCTCTCAAAAAACAATAACTATTATTTAATTATACATTTTTAATATGCCAATTAATCAACATAACATTTCTTTTTTACAACTAATGGAATAAAGTCTTGCAAGAACTCCAACAAGAGCAAAGTTTATGTATGTTGTAGGTTCAAGCATGCTAGATTGAGACCTGATATCTGTAAAGTGGTCATATTTGTCAGGTCCTCCCACGATTGCTCCTATCAATAAATTTGGATTAGAAGAATTTCTATTAAACCAATGATTGAAACCATCACCACATGAGATCTTTTGAGGATGTTTGTGTATAGAGACTATAGATGCTCCTCTATGATGTGCTTCAGTTGGATATTTGTTATTATATCCTACCATGTATGAAATATTCAAAGGATTTCTCCCAAATAAATAATCTACCTGTAGAAATCAAATAAAATTCCAATGTTAGAACTTATTATATTATTATATAAGTAAAATTCATACATATTTTTGGCATTCAATTACCTGTATCTTTACGAAATTCATGACATGGGATTCTTTGAATTCAATGTTACCACATGAAATTGTTTGGTTATTGGCATATAATGAGTCACTATAAATTGTTAGTAAAAGGGAGGCACTAGTAACATATTGAGTATTTGCACCATCTCTAATGTACATCAACCCTCCTGTAAGAAGATTCATATTACATTATGTTAGTTTTAAAATCTAACTAAAATTATTATGATTAGAAGTCAGTAATTTAATTTGTAGATAACTTGAGCTAACCTGGTGTTCTATGGATCGAGCGAATTGGACTTTGTGGAAGAACTGAACAGATGAAATTTTCAGCATGGCTTCTATAGCCTAAGAATTGAGAGTCGCCTTGGAAATACAACTAATTAATTGTAATGATTAGAGGATAGTATAAGTTACAAAAAGTATTATATGAATAGATTTAAGATGGAAAAATTTCTTTGTTTACATTAGTTTCCATCATAAACTACAATATAATTACTTACAGTAGTGAGAAGTACTTGAGCTCCAGCATATTTGAGATCCCAACTAAATTCAGTAACATATGCATTTAAAGAACTATGTCTTTGTATATAATTAGAGTACTCTTTAGATTTGGTAGCTTTGTAAAGCCAAGATGCAGCCCAAAGAAGCTCATCCTATTAAATAAACATTTAAATTTGTTAATAGTCAAAATTCAAATACCACAAAATAAATAAATAAAATGTTGAGTTCTTTCTTACCATATAACCAGAGTAAGAACAATAAAAGGGGCACTCTCCTTTGTAGGTGCCTTGAAATTCATTGGCAAAAGAGAATAGCTGCAATATAGAGACATAACAATTAGTAGTATATATTAATTTTACTATATAAATTCATTACATAATCTATTTTACTATTTATTTTACACACACACACATGTATATACATATACATATACATACATATTCATACACACATACATACATACATATAAATGGGTAGATATATGTGTGTGCATTTACTTGAAAACCACTATTTGAACAAGTAAATAAATTTGTTTCATGGAATCTTTTATTAGGTACCTTGCAATAGTGTGGAACTAATCATTGAATTTATTTGCATATGTACAATATTTAAAATTAAGTTTAAAGTCCTTTTAAATGTAATTTTGATTTTATATAAAGAAAAAGATTTTATATATATATATAGTGATCCTATGCACGTTGAGCTCTTTCTTCTATGTTTACACATCTCAAGTATAAGCATTTTATGACTAAATTTGATTATTTCCTACTCAATGTCTTTTTTAAAATTGTAAGATTAATCCTTTCCTTTCTAGTATTAAAAGTAAAAACCAAATCAACTATAAAATATGATATTTTATACTATTATTCAAGAACATTTAGTATCATTTCTTTTATGCATATATCATTTTTAAGAGTTAATTCCATCTTAGAGAATCAAAATAATAATTAATAGAGAAACATTTGAACTTTGACCATTAAAATGAGCAGCAAATTTGGACACATCATCTAAAACCTTTATTTTTAATCTTTAATCTTTTAGATATATTTTTGGTTGTTGACTTAGGTTATTAATGGTTAAAATTTGGTTGTATTTGACTATCTCTTGTATAACATGACCACTGAAATATGCCAAAGCTAGAGAAACTTCCATCTTATTCCACTTTAATAATAAAAACTTATTATCTCAAGGAGATCAAACTCAAACCCTAATTACATTGATTTAAAATTAGAAATATACCTTCCTAAAAAAATTCAATCCTTTCAAGATTGGAAAAATTATTATAGTACCAAGCATATTAGAGATTGATAGCAATTCATCTATAGTAGTGTTGATATTAATCAAATAATACTATATTCATGATCAATAAATGATTGCTTACATGTCTAAGAAATCACTTCAATTCCTTTTTACATGAACACCTTATAGGTTCTTAATTGTATTATGAAAACCCATGACAAAAAACTCATATTAGAAATATCTGAAGAAATTTTTTTAATGGATAATCTTCTAGTAGTGATGATTTATAATGAAAATTTAATAAAATTAATAGGACATTATTGGTCTTGATCATTTCTAGATTTTCATGAGATAATTTTATTAATGTTAATATCACTTTCTAATTGATTCTAACTACACTCCTAACAATTGGATTTAGCAATAATTTTCTACAATAGTCGCTTCCATGTTACTTTTAGATACTTCAATCTATCTCGCCACTAATTGTTGAGAATCATGATCTTCTTGGATCTATCATTCTATTCACCAATTCTTTTGTAAATTTCTCTTACTTTATAGGCTAATTACATTTAAACTAAAGGATTAGGTTATTCATTTGTTAACCCTATTAAAAGGTACCATGCATTTTTCTTCCACACACAAGTCTTTATCTTGTTTTTTGTTATTTTGTTAATAACATATGTAAAAAAAATTTAAGAAAAGGAAAATATGAGCCATGCATTATATTTTACATACATATAATTTTCCTTATTTTTATTTCTAATATTTAATTGCATAAGGCTCAATTATTTCATAAATATTATTCTTAAAACCTTTACGATTGACCTTTTCCTTTAGAAATCTAGATTAAAGAGTGTACAAGCTTGATATTTCTATGCATTTGGACTTTTCCTTCTTATCCTCTTCTATAAATCTTTAGTGGGGTATTTGGATTCACATTAAGAATAGATAAACTTTGAATTATTAAGCTTCTTTGTCTAGTTAGAAAGTTTAGATTTTTTTCTTAAGTTCATGTTGGTGCTCATGTGAACTAAATTTAGTTCTAGACTCTCTAAAAATAATCCTATTGAAAATTGGGAAGATTAATCAAGAAATTTTTCTAACCTTCCATAATGCGAAATTAATATTTGCATCAAGCTAACTAGGAATTTTGTTGTCTCTTGTATGGATTTGGTTGTTAGTCTTTATTCATACTCACAAACACATGCTAGCCTTGTGTTCCAAATGAATAATTTACTATCTAGAAGGACATAGAGCTTAAATAAGATTAAATAATTATATTTCTTCTAAAATTCTCTATGTTATGTAGCCCTAAAATGGTCTAAGTCATTTACATAGGAACTGGTGCACTATCAAGGCACATTTATTACCAAAACAATTTGGAAGGCTTGCAATGACTTTGAATAAAGGATTATCATGAAAGGGAACAAATTTAATAGGAAGACATCCTTGAACTAGTAATTTTCTAGGTGGCCTACTATTAGTTCCTTTTAGGATCAAACTCTCCCAATAGTTCCTAGGGTCCTTTCGGTAAAATTAATTAACTGGGTAGTTTTTTTCTTTTAGAGCTCTTCTCTAAAGTCACGTAGAAAGAAATAACTATTTTGAGTAAGATATATAAGTGTAAGTATATGCTTCTAAACTTCAATTTAAAGTCCTTTTGAAACATTATGCAGTCAATGCCTATGTAAATATTGTATTTATATAGTAGACTTCACACTAATTGAAGAATTAGGTGTGATATCTAGACAATCCCTTAAATAACTACAAACACTTATAGGGATATTCATGGAACTCTCTTCAAGTATATATGGATTTTAACCTCAATACAATGACACCTCCAATTCAATATCACTCAATCGTACCATATCATATTCAAATAGTTGTTTCTTTACTTTTGGACCCTAAAATTGACCTAAATTAATGATGGGGACACAACCCATGAACAGAATGGACACAACAGAAAAGGGAAATTGTATTAACTGAAAAATAAGCTAGTACATTCAGTACAGAGAAAATAAACTTCAAAACATTCCCTAAGGGCTTACAATAGCATAAATGTGGAGATAATTTCTCCTTTCAGTACCTCCTCTCAAACTCCACTCCAAACTGCCTTTTACAATGCCAAAAATCTCCTTAAATAGACCCTGAAGGGTTAAGGACTAGGAGTACATTCTAGAAAGTGCTAGTAGGCATCCACCAACCAAATAGAAGGTTCCAAAAGCTACGTTAGAAGTTGATGCAAATCTAGAAGAATCCAGAAATGGTAACCAAACTTCAGGGAGGCATAACTTTTGAACCGTAGCTTCGATTGACGAACTGTTTACATTTTCGAAAAGCTCTCAAAGCGCTCTATAGCCCCATGGACAGCTCCTCTCGTCCTCCATTTTTCAGCCCTTTTCAAGGTCATTTAATGCCCCTAACTTGACTTTGAAGAATTCTTAGGAGGTTTCCACAACCCGAAAAATTGCAATAACTCTCAAACCGTGGGGCCTTTTGACCTAATTCTTTTTCTGGAATGCTCTAAATTACAATTACATTCATCTAGCCCATTTACACCTCCTAGTTGACGAAAATGATGGCTCAATTACATACTCCTATTTTTTTCGAGATTTACACGAACACTGATAGTGGAACTGTGAGAGTTGGAACCTTTATTTTACCCAAATAGGTATCCAAAAATGAAAACACATGAAACAAAAATTAAGTCTAAGTATATTTTTTTGGGTGACACAGGATTGCCCTTATACCTCTGGATGCTCCTGCATCAGACACCCAGGGTAGATTGAAAAGTGACCCTGTCACTTTATGAATGGTAGAGGAAATCCCAAATGGGAAACCTCAGCTGCTGAAATCCAAGTTGAGTCCTCGATCGATCGTCCTTTCCATTTGACCAAATACTCTTCATACTGCCTGTTTCTGGTACTTCTACCCACATGATGATCTAGAATGTCTTCTATCTCCTCCTTCTTAGAAGTAGGAATTGGACATGGCTCTAACACCAGCTCCTCATCTGCACCATCATCATGATACTCTGTTAAATCTGCAATGTTGAAAATGGGAGAAATGTGAATGTCATCTGGCAGCTCCACTTCATATGCATTTCCTGAGTCATGTTTCTTCAAAATTTTGCAGGGGCCAAATTTTTTCATTTTTAGCTTGTTGTAAGTACCGGCTGGAAATCTTTCTTTTCGTAAGTGCACCATGACTAGATCCCCTACTTGGAATTCCTTATGTCTTCTCCTTTGATCAGCCCTAGCTTTATACTCTTGATTCATCTTGGTAATGTGTGCTTGAACCTCCTCATGTAGATGCTTGATATGTTCAGAAAATTTCTCAACTTCAGCACTTGTCCTCTCCCCTTGTTCTCTCTTCCTCAATTCTAGTGCAGTCCTTGGGCTATTCCCATATACAATTTGGAATGGTGATTTTCTAGTACTCCTATTTATAGAGTTATTGTAAGAAAACTCTTCTTGTGGTAGAATCAAATCCCATCCCTTGGGGTTATCCCCAACTAAACATCTCAGCAAATTGCCCAGACTTCTATTTACCACTTCTGTTTGGCCATCAGTCTGCGGGTGATGCGTGGAACTGAATTTTAGGTCTGCTCTCAACTTCTTCCACAATGTCCTCCAGAAATACCCCACAAATTTAGTATCTCTATCAGAAACTATACTCCTTGGAAGACCATGTAGTCTTACCACCTCTTTGAAAAACAAGTCTACAATATGGACAGCATCATGAGTTTTGTGGCATGGAATGAAATGTGCCATTTTGGAGAACCTATCAACCACCACGAATATTGAGTCATTACCCCTTTGTGTCCTTGGAAATCCAAGAACAAAATCCATACTTATGTCCTTCCATGGCCTTGATGGAATAGGCAATGGCTGATATAGGCCAGTATTGTGACTAAACCCCTTGGCAACTTGACAAACCTGGCAACTCTGTACAAACTTCTTCACATCCTGTGAAATTTGAGGCCAAAAATAATGTTCTCTAAGAATGGCAATGGTCTTATCTCGACCAAAATGTCCTGCCATCCCTCCACTGTGTTTCTCCTTAATCAGATTTTCCCTCATGGAACTCTTTGGAATGCACAATTGACTACCCTTGAACAACATGCCATCCTGAATCAAATAGTCTAACCACTTGGTTCTATCTACATCAATAGGTTCTTTACAAGCTTTCCATGCTTCAGCAAAATAAAGATTCTCAGGGTACAATTTTTTGAGTTCATCAAACCCAACTACTTCAACTTGCATTACTGTAAGCAACAACTGTCTCCTACTTAGTGCATCTGCAACCCTATTAGATTTTCCACTTCTATGCTTCAACACAAATGTATAACTCTGCAAGAACTCTACCCACTTCATATGCCTATGATTCAATTTACCTTGGCTATTTAGGTACTGTAATGCCTGATGATCAATATACAAAACAAATTCCTTTGGCAATAAATAATGCCTCCATTTCTTTAAGGCCTGAACTATTGCATAGAACTCTTGATCATAAATAGAATACTTCTTCTTTGCATCATTCAATTTTTCACTAAAATATGCAATAGGCTTACCTTCTTGGCTTAATACAGCCCCAATAGCGCTGCCATTGGCATCACAATCTACCTGGAAAGCCTTTCTAAAATTTGGAAGTGCCAACACAGGTTGTTCTGTTACCTTCTTTAGCAATTCAAAACTTCTCGCAGTTGCTGCAGTCCATTTGAACTCTTTTCTATCCCCTCTTATTGTATCAATTAGGGGTGCACATATGCCACTGAAATTCTTAATAAACTTCCTGTAAAAACTAACCAGACCATGAAATGATCTTACCTTAGTAGTAGACCTTGGAGTAGGCCATTCCAAGATGGGTTTTACCTTCTCTGGATCCATTTTGAGACCTTCAGGTGATATAACAAACCCCAAATAGACTAACTCCCTTTTTGCAAAGATACACTTCTTCAGATTAATTAACAATTTCTCTTCCCTTAGCCTTTCAAGGACACTATGAATATGCAATAAAAGTTCTTCCAAAGTCTTGCTGAAAATTAAAATATCATCCAAATAAACAATAACAAATTTTCCCAAGAACTTCTTAAGTACCTCATTCATGAGCTGCATGAAGGTGCTCGGGGTGTTCGTCAATCCAAAGGGCATGACTAACCACTCATAAAGACCCTCCTTGGTCTTGAAGGCTATTTTCCACTCATCTCCTTCTCGAATCTGTATCTGGTGATAACCACTCTTTAGATCTATCTTTGTGAAGTACTGAGCTCCACTCAAGCAGTCCATAAGATCATCCATCCTTGGCAAAGGAAACCAGTACTTGATGGTTATCCTATTTATAGATCGAGAATCTATACACATCCTCCACTCTCCATCCTTCTTTGGTGCGAGTACTGCAAGTACTGCACATGGGCTCAAGCTCTCTCGAATCAAGCCCTTCCTCAACAGCTCCTAAACTTATCTATTTAGCTCCTCTATTTCAGTAGGAGTCATCCTGTGAGAAGCCTTGTTAGGAAAACTAACTCCTGAAATCAGATCTATCTGATGACTGATTTGCCTTACTGGTGGCAATCCATCTGGAACATTATCAAAGATAATATCTCCAAGCTCCCCTAGTAAATCTAAAATTTCAAGTGGTATTTCACTACTACCTTCTTTATCTTTCCTAAGAATCAAAGCATAGCACATATGTTGATGTTTCATGCCATCTAAAAACTTCCTTTCATCAACAAGACAAATCCTAGCACTGCTACATACCTTTTCACCTTCCTTTTTCATGGGCTTCAATTTGTGGAAAACTCCATCCTTTCTCAGAGAGTATGTGTTTGCATGTCCATCATGTACTGCATGTCTATCAAACTGCCATGGTCTACCCAACAATAGATGACAAACATCCATCGAAATAACATTATAGAGAACTTCATCATGGTAACTCCCAATTTTGAATTTCACTAAACATTGTTCACTTACCAGGACCTTATGATCATCTTTTACCCAAGAAATCCGATAGGGCTAGGGATGTTTCTCCCTCTTGAGCTTCAGCTTAGAGACCATCTCTTCTGATACCAAGTTATCAGTGCTACCACCATCAATGATCACATCACAACATTTATCCTCACACTTGCATCTAGTATGGAACAAACTCCTCCATTGTCCTGGTTCAATCTCACCACTTAGTAGGACTCTTTCATTTACCAAGGTCTCTCCTCTTTTTGCATCCTCTGAATGTGATGATTGTGCATCCTCATCCATATGAGCAACCCTAGCTTGGCCCTTAGCTCTCCTATTTGTCCTTGCTTGTCATTGAGGGCATTCAAAGGCACGATGACCTTCTTCATTGTAATCGAAATAGGTACCACAGAAGCCTCCTCTTCCTTGTCCACGTCCTCTACCTCTTTCTCTTTGATTTCCAAAGTCTTGATCATGGAAGCAGTTGAAACCCTCATTCCTCTGGTTCCTACTAGTACCCACATCTTCATTTTTCTTTTGGGTTTCATTGCGGCCACCAGATGATCTACCACTTCCCCTTCCTCCTTGACCGCACCCTTTTTGTCTTCCTTCAAACCTTTTATTCAGCTTCTCTTCAACTCGTAGGGCAAACTGGTATGCCTCTTCAATGCTGGTCATTCTTACCAAACTTAATTCCTTGTGGATGCTAGGTCGCAACCCACTGATATAACGAGCAACCTTCTCCTTATTTGCTTCTGCATGCCCCGCTCTAATCAAGAGTCGGTAAAATTCCTCTGTATATTCTTGGACTGATCTTCCTGCTTTCTTTAACCCATGCATCTTCTTAAACAAATCAAGCTCGTAGTGCACAGGAATGAACTGCTTCTTCAATTTGTCCACCATGCGATCCCATCTTGTGATCTTCTCCTTTCCTCTTCTATTTCTTTCCAATTGAACCTCTTGCGACCAAATTTTTGCATTGCCTTTCAGTTTGGCCTTTGCAAACTTAACCCTATCTGGGTCTCTGATATCCTCATACTCAAAGTATTCTTCCAGTTCATTGATCCAATCAATCAACTCATCTGGTTTCAGATTTCCAGAAAATACACCCACTTCAATTATGGGTCTTTTCCCAAACTTAGTAATGGCCCTAAAAAGCCTTTCCTCTGCATGATTCAGAACTTCCCCGTGAAATTCCCCTTTTGGTCCCATTTCTTCTTCTTCATTGTCATCCTCACTGTCGTCACCTGTGGCAACATTTGCTCCTCTACGGAGCTCCTCTTACAATGCCTGTACCTACCTTTGGAGGGCTCTAACCTCCTCAGGATTAATAGCTCTGGCCCTTCCGCCACGCTCTCTTCATGGAGGCATCTTCTTAACTCAAACCCACAACCACACAGTCCTAGTGCAAACTGCCTCATAGTCGGCGCTCTGTCTACACACTCAGGAAAACCAGCTCTGATACCACTTGATGGGGACACAACCCAGGAACAGAATGGACACAACAGAAAAGGGAAATTGTATTAACTGAAAAATAAGCTAGTACATTCAGTACAGAGAAAATAAACTTCAAAACATGCCCTAAGGGCTTATAATAGTATAAATGTGGAGATAATTTCTCCTTTCAGTACCTCCTCTCAAACTCCACTACGAATTGCCTTTTACAATGCCAGAAATCTCCTTAAATAGACCCCAGAGGGTTAAGGACTAGGAGTACATTCTAGAAAGTGCTAGTAGGCATCCACCGACCAAATAGAAGGTTCCAGAAGCTACATTAGAAGTCGACGCAAATCTAGAAGAATTTAGAAACGGTAACCGAACTTTTGGGAGGCATAACTTTTGAACCGTAGCTCCGATTGATGAACCGTTTACATTTTCGAAAAGCTCTCGAAGCGCTCTATAGCCCTATGGACCAGTTGTGCTCGTCCCCCATTTTTTGGCCCTTTTCGAGGTCATTTAATGCCCTAAACCTGACTTTGAAGCATTCTTAAGAGGTCTCCACAACCTGAAAAATTGCAATAACTCTCAAACCGTGGGGCCTTTTGACCTAATTCTTTTTCTGGAATGCTCTAAATTACAATTACATTCATCTGGCCAATTTACACCTCCTAGTTCACCAAAATGATGGCTCAATTACATACTCCTATTTTTTTCGAGATTTACACGAACACTGATTGTGGAACTGTGAGAGTTGGAACCTTTATTTGACCCAAATGGGTATCCAAAAATGAAAACACATGAAATAGAAATTAAGTCTAAGTATTTTTTTTGGGTGACACAAGATTGCCCTTATACCTTTGGATCCTCCTACATCAATTAACTTGGAAACTCACATATTAATGCATTTCCATTGGATTGCATATGGTTCATTTGATATTTCTATCCCCTATCTAACTTTTGTGTTGATATTCATCTAACCAAATCACATATTTTCGTTTTCTTGTGATGCAAATGTCTTTGAATTCACCACATAATCTTATAAAGCCTTTCTAGGAAGAACTTTCCCTTACCATATGGTTGTTCTAGAAAACTAGCCTAAGATGCATATTATATTTCCCCAACATTAGCACACTTTTAGGGTGAAAATTAGTACAAAAAATAGATAAAAAAATATAGTATACTATTTTTTATGGCTCAAAAAATATAGTATAATATTTTTTATGGCTCATAATAGTACACTTTTGTACTAAAGCTATTATATGTTCTAAAATTATACTCATTTTTATGCAATATTCTAATACACTTACTTTAGAGGTTTGCCACCTATACACAATTATTGACCATTGTGCTAATTCTCCATGCAGTATACCTCGTCTACTACCTTATCTTGCTAGCAAGGATGTATCACACACAAACACCATCATGGTCATAGCTAATATTGTTAGTTGAAGATGTGATTCCCACAAGGCCCAAGATTACCCTAAATTCTAGCATCAATACTAGTCTTTGCATATAGATGTATTTCGCCTCTCTCTATAACTATAACTTTCTTGATTTCACTCAAATAGACCTTGTTACTTCACCTATTTATAGAATACCTATCGATCTAGAAGATGACAAGAGATAAAGACTCCAATATTGAAAATCTATTGATGTTTAACCAAACACCCTAGTAAAATGAGAGTCTCTTCATGCCTCACGATATGTCCACTTCTAATCTATTTTAACATTGACGTTTAGGCCCCGTTTGGTTGCTGGAATATGAGTGGAATAGGAAAACGAAATTAGAATATGTTTTATATTCGCTGTTTGGTAAGCTCAATCAGAATTGGGAATAGGAAGACATATTCCAATTTTGCCCCTAAAATGAGCATATGTCTATGCCAAAAAATATCTGTTATTGGAATAGGCCATTTCCATTCCCATTTCGATTTTCCATTAAAAAATATTTTTTATTTTCTTTTGAATTTTTTTTTTTAAAAATTTTTTTTTGAATTTTTTTTTTTTTTAAATTTTTTTTTGAATTTTTGTTTTTTTACTTTTACTTTTTGAATTTTTTTTTGTTAAATTTTTTTTAATAATATTTTTTAAAATTATATCTATTTGTTTAAAAAAATGAAAATGAAAATGAATTAACTAAAAAAATAATAAATTAAAAAAATTTTAGAAAAAATGTTTTTAAAAATACAAAACTTAACCTTATTCCTATTCTATTTTTGTACAACCAAACAATAGATTAACATATTCCCAGTCGAATTCCAAGTGCACCAAACATGATTGAAATTGCCTATTTCTATTCCCATTCCTCATTTCCATTCTCATTCCATTTTTCTATTCTAATTTTCTATTCCTATGCCAGCAACCAAACGGGGCCTTAGAGAAATAATCTCATTCCACCCATTAATTCCATTCCACCGATATTTAATGTAAAATTTTATATTATACTCGTATATGTTTAATATAGAAATGCACTCTTTAGCGTTTTAAAAAGTAAAGCATGGAAAAGTTATGCTGAACTAAATTGAATATCTTTGAGAGCGTTTCATGACATAACTAAGATATCTCCTACTTTTCTACATCAACTTGTTTGTTTTCTACACAGGTCGCTTTTGTTTTTAAAAAATGTTGTTTGACTGTGGATCACGGTTAATAAACGAATGAATGCCTTATATCTACAACCCATAAAAACGCACTTGTTTTCTCAGTGTGAAAAGCTTCTAAAACAGGAAGTAGAGAGTCAGTAATAACATGCAATACATGTTACAAAACTTCATTGTTAACATACCGATTTAGAACGTTGGAGAAGAAGATGTGAATAATGAGGGTCTGTGCCTTTGAAAACAATAGAGGAGGCAGCCAGAGCTGCAGCAGTTTCAGCGGCAATTTCTGTTCCAGGGGTGTCTTTGTCAATCTTGTAAAGAGTACGAGGAGTGTCCATGTCTTCTGGACGCTCCCAACAGTTATGGTCTGCCTGAGGATCTCCAACCTTTTTTTTTTTCCTTTCCATGAACCAAATTAGTATTTAAGACACATAATATCTATTATAATTGAATTGAAAATTTGTGTTCATAACATTTAATATATGAATCTAAAAATATATTGATTCTCCTCTGATTTGAAAATTAGAAGTGTTTAATAGTTAAAATTGATTTACTTTTTCTGTTTTAAACAAGTGTTCTATAACAAAAAAAAATTGACTTGTTTTCTTAAGCTTATTTTTTCCCTTAATATGTGATGTTTAAAACTGACCCATATTAATAAATAGAAATTACCTGCACCCATAATTGATTTGGAGTTTCACTAGCCTTGAGAAAATAGTCAGTGCCCCACTTAATAGCATCTCTTACATTCTCAATCTCTCCTGCAGCTTTCAACTGTTTTGCATAATGCAACGCACCCCAAGCCAATGTGGTGATAGTGAATGCCATGGGAAGCCCATATTTTACATTGTCACCTGCATCGTAGTAACCCCCAACTAGATCAACCTACACACATTCAAATAAATTTAATAAAATATATATTTTGTTGTTAAATTATAGATGATAATTTTGGAGATACAAAGTCATGAAGTCCAATTTTTGGCCAACTTTGTGATAGTACGAATGTGTCATGCTAATTCACCAATAACACTAAAATATTTACCTCGCATGCATTACAATTCATACAACCATATGATAAGAACTATCATTATTTTTTATGTTGTAAACATCGCACACTAACAGATGATTTATAAATTAAAAACGTTAAATAATTAAAGTTGACTAGCTTGTACCATACCCTATTAAAAAATGGCCCTCCATTTTTAGAGCCTAAAACAATCGCATGCATCCTC
Organism: Cupressus sempervirens; assembly: GCA_028749045.1. NCBI lineage: Eukaryota > Viridiplantae > Streptophyta > Pinopsida > Cupressales > Cupressaceae > Cupressus > Cupressus sempervirens. The sequence goes on from CM053787.1 coordinate 253,183,326, forward strand.
TATCAATATTAGAAATTAAAGAATAGCTTTACCCCATTCAATCTTCCATCTGTGAGACCAGAATCTCCTCTCCACTTTACTCGTTGAGATTTAGGGAGTTTACCAGATCGTTGGGCCTCTAGAAAGAGAATAGACTTGGTTAAAGCCTCTTTGTAATCAAATTCATCATTATGCATGTTACACTGGCCATAAACCAGCAATAAAGCGAATGATAGAAACACCACTATGTTTTTACTCATAGTTTGTATTCTACATAAACATAGAAATTGCTTGGGAGAAATCTATAAAAACAAATTGAAGCTTCGACTAAGTATCTATCTTGCAGCATACTTGATACAGGTATCCTATGGCTTTTATTTAATAAATGACAAGAGTTATATCTTGTTATGCACACCATTGTTACTATTTGATAAGCGACAGATTTATATCTTGATAATTACATTCATTGGGCATGTATAACAATAACAATGTTTCGGTAGATTCCTTCGAAATGATGATTCCTAAGTTTATTTCTTCTATGTATTTAATCTAACATTTCGATCACTGTGTGCCTCTATATATGTAATAATAATAATATGAAAATAGCATTTGAAGTATAAGAAACAAGTAATACTCTTGAGATCACATCACTCAATGTATTGATTCTGTTTATTGTTTGCGTAGAAATTCCTCACCGCCGAGTTAACTGAAACAAGATTTCTTGATAAGAATAAGTCAATTTAAAGTAACATTCAAGAATTGCAACACGAAAATCGGTTGACTGTGACTTGAATATTCAATGTGACAAGTGATGTTAAAATGTTGATTGATATAGGAACGACAAGGAGAGAAAAAGAGAGGAAAAGCACTAGAACAAATGGGTTACTCAGCCATGAAACTTCAAGTTCATTGATAGCCTATTATTGCAAAGGTGCTTAAATTTGAACTTATTTGAGTTTCTCTTTTGAAAAGTGCTGTTTAGGATCGCATGCATACAAACTCTAAGTTTCTTGGTAGTTATCATATTAATATTACACAAATTTGATTTCACCTGGACTTATATATGAAAAGTGTTTTGTAAGTAGAAGACAAATCTATATTTATTGTTAATCATATTCTAAAAGATACTTGAATTTTTTTGATGAATAGTTTCTTTTTAATTAATTAAATATTAAAATTACATATTTAGAAAAAAAAAGGGTCGGGGGATAGGAGATTATCTTGCGAGAATTCACATGGTAGAGTTAGAAATCAAAAAACTATTTATCAAAAATAACATATAAATTGTCCTGAAGCAACTAAAGTAGTGCCATCTAAGAGAGGTGGATCTTGATGATCATGAAAACCCCAAACATCAATAGGGTTGGAGGGTGGCTCAGGTGGAGCCAACCCATCATCAACAGGAACATCTTTCTCTATCTCTTCCTCTCCCTCAAGATTTGGAACCAAAATTGCTAGATCTAGTTGAGGAAATGACCATTTTGGGTTAGAACTAATAGCAACCCAACTAGATTTAACAGGAAGAGCAATTGAGGGCCAACTAGAACCCTGTCGTAGAGAGGAAGAGCGATGGTAGCAGACATCCCAATTATCACTAGGACAACGCTAGGGAGCCTGTGAGCATGGTGTCTACGAGTGGCAAGCCATGGAGCTACAACCATGATGGCAACCACGGGGTGGAGTTTGATCCTAAGAAGAGGAATTCGATGGCATACTGAGTGACTATACAAGGCACATTGCCTCAATGATTAAGGAGCTCCTACTAGTGGGCTACCTTAAGAGCCACCTTATTGGCTTGTACTTGAGTGTGTGTCATCATATTATTACATATGCAAGCTTTAGCTTATATAGATACATTTATATCAAGAAATATGTGAGTGAATAAAATCACATTCCTATCCTTTCAAAGAGTGAAAATAGTAGGTATACTTGAAAGAGATTCTAAGAGAATCACCCAACATAACCATATGCCAAGAAAAGGTCTCAAGCCTGATAGATTTGAAAAGTCATGTATCCAAAGCCAATACTATTGAGCTCTGCGAAAGAATCAAAATATATGCAAGAAAGACTTTGGTTGCCCACAAAAAGGACAATGAGGGTTAGGAATACCCAAATGCTTGAGCCAAAGACCCAAAGGAAATCCTTGGAAGATGAGAGACTAGGAAAAGTGTACAATCTTTGTCTCAATGATGGCATTCCAAATAGTATTAAACCTATATCTCTAATTTTGTTATGAAGTCTAGAGGTGCCAACACTAGTTAAGAGTCTCAACCATAGGCAGGTGAAGCACTAGCAAAAGGTATCCAATCTTGGGCTTGTAATTGATAAGATGACTACACATATACTACTCCTAGTCCTTCCACAAAGGTTTGATAGGATAGATACCCAACTTTTGAAGAAAATGGGAAGGTAAAGAGGAGACTAATAAATAAGAAGTTTGGTAATCTAGATGAGGTAGACAAAATTGGAATTGCATATCTTCCCATGATCTAAGACTTGTTGTTACTCTAAAAAGAGATCTTTGAGAATCCTAATGGCATGTTTGAAAAAATGAAGAGCATTGGCACTCTGAATCTTGGCAAGAGGCAGACCTTGAATGGAAAACAAGGGGGACCACCAAAGGCTATGTTGATTCATGGAAGTCCATCATCTTAAACCATCTCCAACTCAGTGAATCCAAGGCTTGACAACCACCCAAGCTCTCCAAATGCTCTTACTAGACAAAATCACATCCATGTGCATTTAGCTTTCATAAGGAGGAGTAATTACCCCTAATTTGTCTTTAGGATGCTTAAAAGTATTTGTAGTAAATACCTTGGTAAAGATGTTAGTTATCTATTTCTAGACATATAGTCAAGTTTTACTTCATTCTCCAAAACTTTAAATCTCAAAAAATCATATTGGTTTAGAAAGTGTTGTAATACCCCAAAGTTGGTGGCTTGGCATCCTAAACTAATTTTGATGTATTAATCTCAAAACATCAATTTCTCGATCAAAAAACTCCTATTTACTAAGCATTTCTATTCCTAATTAACTCTTCTTGATTTGAGTATCAATCGTACAAAACCCTAAGTCTACAATAATCTCACACCTTATTTAATTCCTAAGTATCAACTTAATTTGGGTAATAACCTCTTCTAATTGAATTAATTTAAAGAAAGGTCCTAGTGATTTTTATTGAATTAAATCACCCCTTTATCTAAGTACTCATGAAAAAATTAATTAAATAAATTACATACCCTCATTTCAATTATCAAGTTTAATTATTCAAATAATTGAGAATATTCAAATATGAGGTCATATTTAATTTAATCTTCAAATATTCTCTCTAAATCTCTTCCTTAGTTTTAGAATTGAAAATAATGAGTTAAATCAAATAAAAAATGGAAACAAATCTTTTAACTCATCTGTATTCTTGAAAGATTGTCTTACAAGAGGAAACTCTGCATTGATACTCAAATCTCAATCAATCTTCATCATTCATTTGATTCAATCTCCACTACTAAACTATTCTAGGATCCTATAAATTGGAAAATTGTCTCTCATTTGAGGGGATGTAGTTTGTTAATAAAGAAACTCTATGAGTTTGAATACTCAATAATTGTGCATTCAAGAGCTATTTAATTGATTTTTTCTTAGAAAAATCTCATTTATCTTAATTTGCAATGATGCTTAGATTAATCTTTCATTTATTTTCTTAGATTACATTGCATTCATATAGCTTAAATTTTATTTAGTTTTTTAAAAGCTTTATCTTGCATTGCATACATTGAAATCCTTAGTTCTTAGATGGTCTAGCCACTTAACTCTTTCTTATGAGAGCACAATTTAAAACCACAACTAGATAGAAGGAAGTAGGTTAGTATGATAGAGTCCTTTAGGATAAACAATCTAATTTTTATTCTCAGCATGACTATGTATTTTCCCTTTTGGGAGAATCATAATCTTGGACCCTTGAATCCAAACTTGATGCTTGAATAACCTTTAGCTGGCTTGTCAAAGTACTCAACCTCTAGGAATGACTTAAGTAAGCACATACCTTTAGTTGGTGGTTCCAACTCACTATAATAACAAATATTTGTAGAGTGAAATACTACAAATCCATGGTAGTTCCTTCCTCTTGATTCCTAATATTGTATATCTTGAGGAAGCCTTGATTGTTGTACTGAGTAGTGTTGCCCTATGCTCTGCTTCTCAAAGGTGTACACTTTCAAGTGTTGGTGTGGTTGAGAGGCCTAAACTTTTCTTGTACGGATAGCAAGGGTTAATGTGAATAGAAGCATATTAAATATTCTATAGTAAGCTATATATCTAGTTTACATCCAAAAGGGGGCATAATCTTTGTGCAATGAGGGTGCATATTCTCTCATGTAGATCCTTATTATAGGTATGTACCTAGTCACTTAAAGGTGGTATATGACACTGGCCCTTGGTTCAAGGGTAACCTTTGAACATATATTATTGAGCACTTGGAAACACCAAAAATATAGACACCCTCTAGGGGGTGATACGACTATGTGAGGCAAATGCATACACATAAGATGTGAAACAAAGGTATTTCCTTCTCTACCATTTTCAATTTTTAGGGATAATACATTTCTTTTGAGTCAAAGTTGTCCAAGTCGTCAAAATATTTTCAAGAATCCCCTCATCCTCCCATGTTTCTTTGTCCTTTGTTGGATTATTTTTTACTATTACTTGTGTCCCTACTATATTTTTTACAACAATCTAAAAATAAACTTGTCAAACTATCAAACCTATCAATCTGAAAAATATCAAATATGTATGAAACTCAGAACTCTGTGAAATCTATCAAACTTCCAAAATTGTCCAAAAATTGGTCAATCCTATTGTTTACTTGCTTGAACCTATGTGAAATCTTGCACAAGTTAAGGTCTTAAGAATCACTAATTTATTTACTCACCTGGTTACTAGTAGTCTCTCACCTAGATTTACCCCTATTCTCATGTGAGCCCTTTACAACTTGTTGTCAAAATTATCAAGTTGGCTTACTATCCCACTTGGCCTCTACATTGACTCACATGATCATATTAGAATATTTCCTAGACAAGTATTCTCTCATGCAAGACTATCTAAATCTTGTCCAAAAATAATAACCTATTTTTGTCATTCTATCAAAAACTTCAGTCTAATCCAAAGGTCTCTGTCAAGAAACCTTTGGTCATTTCTTTTTCTACAACTATCTAAAACTGAATATTAAACTTTCTTGGTTGAATATTTGTGACCCACATTTGAACTAGTTTCTTTGCTATACTAGTCTACAAGTGTCCTACTATGTTGTTACATCTTGCTTTCATGATAGTCAATCTCTCTTTTGTTCTACCCACTACTATGACTAATCATTGTTGGAAATTAGTTTAGCACTCTCCTAAGAGTTCATGATAAGTGATTAACCTCCTCCTATTTACTATACGTTGAGTGGTTGTATCAGGCATTGACAAATTGGTCTTTGGTGCAATGGTAGCCGAACTCTAACAAATGGTGTTAGAGCCTGGTCATAGGTCTGAATCCTCAAACTCTTGGGTAACATTGAGGGGGAGATGATTATAAAAGAATTTAGAACTCCCCTTGGGATTTGTGACAAGAGATTAACCACCTCCTATGTACTATAAGTTAAGTGGTTGTATTGGGCATTGATAGATCAATCTTTTGGTGCAATGGAAACCCCACTCTAGCAAATTGTACCTTGGTGTACATCACTCTTTTTGTTAGTTACACATACTTTGAGATGAAGTTCTAAGTGTGGCCCTAGTCTAAATCTATTGCATGTTATTGCCTATGAATATAACAACTTGAAGTAGAAACATGTTTCCCTTGCATAGAGCTAGAAGAGGTAGGAGTTGAGGTAGAGATTGGTCTAAGTTCTATATATAGTCTAAGTCTAGTGGTGGATTCTCATGATCTCCTTCACATGGTATACCTTGGAAGGGATCATCATGATCATTATCACATGCTACTAGACCTTTCATGAAACATCTATTTTCCATAAACTATAGTTAGATTTAGAACCCCTTGTTTTGAGAGCATCCCAAAGATAACTCTATGGGATCATCTCCAAAACCTTACTTTGTTACTACAAGAAAGATAACTATACTTACAACTTCAAACACAAAACCTATATAAACAATACCTCTCCCTACTGAGCCACCACATATTGAATCTCTGCACACTAAAAACTTGCATACAAACAAAAATGATAGACCAAAACCAAGAAAGAGGAGAACGCTTTAGAGAGGAAAACCAAGATGAAAAAAAAGAACTAACCAACAAAAAAAGTCATACACCTACATGAATGGACATGGGTACAATGAAGGAATATCCCTAGAAGACATAGAACAATTTCATAAACAAAAAATTTCCAAAAGATGATGGAAATCCTATTAAAGGAAGAGAAAGAAAAATATTTTGTCAAACTAGCAAAAGGAGTCAAGTTACCCTCAAAAATTGACATGGAAACCATTGTTATCAAAGAGAAAGAAACTAAAATGTGTAAACTAAAAAAATAGATTCAAGCCATACAGGAATTACTCCAAATAATGAAAGAAAAGGAAAAACCTGCCAAACAATACACACTAGACACCATTTGTCTATTTGCTTTTGATAAGGACCTTTACATGCCTCCTTTTCCTATAGGAGTTTAACTTCCTAAATATGAAAGAAACTTAAGAACTACCAATCCCCAAGATCACTTGAGGGAATTTGATGCTCTATCCATGGAGTTCATGCATGACCAATCATACTACATGCACTTGTTTCCATGTAGTTTTGGTGGACGTGCCATGAAGTGGTTTTCAAGGTTACTCAATAGAAATAAAACCTTTGATTAAATTGCAAACACATTCATCGAAAACTATTCTCACAACATCCAACATCCAGTTAACATAAGAGATCTTTGCAATCTTAAACAATAAACAAAAAAGCCATTCTTGAACTTTCTTGAAAGATGACAATAATTGTACACCAAATACTCGTGCAAGATACCCAAGAATAAGAAACTTGACATCTTCATGGACAACCTTCTACCTAATTTTGAGCATAAACTTCAACTTCAAGGACCTACAAACTTTAGTAATATAATCAAATAGGGTGTTCATATTGAATAATTAATTATCTAGAAAGGTTAGATGACCCTACAAAAAGACAACAATTAAGGGTTCAACTTGAGTGAAAAGACAAACCCAAGTACATAAACAAGAATCATGATGTTTTGATGATGGGGTGGTGGACACCATGAATCCAATACCTCCAAAAACTATGTTTAGTCATACAAATAGCACGAAAGAAGATAAAGTCATTGATAAGGCCATTGTAGACACTAGGCCATTTGGAAACAACTCTAAAGATAGATCGTAGGCTTTTAGACCCAAGCATGACTACACACTCCTAGGTGAACCTCTTTGAATAGTCTAAAAGATACTTCTTCAAAACCATATTATCACCCTTCTAGACAACTCTCATCCATATGATCTAGAACCTACCCCTAAATGGTGAAATAAGACTGCATACTATGGCTACCACTAAAACAAAGGTCATAAAATGAACAATTGCATCCAACTCAAACACAATATTCAGGACCTAATTAATAATGGTGATGTAGTTGTGGGAGGACATAACAAAATCTCAAATCATAAGGCATTCAAGTAATCATTTCCTTTATATGAAAATGGGAGAAACATCTAAACTGAAAAACAACACCAAGGTCAACTACACATATAGAAATGATGAAAATATAATCAATATATTTGACCCTTTGGAAAAAAAATACTTTGATGTTATCACAATTAAAGGGGAAAGTGACAATGAAAACCATAAGACTCCATTTGTCCTTAAAGGAGCTATGTATCTCGAATATGATTAGGGACAATCATAATTTTGTGAATATGTTTTCACACGGTCCCGTGCTAAGATAGTACTCAAAGGTCTCATGACTTCTACATCTAAACCTAAACAAGATATAGATAAAAATTCTTTTGGTACAACCAAAAAAAACAAAAAACTTGCAACATCTTCCAACATCTTAAAATTCAACATTCTAATGCTTAGGTAACCATCTTTGAACTACTAAAGGTCTCGTCTACTCATAGGAAAACTCTTGGTAAATCTCTTACTGCGGTTAGCATACCTATGGATTTTATTATTTATCAGTTTCAATCCATTGAGGGTTACTTGACTTTACCTCACTACCTTTCCTTCTATGAGGAGGATGATAATTCTATGAGTTATCCTCATAGCCAACTGGTACATATTGAAGTCCATTGATTCTCATAAGAAAATTATCATCAAAGCTAATGACAAGGATGAAATAAAATCCAAGGGTCTTTTTGTTCTACCTATGAGAGTGGGACCTATACAACAATATATCATATTTTATGTTCTTGATATACCTTTGGCATACAACATTGATGCATGGAGGGCTGAAAATATAGGGTCATAGGCACACCTAATTGTCCAACCACCTTGTTGAGTAAACACAATAGAACAAAATAACACAAAGAACAAAATCAAAGAGAGAGAACAATAATTGCTTTATTAATTCATCAATTATCCACAGACATGCCCAACTATAAGTCCTTCTAGGTTATGGAAAACAAGATTTACAAAATTCTAGACTTAGAATTTCCATAGGTCTTTAATTCAGACTTCCAACTCTTCTTCTTCGCATTCCCATCTAGACTCTCTAAGTGATACCTAACCTAACATAAAGACCCCTATTTATACTTGCCAAAATGGTTTATAGAAGTTTCTAGATTATTACATAATAGAATGTTGACCTTAAATGACATACACTCATCCCAAGACAAGATTCTAACATTAAACTCATGATCCAAATTAAATACACAAGTCGATTCAAACTAAGAACCATTCATGTAGACAAAATTGATCAAAGAAGGAACTGAGCATCACAAAATATCAAGTTTACTTGGCACATGAAGGAAAACTCATCCATCAACGGACTTGGTCAATACTGGGCAAGTTGACCAAAACTGAACAACTAGGCCAACCCTGGACAACTTGATAATAACTGCAGCTCAACAACCATTGGAATTTGGCACTAATTGTATTTTAGAACTAACAGATAGAATGAAAAAAATGAGTAGGATTACAAGGCAACCTAGGATGCTCCTACATTAGACAACCAAGGTTTAAATAAATGATTCTCTTGGATCATGTAAGCGTCACAACCTTAGTTGAATTCATCTTGGATTGAGAAATCCATTTAGTATCTTCCATTGGTGTGTACTTTCACTTCACCAAATATTCATACCAATCTTTTCCTCTTGTGCTTTTACCAATTCTCTAATCCCATATCTATTCAACCTCCTCAATTGGCTTCTTAGGATAATCATCTGGTATAACAATGTCCTCATCTGACTTGTGATACTTAAGCAAATCAGCAACATTGAATATAAGAGATTTATCTATGCCATTAGGAAAGTCAACTTCATAAGCATTTCAGTTGTCAAACCTCCTCAAGATCATAGAAGGTCCAAAATTCTTTATTTTCAGCTTACTATATGTTCCAATAGGAAATTTTCCTTTCTTGATATGAGCCATCACCTAATCACCAACTTCAAAAATATGATGTCTTGTAGACTTATCTACATTTTCCTTATACTTATGATTACTCTTTTCCAACTTTTGCTTCACTTCCTCATGTAAAGACTTCATAAAATCAGAAAATAATTCATTTCAACACTTATCTTCTCTTCACTAGAAACATCCCTCAAATATGATACTCTTTTAGGTTGCATTCCACTAACAATCTCAAAAGGTGTTTTTCCTATACCAAAATTATTATATGCAAACTTAGCTTGTGGCAATACCATATCCAAATTACTCAGCTTATCTCCAACTAAACATCTCAAAAAATTCCCCAATCTTATATTCACAACCTTTGTCTATCCATTTCTCTATGGATGGAATGAAGAACTAAACTTCAACTCAGTATCTATCTTCTTCCACAAAGTCCTCAAAAAATAACCAAAAAATTTGCTATCTTGATTGGAAATAATACTTCTTGGAAATCCATGCAATCTAAAAATATCTTTAAGTAAATTCTCAACAACATGCACAACATTTGATGCCTTCTTACATGGTTATGAAGTGTGCCATTTCATAAAATACATCCAAAAAAACAAATATGGAATCATACCCTCTTGTTGTCTTAGGTAATCCAAGAAGAAAATCCATACTGATGTCACTCCAAGATTTCTCTAGAACAAAAATAGGTGTATACAATCTAGTATTTAGACTTACTCCTTTTGCAACTTGATAAATTACACAAATCCTTACAATATTTTGAACATCCATAAACATATATGGCCAATAGTACTTATCCTTACGAAAACTCAATGTCTTATCATTGTTGAAATGTCTACCCAATGCTCCACAATGCTTTTCCATCAAATTAACTCTCATAGAACTTCTTGGTGTACACAACTGAATTCTTTTGAACAACACACCTTCTTGAATGAAATACTCATCATACTTACTCAGTTGATCTGATAGATTTGGTTCTCTATACTCTCTCTGTATCTTAGAAAAATAAGGTTCAATATCATACAACTCCATCATTTCATCAAAACCAAGAACTTCAACCTTCATCTCAGTCAAAAAAGAACATCATCTACTCAATACATATGCAATTTGGTTAGTAACTCCACTTTTATGCCCAATCACAAATGTGAAACTCTATGTAAAAATATTCAACGCACTTCATATGTCTCTAACTCAACTTGTGTTGACTTCCCAAATACTGTAAATCTTTATGATTAGTATACAACACAAATTCCCTAGGAATCAAATAATGTCTCCAATTCTTCAAGGCTTAAACAATAGCATAAAACTCTTGATCATACACAAAATAAGTCCTTTTAGCATCATTCCACTTGTCACTAAAAAAAGAAATAGATTTACCTTCTTGACTCAAGATAGTTCCTATTACGCAACCAATTACATTACACTCAACTTGAAATACCTTATAAAAAATCAAGCAAAGATAATACAAGTAACTCGGGGACCTTTTCTTTCAAAGTCTCAAAACTCTTATTAGCTCCATGTGTCAACTTGAAATCCTTTCTATCTACTCTCATAGTCTTAGTCATAGCATTACAAATAGAACTAAAATTATTTATAAACTTTCTGTAGGAACTAGCCAAACCATGAAATGATTTTATCTCATCCACATTCTCAAGTGTAGGACATTCCAAAATTGTTTTAACCTTCTTAGGATCCATTCTCAAACCATTAGCTGAAATCAAAAATGCCACATACACATTTTATACTTGCATAAAGAAATAGTTTTTCAAATTAATTAAAAACTTCTCCTCTTTCAATCTCTGCAATACTTGCTTAACATGCTAAAGATGTTCTTCCTTAGTGTTACCAAATATCATAATATCATCAAAATAAGCAATAAAAATCTTACCCAAAAATCTCTTGAGAAGTTCATTCATCAACCTCACGAAAGTACTTGGTGCATTAGTCAAACCAAAAGGCAATGTGAATCAATCATACAAACCATCTTTTATCTTGAAAGAAATCTTCTATTCATCACCTTCTCTAATCCTTATCTAATGATAACCAATCTTCAAAAAAATCTTGGTAAAATACTTTGCTCCACTCAAAAAATCCATTATAGAATCCATCCTTGGCAAATGAAACCTATATTTCACTATTATCTTATTGATAGCTCTCAAAGGAGTACCCATTCTCCATTATCAATTCTTCTTAGTGCTAATACAATAGGTACAACATATAGACTCAAGCTTTCTCTAATGAAACCTTTCTACAATAACTAATGCACTTATCTCTTAAATTCTTCATTCTTTTTAGATGTCAACATATATCTAGTGCTTTATTTAGAAATCTAGCTCTAGGAATCAAATCCATACAATGACTTATACTTCTTACTGGTGGAAAACCATCAAGTATATCTTAAACAAAAATCATTTTATACTCAGTCAATAAGTTTTCTATTTCTTCTAGCACTCAGTTTACACTATTCTTTCTTCTATCACTCGGTGTCTATTTGTCACTTTGTCATTACTATATTATGTCACTCATCCATTACTATACTGTTGTGATCTGCTATTACAACCACAATTTGACCCTCTAGGACTTATATCAAAACAAACTTGGTTCTTTTTCATTTCCTTCTCAAATTGCTTTCTAGTATTCATGCAAACTCTAATAGTAGTATGATTTACTTAATTAGGAGCTTCAATTGAAGGAAAAATATTTTCTTTTCTCCATTCACCCAAAGTGTATCTTGATTTAATCTACCATCATGCACAACATGTCTATCAAACTACCAAGGTCTACCCAATAGAATATGGTGACAATCCATAAATATAAAATCAGATAGAACTTCATAAAAATAGTTTGCAATCTTGAATTTCACAACACATCTCTCACTTACCAACAATTTATGCTCATCTTTGACCCATGAAACATGATAGGGTTTAGGATGTCTCAACCTTTGCAACTAAATTTTTTTTAACAAACTCCTCTAATGCCAAATTTGTTAAACTCCCTCTGTCAATGATTACTTTGTAACATTTCCTACCATCTTACATTTTGTCCTTAAAATATTTCTCCTATGAATAAGTTCCACATAAAATTTCTTATTACACAAAGTTCTCATTTCAATCAAGTTTTGTCCAACCTCTAGTCCACAAGGTGAACCCTCTAGACCTCCTTGAATCACAATATTTATATTACCTTGTTCATTTTCACTAGAGTACCTAGACTGAAAGGATCTATGCTCTTCTTTTCCACATTTGAAACAATTACCACAAAACCACTTCTAGAATAAGAATTACCTCTTCCTTGGTAAGAACAAGTACTATCTTAGTAAGAATTACCATCTTTCCACTTGGTCTCTTTTTTATTGTCACGTTTCCACTTAGATTTTCCCTTATCTTGCATAGAATTGTCAAATCTACCAGTTTCTCCATAAGATCTACCTCTACCTCTCTATCTTTTTTCATACTACTTTTTCAATATCTCCTTCACTTTTAAGGCATACATATACATGCTTCTTCCATACTTTCCAATTTTAGAAAACATATTTCGTCTTGAATTCCAGAGCTCAATCCATTTAGGTACCTTGCAATTTTTGCAACCTCATCATCCACATGTTCGAATATGTTGTACATTAATCTATAAAGTTCCTTAATGCAATATTTCATCGTATTTCCTTGTTTCTAATATTTTGCATCTTTCTCAATAAGTTAACTTGGTAATCAACAGGAAGAAACATATTCTTCACTTTGTTCACCATTTTCAGCCATGTTCTAATCTTCTCTTTTCCTCTTCTTTGTCTGTTAGTTTGAAAATTATCCCACCATAGTGATTCGTGACCTTTCAACCTACTGACTACAATCTTCACCTTTCTATTATCAAGATTGCCTTCAATCTCAAAGAACTTCTCTATATTAGACATCCAACCCAATAGAATATTGGTGTCAAATTTTCTTTCATAAAGAACAACTTCCATAGTAGGCTTTGAATGTGCCCTAGACAACACTCTCAATCATATTTCCTCATCTTGATCTTCCTTAGGTTCTAGATTAGGATTTGGTTTCATTGCTTCATTATCACTCATATCATCAAGATGCACTCCTCTCCTCTAGATTGTCTCTAAAACATCTAATCTACCTCTAATTTATCTTGACATATCCATAATAGAAATCTCAATATTTCCCCTAACTCAAACCATCTTGATAAACAAGTTCCTCAAAGATCATAATCCTCTACAAGTTATAGGTCAAATCTGCAAAACTATCATCTTACAACTAAATCCAACTTAGGGTTTTACATGATTTGATCTCCTTAAGGATGAACCTCAAGCTCTGATACCACCTGACACAAGGACAACTAAAATGATAGGGACAAATACACACCTAACTATCGAAAAACCTCACTGAGTAAACACAACAGAAGCAAACAACACATAGAATAACACCAAAGAGAAAGAGAACAACAATTACTTTATTAATTCAAACTTCCATCTCTTATACTTATCATTCCCATCTAGACTCTCTAAGTGATATCTAACCTAACCTAACCACCCCTATTTATACTTGCCAAAATGTCTTATAGAAGTTTCTAGATTATTACATAATAGAAGGTTGACCTTAAAATGATTTGTACTCATCCAAAGACAATATTCTAACATTAAATTCACGATCCAAATAAATACAAAAGCCAGCTCAAACTAAGAACCATTCATTGAAAAAATTGATCAAAGAAGGAACCAAGCATCAAAAAATATCAAAATTCACTTGGTGTATTAAGGAATAATCTACCATCAAAGGACTCAGTTGATATTGGGCAACTCAACCAACGTTGAAGAACTCAACAAACACTAAAAAAATAAAAAATAATTGTAGCTCAACAATCACTAGAACTCAACATTAACTAGAATTTAGAACTAATAGGTAAAATGAACAAAATGAGTATGATTACAAGGCAACCCAGGATGCTCTTGCATCAAACATAGTGTTAGGAATACCTTGGATTCATGAGATCCAATTAGTTCCTTCAACTTATCATGAATGCATAAAGTTCTCATTTCAAGGGGTAGAAGTGATAATACCTTTCAATACTAGCTACACTTGCAACATGCATAATAAATCTATTGACAACATTGTTCCAACCAATCGAGAGTCTACTAAAAACCATGGCAAAAAATTGAAGGAAATAGAAAATACCTTTAAAATATAAGTTACTAGTATGAGAGAGTACAAAATGGAACTAATACTATCTTTGACATATCTTCCATTGCCTCCTTGTCACTATGGGAGATCTTTTGAAGCGAAGAAACCCTCTGTTGTACCACCTAATATTGTCTTTGACTACACTTTTCTATAGGAAATCATATATCTAGAAGACAAGGATTAGAGAAAACCCAATTTTCCTTGTCTATATAAGGAGGAATTCCCAACTAACACCAAAACTTAAACTCATGAAATCACCCTTGAAAAGCATGGGAAAGGCAATAAACTATTAAAATAGCTTGACTATAAGGGAAATGGTCCTGTAGGGTGAAACAAAAAGGGTTTGATTAATATGATTAAAGATACATATACATGACCTCTGACACAATAGGCCTATGCTTCAAGAAAGTGCCCTTTCACTTTAGACTAAATAGGTTCATGCTAGAGCCACATAGTCCACTTGAACTTGAACAATAGTTTGAGTCTAAAAATTAGGTAGAAAACTCCGATGATGAGGATAACTTTCCTTATCATAATCTACTAGATCTCACTAGACTCTTTATGGAACCTGATGGATTTTTACCATGCATTAGTAATTCTGAAACTAATAGTGGTTTACTATTGTTACTAGCCTAAATCAAGTAGAATAGGGAGAGTAGAGTGAAAATCTTACTATAAAAAGAGTTGAATAGAACCAAGATGACATTGAAAGTGAGGAGTGGGTACCCATGACTAAGAGAGAATACTCTAATTTACCTCCATGTATCACTGATTCTCACAAGTGTAAGTTTACTTCTCTCTTGGATGCAACTTTTGATAGGGATGTAGAAATGGTACAAACATATATGAAAACTAGTTCAAAGTAGGAGAGTAGTCTAGTGTTTGGTTTAATGAGTTTATCTCCACTAGTGTTGACTTGTCCTTGGTTAATGTCATTGGGAATACAAGTTATTCAAATGTACCTCTTGAAAAAATCATGCTAGGCATTGACTTGTACATGCTTTTGATGACTACATTGTGAATGCACTCAAACTAGTCACTTCTCTACCACTCATCTATCCTAAGCTAATAGGTTGGAACTCAAACTTTAAATCTAGAAAAGTCCCTATGTTCCAGAATGATGCTCTCGCATATTAGCTAAACATTATCAAACCATTAATGTCTTCCACTAGTGGACATAGCGTGAACATAATTGTAGATGACATCAAACATCTCAATCATACAATTAATAAAAAAGGCATTATGATGGTGAAAACCATGTTGTGGAAGTAGAAAAGCCTAATATTGTAAAAAAAAAAGATGTATCTGAAGGTGAAAACCTCTTAGAGGCACCTAAAGATGGAATATTTAATTTCCCTTTGAGCCATTTTCATGAAAGCTCATTAGTGTCAATAGAACCAACAGAATTAGTAAATCTAGGTATTGAAGAGAATTTGCACATCATCCATCTTTCATAGTCATTGTCAACTGAAGAGAAAGAAAAGTTCACAGCCTTCTTTTAGGAGAGAAAATTAACTTTTCATGGACATACTCTAACATGTCGAGCCTAGAACCTGATCTCATCATGCATCACTTTTCAATTTCACTAGGTGTAAAACCTAGAAAAGAGAAACTATGAAACATTCATCCAAATATGGTACTTTGTTCAACGCCTAACTAGAGAAACTACTAAAAATTGGGTTCATTCAAGCCATTGACTATGTTGAATGGATTTATGACATAGCCTTAGTCTCTAAACATGATAAATCTATGAGAGTCTACATTGAATGTAGAGAATTAAACAAACCATCCCCGAATGATGATTTTCCACTACCTAACATTGACATGATAGTGGATATGATGATTGGTTACAAAATATATTCATTAATGGATTGTTTCTCTAACTATTACTAAATAAAACCTTCACATGTGCATGGGGTGCTTTCTACTAGAACATGATGCCATTTTTCTTGAAGAATGTTGGATTCACATATCAATAAGTTGTCATAACAATATTTGATGATATGATGCACTAAATAATGGAGGATTACATTGATGATACTCTAGCTAAAAGCTTGCAATGAAGAACTCATCTTAAGGACTTATGTTGTTTATTGGACTACACAAAAAAAATTAGTCTCAAACTGAATCCAAACAAGTGTGCATTCAGAGTCACATCCAAAAAACATCTGGGATATATTGTTTCTACAAAAGGGATAGAGATGGATCCTAAAAGGTTCAATATATCATGGAAATGCCTCCACCTTGGATTATCAATCAAATGAGAGGACTACAAGGAAGATTCTAGTCTATTCATGAGTTCATCTCACAACTAGTATACAAGTAACAACCATTCACAAAAAATCTACATAAGGGTGTGACCTATAAATAGAATGAAGAATGTGACACAAGCTTAACAAAGATCAAGAAGCATCTTGCCAAATTTCCTGTACTAGTCTCTCCATGGTAAACTTTAAGAAAGTCACCTCCAAAAAAAGATATAAAATATTGGCGAATCTTTCATTATTTTGAAAAAACTAAATTATTTATATTGGTGAATCTCTCACTTTTTAATTCTAAATATGATTAATATTGGCGATTATTTTTGAATCATAATTTTTTTGTATAAAATATTGACAAATCTCAATAGTAATAGGAAGTTCTTTAATCACCATGGAATATTACAAATCAAAATTGAACATTTTTTTACCTTGTGGAATATTATGAGGATCATTACATATACTTTAAATAAATAGTGAAAACTAAATATTGGTGATTATATCCCTAAAGTAACTAATGATAATGATAATTATTGGTTAGTTCAATTTAATTTTTCCAATAATACATTATATTTAGGTGGCTCAAATCTATTCATGTAATAAATATTGTGACAAATATTTGATTTTAAAATTTTCAATAAAATAAATTATTGAGCTATTTTAAATGTTTTAGAACTGAATTTTATAAAACTGTGGTGATTTAGGTTCTATCAAATCTTAAATTATTAGCCAAATTAATGGCCAAAAAATTCTAAAATTAGCCAATTTGTGAATATTAGCCACTAAATTATACCTTGAATCCCTCCATTAATAGGAAGTTGATCATATTATACATCTCTATAAGTGATTCATCCTTGGGCTTCCTATTGACTCAATAAGATCAAAACAACAAAGAGTAAGGTGTCTAGTATATCAATCACACACTATTATCATATGAAATGAACTATAGTCTTATTGAGAAGGCATCTAATTTCTTTTTTTTTGCTTCCGAGAAGCTTAGACTCTATGTTCTCACCCACACTACAAGACTAGTTGCAAATATTGATTCATTAAAATATCTGGTAAGTAAAGCTAATCTGTCAGGAGACTAAAAAAATGTGTCATGATACTGAGTGAGTTTGACATTGAGTATGTGGAAAGGAAATCCACTAAAGGGAAAGAAATTTTTGATCAAATAGAAGATGCACCACTGTAAAGTCATCGACCAATGAACATTGAGTTTTATGATGAGTCCATACTGCTTTTTACACACCAAACATGGACTATTTTCTTTGATGGATCATTCACTCATTAAGGATTTGGTGCTAGAGCATTTTTCATCACACCCCAAAAGTACTCTTCGCCTAAGGCATACAAGATTATTTTTCCTTGTACAAATAACATTGCTAAATATGAAACCTTAAACAATGGGATGAAAATGGTTATTGAATGGCTCGGGTGGATGAATTGAATATCTTCAAAGACTCATAGTTCATAATCAAGTAGGTCAATGACATCTATCAAATAAAGGATAGAAATTAATGCCCTAGAAACAAATGGTTTATGGTCTAAAGAAGTACTTTGCACATGCCAATTTTTAGAGAATTCCCTGAGTAGATAAAAAAGTGATTGATGTCATGGCTACTCTAATATTCAATCTCTAGACGGTAGAAAATGATTTTCGACATGTGTTCTTGGTGGAAATATTACCCTACCCTACTTCCAACTCTCTTGAATCATAGATGATTTTTTTGGCATAGGACACAATTCATCCCACTACTATTACATCTATTCCTACCTTTATGACTAGATTATTCTAGAAACTCTAACCTGGAATGAAAAATGTCACCTTATCAAAAATGCTTCATGGTAAGTCAACATAAATAATTACTTGTATAGAAGGGGTTCATATGGTACCCTCCTTAGGTGTCTAGAACTTGAAGAATCTAAATATTCTTTAGCTAAGGCACATGAACACATGTGTGGATTCCACTCAAATGGTTTCACACTCACTCACAAACTTATTAGAGATGGTTACTATTTCTAGAAATGGAAGAAAAGGCCATCCAATATGCTAAATCTTGCAAGAAATGCCAACTTCATGTCAATCTAATCCATGCTCTAGATAGGGAGTTGATTCCATTCATTACACTATGACTATTTCAACATTGGGCCTTTGATTTAGTGGGTCAGATTCATCCATCTTCCTCAAATGGATATAATTGCATCATTAGTACTACAAAATAATTTACAAAGTAGGTAGAGGTAGTACCTCAAACTAAAGCCATTGGAAAAATTATAACTCTATTCATTCTAAAGTATATCATTTTTAGGTATGGTGTACCCTCCTCTATAATCACTAAAAATGGGGGTAATTCAAAAAAAATTGAAAGAGCTATGTACAAGTTCAAAATCACACAACATTGATCTTCCATCTACTACCCCAAAGGTAATAGACAAGAAAAAGCTTCCAATCAAGCGATCCCTAAAATCCTACATCACATAATCAACAAATATGGAAGGGAATAACACCTTTAAATCAATCTAGTTCTATGGGAATATAGAACAAGCATTATAATACCCACAAGGGAAAAATCATTTGATTTGGTATATGGAGTGGACTCTATGCTTCCACTTGAGGTCAGTGTTCCTACTCTATGAGTCTCTCTGAAGGCCTCATCATGGATGATGACTATCATATATCTTGGCTAGGAGAGCTAGAAATACTAGATGAATGTCACAATTGGCATTTGATAATCTGAAACCTTACTAAAAAGAGAATTTTTGAGAGTTACAATAAGAAAGTAAAATCATGGGACTTCCATGTGGGTGATCTCATTTTGGGAGAGAACCCAAAGAATCAGTAACACTAGGTATAGAAGGGAAATTTGGAGCTAAACTTGCTTGGTCAATATATCATCACCATTTTTTTTGGATTAGGTGTTTATCAACTCTCAATTACTAAAGGAGAACTACTCAAGGAGATGATCAACAGCCTTCACCTGAATAGATTCTACAACTGACATTCTCTAAAGCTCTTTTGTACATAGCTAAATGTCTTGAAAAAAGTACTAAAAATTGCAAAAGTCTTGAAAATAAATTCTATTATCTTGGTGAAAACCTAGTAATAGGTGCCTTCATAATTCCAAAAAAAATTGAAAAAATAAAAAATAAAAAAGATTATAAAAAAAGAAAAGAAGAAAAAGAAGAAAAAGAAGAAAAAGAACAAGTTTCATTGATGAAAACCTAGCTAATATGAATCATGGTAGAAAAAATAAATCTATGCCACTAAGTAAAAAACTTGGTTAATAGGCACCTCTTAGTCATAATGTTCCATCTAGCGGTGCACCTCCTAGCTTGGGTAAAACTGTTCTTTATTTTTTTTGTTTTAGCTTTGTGCATTTTTCTTTCTGCAATCTCCCGATTTAGTTTGTTACTCTCACTTGTGCATAGCTCTTAGCCATCTTTGAAACATTTATTGTACCTACATAGATTAAAAATCTTCATTCTCTAGGAGAAATCTACATGGTCTAGGGTGTAATTTCCTATGCTCTTAGAGAGTCTCTTGTGTGTCAGTCACTAGTTTTTCTAACTAAGTTTGTCTACTATTGCCCTACTAGTGATAAGATTTCTCACAAACACTTTGAAGTTCAAACATGACATCAATCCCCTAAAATTGACATTGAAACTAAAAACTGAAATTTTTTTGTATTTGTTTTTTCTTTGTCATTCCCCTTTGAGAAAATTCACGATGTCTATCTTGACTAGATAATCAAGGATTAGGGGCATGATCATTTCTATGTTTTTTTCTTGCTAGTTTAGTTCTTGTTACCTAGAATTTTAAAACACTAAGTGTTTCCCTCCCACTCAACTATGTGAAAATGTATTTAAAAGAAACCTTTTAAATTAATTATTTTTCTCTATATATTATTTAATTCTTAAAAGAGTTAAATATAAAAATTTTCAAATGTAAAATAATTAAATGTCAAATTGATTTAAAAATAACATTAAGCTCTCACATAATTAATTCTACAAGCATTAACTATTATTATGTGAAAAGAAATAAATTAGATGGCTTGATGGGAGCAGATTAAATTTGAAAAATAATGTAAAATAATTAGTTCTTTAATAGAATTAATTATTATTGTAATGTGCTTGAGAAGATAAAATTGGTTGGGTAAGAAGTTGTGGTAGTTGCCAAACTTCTTTGGGGAATTATATAATGAGGGAAAATGTATCGTAAAGGGGTTCCTCTCGGTTGTATTTTTCAAGAAACAGAAAGCATTTTTAGTTTTAAAATTTGTAACAGAGAAGGGAAGAAAGGAGATTGTATTTGTCTTGCAACTTATTTATGGTGCAAGGGAAAATAATTACATGGTTATTTGCTTGTATATTTGGAATGAGCAGAATTTTACTTTTTGATCCTATGGTTTGAATGTATGTTTCTCTAGTTGAAAATGATCTGGTAATCATTCTAATAACATTCAAAATATCATCATGCTCTTATTTATCAATATTATTGTTAGTCATGTAATCTTATGGTCTTATGCATCATATGTGTAGTGAGTGTCAAGTTTCCCTTTTTGCTTCTTTGTAAATGAGAAGATTGATAAGATAGCCTATGTGCTATATATTTAATTTTCTTTTTAAGTTACTCAACTCAATGTCCACATTCATTTCATGTTGATGAATGGATGTCAGCATTCCTTATGTGCCTTTTGGTTAAAGGCTTATCAGAAAATTATTTATTATATATCAAAAGGAGGGAGTTGTACCTTCATTTCAAAATTCAAAGAGCATGACAAAACAATTGTAAGTGACTCAAGTTGTTGGTTTCAATATTGTCTTTCATTTTGGGCATTTCAAAGTTTTTGTGAAGGATTTTCAAAGAAGAAAAATATGTTTACTAACAGATTTTTGATGACTCTATAGGGGAAACAAACTAGAGTGCCCTATGTAGTTGATTTTTAAAAATTTTGAGGTACCTCCCCAAGGATGGAGGCTAATGGCTCTATTGAAGTTGAATACCAGAAAGTATTTCAAAGATATCCATAAATCTTGAAGGATTGGATTCCTACAAGAAATGAAAATGATGTGGATATCTTTATTTTTATATCTCCATTTAAAGAGAATCCAATCCAAAAAGTTGTAGGGGATTTGACAAAAAATGTAGCATTTCTAAAGTATTTTTATGGTGCTATCCTCATCCAAACAAGATCTCCTGTGAAAGAGCCAAAAAAACTAGAGGAGATGTGTGAAGAAAAATAAATTGGTGAAGTGATGCATGGACAATAAAATGCTCTTAAAGAAGACTCAAGGGACAATCGATAGGAAGAAAAAGATTCATATGTTTTTCAACCTCTTAAAAATTATTTCTCCTCTCTTCCTTTGGAGGAATCAATGTAGTAATTTATAGTGGAAATAACACATGAGAGAAACTTAAGGTATGGAAACCTTTATTGAAATTTCATCTACCTTTGTGAAAGATGATGTTGATTTGGCAAATGTAGAAGAAGATTGTAATTTTGTATTTATTTTCCCCCCATGCATATATCTTTCATAGATGAGATAAACTTTACTTTGGCTATTTTGATTTCCCTTCAATCAAATATGCATTCATTTCTCCAAAAAATTATTTGAAAAAGCTCATACTTTTTCTAGCCTGTAAATGGTCACAATTAGTTTTTAAGGTTTTCTTCTCTCCATTGTATATAACTACCCCTTTTTGCAAATTTTGACTTGGTTTATTTCTGTTTTGTTTTACCTATTATTTCCTTCCAATAAGGTTGTCTCAACTTTGAGCATTCCCCTCTCTTCATTTCAATCCATGTTCTCAAATATTTCAATAAATTTAAGCCCCCTTTATTGATTGGCAACATCATTTGCTCATCTATTTTCACTACCTAAAGCTGCCAACACCTAGTGGTTCACTTCACTTGAGAATAAAACATATTTCTCCAAGGCAAATTTTCAAAAGTTGATGTCCATAGGCTCTAAAATTTTTTGCAATTGTATTTAGAGGTGTTGGAGCTTTTGAAAATATTTAGGGTTGGAGGTCCTTGTCATAGATTCATAATTAAATTTTATGACTATTCTTTAATCTTCTACGACTTCATCAAGCTTTCAAATTTAGTGATTTAAGTTAGATTCAAGGGTTCAATTTCAAATCTCAACATAGGGTTGAAGGTCCTTGTCATAAAGTCATAATCAAATTTTATGACTATTCTTTAGTCTTCCACAACTTCATCAAGTTTTTAATTAGATTCAGGGTTCAATTTCAAATCTCAACATGTAGGTTCAAAGTTCAGTTCAAAGTTTGAAGGTTCAGATGCATAGTTCAAGCTTTGGATTCAAGTACACTTAGTTTGTGAAGGGATATCAAATGTACTCACCTACATTCAAATTATCTCATCAATCAATTCACTTTTGGGATAGATCAAATCATCTAATAGTTATGGTGTGATTAGATAGCACATAGGCTTGTAGAGGTATCTGAAAATAGTCGATGATCTCATAATTATGAGTATTGTACCTAAACATTTTAAGAATCTTTCAAATCAAATTTTATGCTGGAATAAGAATTTTTTGAATATTTTATGAGCTTAATATAACAATAGTCTCATACATGATTGGACTATTGTGGAAGACAAGTCACACATTGAAATGCCCTATATATCTTAATTCCTATCAAAAGATGACTCATACCAAGGCTCTATTGTCCAAGCCAAATGAACCAAGAATAATAGTTGGTGCTCTTGTGTAGATTATGGTATGATAGTTGTACACAAGCTTGTTATTTTTTATGCAAGAGGAATAGGAGAATGGTTCCACTCAGAACTTCCACAAAATCACAAAAGGAGAAAGAATTCAAGCTCAATTGAATCACTAAGGAAAGTAATAGGGGGTATCCATTTTAAACATCAATACTCATAGTATGATAAATGTGTAGCTAGACCATTAAAACTTGAGATAGACAAGGTGTTGAAGGCATAATTATTTGGCCCCATGTATGCTAGGAGCACAGAGTTCAAAAAGGCTACAAATGATCTTAGGAAATAGAGTGCACTATAGTAATTAGGTCATTTTCAAACTAATCAATTGGTATCTTTGCATAAACTTATTCTTGCTAAAAAATTAGATAATACTACTATAGTATGTACCAAATGGTTTGATTATGACAATGAAACTGTGAAGCAAACTAGTTATGAAGAATTCTGTCAACTTGAATCTCATTATTAATGATAGATGTTAGTAGTTACTCCAAAACAATTAGAGAGATGTTCCTTGGTCATTATGCATCAATTTTATTTGAATATTATGCTTCATGTGGTTGAAATTGTTCGATCATTTGTGTTGTTTGTCTATATGCAGGTGTTAAAGTCTTTAATATATTCCATATAACTTCATCTTCATATTTTTCTCCTCCACAAGTCTTAAGAAGTGTTGTAATAATCTTAGATATTCTACCAAAATAAATTCACATACACTCATCTTCCATCATTTTAACATCTTGAAATATGCATACCTAATTCTATTATCTAACCTTCTGAGCATGATTATCACCTTCAAATATAATTTACAAAGCTTTTTAAATTTCATGCAAAATTCTTAAAGATTTTACTTGAGAAAATTATGTTTTAGGAAGAGTTGATAATAATTCTTCTCTAGTAAGAATATTGAACATGAATGTATCTTTCTTTATTTTAGCACAAGCTTCAAGCTTGTCTTCTTCAATCACATCCTTCAAA
The DNA here is from genome assembly GCA_028749045.1 of Cupressus sempervirens. Classification (NCBI taxonomy): domain Eukaryota; kingdom Viridiplantae; phylum Streptophyta; class Pinopsida; order Cupressales; family Cupressaceae; genus Cupressus; species Cupressus sempervirens. Next base: position 253,208,034 of record CM053787.1, read on the forward strand.
ATTTATCACATGAATCCATGGATAGAAAATGTGTCTTCATCTTCTCTTTCCAATTTCAATAGGTAACTCCATAAAAATGCATACTTTATGTCCTAAATGTTGACATAAATATCCTTAAGCTATTATGTTTTTCTTTCAAGGAGCTAATGCTCTGATACCAATTTTTAGAAAGTAAAGTCCACCAAGATAAATCAGAGGTACAGGGGGGTGAATGAGTTATGCAATTAAAACAACTCTCAATGTCCTTATTAATTATGAAACATGTAAATAGTAGATGCAAAAACCATAGAAAGAAAACCATACACAATAGCACTAGATATATTAATTAGAAAAACTCTTGATCAGAGGGAAAACCTTTGTGGGGATAGAACCCACAAGATTATGTACTATTATAAAAGGACTTTGTGAAAGGATATTGGACCCTGTTAGGAGTTATGTCAACTCTATTATCAGTTGAAAGAAAGATAGATGGAGCCACAATTACTCTCGTACATTATCATATTGAAAATTAATGTTTGAAACCCAAGTGACAAAAAGAATAGTAATAGAGTTACCATATAGACCTATCGATGAATGAGGAAATGAACAAATTCAATAGGTATCCCCAAGCTTAGTATTTACTGAGTGATTATGTATTGACTAAGATAAATACATAACTAAGTCAGAAAACTTTATACATAACTAAGTTAGAAGACTTTACCAAGATAAATTATTGTAACCAAGTAGAATATTCACTGAGACATAGCATGAATCACACAATATTTGTCAAGTAATACATGGACTACATCAAATTTTAATTTGGCACTAAAATTGATAAGATAATCATGCCGAGTGAAGAAATGGTTTACATGGTTCAAGGTAAATATTTGTAAATATTTCTCAAAGAATGTGAGTTGATTATTTGATGTTTTCAAGGAAAAATGACCAATCAAATAAAGAAAGAAAAATAATGAAATGATGGATGGTTATAGACCATTGATTTTGTTTAGAGAGGTATTTTAGAAAGTTTCCAAACCCTAATTAGGTCAAATCTTGACAAGACAAAAGAAAATTATAAAATTACCTATGTAGAATAATATTTAAGTTATTAAATTAAAGATTGATTAAAATTTTTCTACTATTGAGAAAATTATTGAAGTGAGACAGGAGATCAGATGTCAAAACAATGTACAAAGGAGATTAGAGGTCAAACATAAAAAACTAAGTAGAATAATGACAAATTGAAAATTAAACATAGATGGTGATATATTATTGAGTATAAAAGGGATATAATCAAGAAAATTAAGTTTCTATATCAAAGATCATTTTTTGTAACTTTTTCATCATTATAGTAGTTCTAAATCCTTGAATAGGGTGGACCTAATAGTCTTATATGTAAATCTCTTAACCAAGGACACACTTGAAGAGTGTTGTAAAATCCTTAAAAAACATATATCTTAGCATATATTATTATATAATCCTAATAGAGTAAGTCTCAAGAATTGAAGAAAAATTGTAACCCTAACCAGGCACCCTCTTATTACAATAGTGATAGGTTTGTGGGTATTATCCCCACCATAGCTTTCCCTCTAACCAACTATTTCTGGGATACTAAATGAATGTGCTATGTATTTATGAGTCTATGGTTGATAAATATTGATTTATTTTCATTACTTTCATTTACATGTAATGTAGTAAACTTTTAGTGATTACCAATTGATAGAGGAAGTAAGGAGAACTCAAAATTTGTTTAACAATAAAAGTTTTAGAGGATGTTGACTCCCCCCCTCCACCAACTCAGCACCCTACCTTTCCTAACATTTCAATAGTTGGTATTAGACCTTTGTACTCTTGTTGAAGGTATTTTTTCCTAAGAGTAAAAGTTCTAAGTCATGAAAAGGTCCAGGCTTGCTAAGACTATTAAGAATCAAATATTGGAAATAAGGAAGACTATGATTCAAATCAATGAGATGAAAGATACACCAAGATAATAATTGAAGAGGAAGGAAATATCTCATCAAACTAGTGAAACAACTTATCAAGAAGAAGTTATTGAAGAATTATCTAATGGAAATATGTTTGATGAATCTAATGTAGCTAAAGGTGATCTACTAAAGAAAAACCATAGTCTTACCAAGTAGTTCAAGCCATTGAAAAGAGAACAATAGCTACATTCTATTAGGATGTGTGAAGTAATGGAATAATAGAGAAAAGTTGAAGATAACTAAAAAAATATGGAAGAAGATAAGAGATAAATCACTACAAGATTGGATGCTAAGGACAAAGAGATCACATGGTTAATCCAGAATCATTATGACATGGTAAATTAGGTACTTAGTGCAAGTCATGAGATCAGTCAATTAAAAATGGAAGAATTATTTGAGTTAAGAAATGAGAATGAAAACATGAAGTATGAACTAAAAACTAAAAAGTAAATCATTAAGAGAATGAAAAGATGATTGGGACACAACCCAAGAACAGAATGGACACAACAGAAAAGAGAAATTGTATTAACTGAAAAATAAGCTAGTACATTCAGTACAGAGAGAATAAACTTCAAAACATGCCCTAAGGGCTTACAATAGCATAAATGTGGAGATAATTTCTCCTTTCAGTACCTCCTCTCAGACTCCACTTCGAACTGCCTTTTACAATGCCAAAAATCTCCTTAAATAGACCCCGGGGGGTTAAGGACTAGGAGTACATTCTAGAAAGTGCTAGTAGGCATCCACTGACCAAATAGAAGGTTCCAGAAGCTGCATTAGAATTTGACGCAAATCTAGAAGAATCCACAAATGGTAACAGAACTTTTGGGAGGCATAACTTTTGAACCGTAGCTTCGATTGATGAACCACTTACATTTTTGGAAAGCTCTCAAAGCACTCTATAGCCCTATGGACCAGCTTCACTCGTCCCCCTTTTTTGGCCCTTTTTGAGGTCATTTAATGCCCCTAACCTAACTTTGAAGCATTCTTAGGAGGTCTCCACAACTTGAAAAATTGCAATAACTTTCAAACCATGGGGCCTTTTGACCTGATTCTTTTTCTGGAATGCTCTAAATTATAATTACATTCATCTAGCCAATTTACACCTCCTAGTTCACCAAAATGATGGCTCAATTACATACTCCTATTTTTTTGGGATTTACACGAACACTGATAGTGGAACTGTGAGAGTTGGAACCTTTATTTGACCCAAATGGGTATCCAAAAATGAAAACACATGAAATAGAAACTAAGTCTAACTATATTTTTTTGGGTGACACAAGATTGCCCTTATACCTCTGGATGCTCCTGCATCATGTTGGTAAATAGATTGTCCTTTTAAATAAATTCTCAAAATGCCCAAATCTGAAAGAACAATTAGATGCCAACAGTTGGATAATCTATCATGAGATTGATAGATTTCCTATGAATTGGAAGGTACAACTCCCTTATGAAATGATATGTAATGAATTTGTTTTATTGCCTAAACTAAGTGGGTGTGTTCTTAACCCGAGAACGGAAGAGGAAAACCAAGTCAATCCTAGACAAGATTAACTCAGGCAAAATTTAGATCCTAAACATAGCCAACTTCGAGAACTCACACATCTTATGACTCCTCGGCATTGATGATGCAATATGAATTCAATGAATGTAAATGCAAATGCAATGTAAATGAAATTAGAACAGAAGGTCATCTATTTAGGTTCTCATAATAGAAATGGCTGCAAACACTTCTTATCTGCAACACATTTTCTATCCAATTCTAAGGTGTAAGATAATGCCCAAAATTGATTAATGCAACTCTCTGATTGCGAATAATCAGAAAAACCCCTTTTAAACTCTTTGATTTAACAAAAGATCTGTCTTTATTGTGAACATAGCAAATAATGATGCTCTGATCATTATTACTTACAACTCAGTGTCAAATCTATTACAAAAATGGAATAGAAAACACCCCAAATGCAAGAAACAAAAAATACAGAAATTAAATGTGTTCTTCTCCCTGCTCCAGCTCTCTGACTATATGTCGAAAAAAGAACCCTTCTTTCAAGAAAAGAGTTTACAATAAATAGCTCTCCAAGATGACCCTTCAGTTCTTCATGACTATTCCAAATTTGTAATCATGGCCTTTCAGTTACAAAAATTGATTTTGATAAATCCTCTGCCTATTGGTCTTCCCATATTTAAAATATTCTCTATACTTAATAATTCTCCCTATAGAGTGCATTTTAATAATTTTCACGGAGGCATCTATGTGATGACTTAACACCTTCCACGTGTCCTTTATAAAAAGTTGATTCCTTCAGGATTCCTTCAGGTCGATTACTCACTCTCACTTTTAGGAGAAGATGAACATTACTTCAACATTAGTTGTGACATGGGTCAGATGGCTAGGACTTCAATGAAATGAAAAATTGCTTGATATTCTCGTGAATTTCTTACACAACATATTCAGTTCTTTGGCCAGAACAATTGGCCCACAGTAAAAGACTCTGATTCTTGCACCTCGGTGTCTCAAGACTAATTTGGAGAAGACTTGTGCCAATTGGGCCTTGCAAAATGTGTTCTTACCGATGTTCTAGAGAAGATGTTGATTCCTCTTTTGGCATGGTGCAAAGCCTACACCATTGTTATTAAGACAGATCGAACATCCCCTTCCTCGTAAACACTTGTCAGATAATTGTGCATTTCTATCATGGGTTTGGGATCTAGTTCTGCAACTTCATTCATGATGCTTTTAAACCATTCAAATGAGTTTTTCTCTTTTAATCCAATTTTTCCTCCTTGTTCTATATCATCCATATGGTAAGTAGGAGAAGGGTTGTTGAAGTTATTGGCAATGTTCTCCAGGATGCTGATGAAAGGGGCAGCACCTATACCAAGTCCAATAAGAAGTATCACTTCACATTTGTTGTAATCTTGTGTTGTCGATCCATATGGACCATCAATGTATAATCTTTGTATGATGGAAGCTTTCATGCTAGAATCAAATGTCTTGTTCATGCTTGTGGCGTCAACGTAGACATCACACACAAATGTGAGCTAAGGGACTTGTTGTGGGTACTTCATATAAGTTGTGGCTCGAGCTTTCTTGATAAAGACTCCAAGGCCTTTCTTTGTTCACCAATTTTTGACCTTTTGACATGCCATGCAATAGCATCTCTTTTTTCAATATGACAGTCACCTTTGGAAGGAAGGTTGAGAATCCAATTGTTTAGCAACATTCACACCTCATATCTTGGAGTGCTAAAATAATGTGAATTTTTGCTCTGAATATCAGAGACATTTTTGAGCTATGCTTTCAATACAAGAAAGGTTCTTTGGGAAATTTGAGAATGACCCATATCATTAGTTTTTGAAAACAAGTTGAGATTCTCAAGACTCAAGATGGCGGGTTTTGGAGAAACGAGTGCGAAAATGACAATGGCGCACCAGAATTTGAGATTTCCACCCTGGCCCTTTAGGCATATTTTCAAGTGTTGTTTTCTAAACATGAAACCTTCCTTGAGCCATTCAAAAATGACCTAGATGAATAATTTTGAAAAAGAACTCGACATCATGAAATTACGAGCTAGCGAGTTTTTGGAAATCTGGTGCACAAATGCAATGGAGTAACTGAAATTTGAAAACCTGCTTGGCAATAAATTTATCATTCCTTTACCTTTTTGTATGCCATTTTTTGCAATAGCTTTTTCTTACTACAAAGAACGTAGAGGAGGTTCCAAATAATGGAGATCACCACCTTTAGCATCTGTAAAAAAAAAATGTAAAAGAGGTGTTTAAACTCGGTTATGTTGTGTCCTCTTAATGGTTTTTTCTTCTTCAAGATCACATTATAACTTTCAAATAGAATTCATAGACACTCCAAATGCTTATATTTAATTGTATTGAGCAAATGCATGCCAAAAACTTGAAATAGGCTGGGGCTCCATATACTTGGTTGTTTAAGCAATGTTAAATTTTGCAAATCTTTGTTGCCAATTTGACCAATACATTACTGAGATTCATTTTAAAACTTTATAGTTTTTGATCATGCTCCATCATAGCATCATACTTCTATTTTAAAGATGTTTGTATGTTGAATATCGGCATCATTACATTCTTCAATATAGTCTAGAGATCAATCAACTATATGGAAAAGACCTCTTTGAATGTCTACATCCAAAGAAAGAGCCTCTCTATTGTTAATGCATTCATTAGTATAAGGAAGATCTCAATGGCTGAATGTACACATAATCATATAGAGTATGAACTGAATCATCCAAATGCTAATTTTGTCAATGTGTCATTATGAAGACTTTTTCTTTAATTCCTTGCGGCATCTAAAAATCATGTCTTGAAACCATTCTTCTGCCTGAAAAAGAAACATCCATTAAAGTACAAGTCTCTGCTGGGTTAGGATCTACAACCTACCCAAAGAAATGAAACTCTGATAATAACCCAACCAACTTGAAACAAGATGGCAAATGAAAATGAACCCGGCAAAGACTTCCTATCCTAGGGGAGATCTAGACCTAGACACCAGATTGAATTGATGACTATATGACTCAATATTGCCAAAAAAATGGGTGACTTAAAGTCAGGCAACAATTGGCTCTGACTGGGGAATATGTACTGGAAAGTGCATAGAGAATCCAACATCTCTGGTTAAGCAAGTGCCTTAAGCATTGGGTTACGGAGTCTAGAATGAAGATCAATGAGGAAGTGCATATAGGGAGGGCAGAGGGGAGTAGGGAAAATTGAAACAAAGCAAGAGAAAACAACAACAACAACTAGGCAAGAAGAAGCTACACTAGACACACCAAAACTGGAAAGAAAAATTATTTACAAAAGGTGAGGAGACCTCACCTGCAGGACCAAAAGCAAAGAAAGATTCATACATGACAATTTACAAGAAGAGAGAAATATGAACCTTTTCGGCATAGAGGAGAATGCTTCACCAGCATGAAACAACATTGATATCTTCTGGCCAATCCTTGACTGCTGAATTTGAGTCCAAAAGCTATTTGTAACATAGTAACCCATAGAACTTTGCCAAATAGCCATGCCTCATCATATACTTCTGATTGCTCCGTATTTATCTGCATATTGTCTTTCACATGCTCTATCCTATTTGGTGAAGAAGGAAACTCACTAGACTCTGCAAACATCACTGAATCATACTTGCATCTATTCTCCTCAACCTTGTCACTTATAACAAGGATATCAATTTTCAAATCCAGACTGGTAGAATATTCAAGTGATTCTAAAAGCACTACTTGAAAACACTCACATCCGTTTACTCCATTACCACTCTCAGCAAGGATATCATCTTTCAAATCAGAATGAACATAATTAGAAAATTGAAAAGCTTTTGGAAGTGAAATAGCATCTACCAATCACAAGCTTTATCATTAACAACTTCAGATTTCAAAATGGGGCTGAAATTGAAGGATTCCTTATTTGCTACAGCATCTGTCCAAGCTGAGATATCTTCTTTATTTTCTATAGCAAGATGTTCATCTAAATTCACAATTTCAATATCTGGATTAATTATGGAAGAGTATTCCAGACGGGAGGATTATAATCAGATTCACTATCTTCTTCATAATGCTGCAATACCTTATTATCTTTTGCAATTCTTTCCTTTTCATCATCTGTTATTGCTACATCTTCAGATTCAATATGATGACCACTAAGGCATAATGCAACCAGCATGTTTGTTTTAGGATAGTTCTCCAGAAGACAAAAATTTAAAATATAATCCTCATTTAGTTCTCTTTCAATTTTGCTAATCATTTCTTCAATCATATTTTCAGATTTCACAAAACATGTTTCCACTTTTTCTTCAAGACACATAGATTCTAATATAGTATTATCACAAACCTTTGCAACTTGAAAATAAATTTCACAAATATTTTCAATGGAATTCAACTCTTCATGTTTTTCATTAACTATCTAATTTTTCTCATCAGAGACTTCATGCAAAGGTTTACCTTTATTTTCTTCAAATCTGAAACTTTTAAAATCAGAGGTAAATGAAGGTATGAAAGAAAATTCTTTGTCAACTGTTCTCACCAATTCTTCATCATTGAGAAGGCTATCTGAAAGTCGTGCTTCTGGGAAACCAGGCTTCTCTTGCTATTCAAAACTCAAACCATTGGTTGATATGATCTCTTCATTCTGCTTATTGATTCTATCCACTTTAGGAATGCTTTCTGCAACTTCAATGATTTCAGCATGCTGGACCAAAATTGATTCTTTTGTTTGTAGTTTTGAGAGTGGTTCTAGATTCATACTTACTGCATCAGGTTCAGCATTAGGAGAACAAGTCTCATTTCCAACCTTAAATGATGGATCTAAAGGTGTAACTAATGATTCCACAGGAAATACTGTTGAAAAGCAAGGAATAGTAACAACCTTTTCTTCTTCTTGTGATGGTTCAGGCTGGAAATGCTTTTCATGCTTATTACTTTCTTCATGTTGATGGCTAATCCATGGTAACACTAAGGATGAAGAAAATTTAGGCTCTCTTAAAGCAGTGAAGATGGGAGGAGATAAAGCATCCTTTTTAGAATTCACATCAGTGCTTTTCTGTCTGAACTCCTGGAGAACATAGAATCTCTTTTCAATCAGCTTCCAAAATTCTCTAGACTGATGGTCTTGAGCTATACTCAAGTTATTTCTTGTGGCATAATTGATACTCTCTTTAAATTGACTCTAGAGTTGTTGAAGCATAGGATCTTCATCAATCACAATCTCTTTAATAGATGGTGAAAGTCTCTTTTTATATTTTAAATCATTTCTCAGAGGAATCTGACCTTGACACATTTCCTAATATTATTTGCACAACAGAGTAATAGAAATCTTAATCAAATTTATGGAAAGATAATGATGTTACCTCGATCATGAACAACCAATTTTCTAGCAAGTTCTTCAAAAATCTGTTCTAATAGGTGTGATCTTTTTACAACGGAGTCGCCAATCTCTTGCAAGATAATAAAGTTTCTGAGAATGAAAGCACTAGGCTCTTCAACCAAAAAATATGAGAATAGAAATGGAGTCGCTAACTTCTTGCAGATATAACAATAGTACTGAGGAAGTAAAATCTAAACACTGATCTTCTTTTCCAGTCCCAAGCAGAGTCGCGTAAAATCTGTTGGTAAACAGATTGTCCTTTTAAATAAATTCTCAAAATGCCCAAATCTGAAAGAACAATTAGATGCCAATAGTTGAATAATCTATCATGAGATTGATAGATTTCCTCTGAATTCGAAGGTATAGCTCCCTTATGAAATGATATGCAATGAATTTGTTATATTGCCTAAACTAACTGGGTGCGTTCTTAACCCGAGAATGGAAGAGGAAAACCAAGTCAATCCTAGGCAAGATTAACTCAGGAAAAATTTAGATCCTAAACCTAGCCAACTTCAAGAACTCACACATCTTATGACTCCTTGGCATTGATGATGCAATACGAATTCAATGAATACAAATGCAAATGCAATGTAAATGAAATTAGAACAGAAGGTCATCTATTTGGGTTCTCGTAATAGAAATGGCTGCAAACACTTCTTATCCGCAACACATTTGCTATCCAATTCTAAGGTGTAAGATAATGCCCAAAATTGATTAATGCAACTCTCTGATTGCGAATAATCAGAAAAACCCCTTTTAAACTCTCTGATTTAACAAAAGATCTGTCTTTATTCTGAACATAGCAAATATTGATGCTCTGATCATTATTACTTACAACTCAGTATCAAATCTATTACAAAAATGGAATAGAAAACCCCCCAAATGCAAGAAACGAAAAAATACAGAAATTAAATGTGTTCTTCTCCCTGCTCCAGCTCTCTAATTGTATGTCTAAAAAAGAACCCTTCTTTCAAGAAAAGAGTTTACAATAAATAGCTCTCCAAGATGACTCTTCAGTTCTTCATGACTATTCCAATTTTGTAACCATGGACTTTCAGTTACAAAAACTGACGTTGATAAATCCTCTGCCTATTGGTCTTCTCATATTTAAAATATTCTCTATACTTTATAATTCTCCCTATAGAGTGCATTTTAATAATTTTCATGGACGCATCTATGTGATGACTTGACACCCTCCATGTGTCCTTTATAAAAAGCTGATTCCTTCAGGATTCCTTTAGGTCGATTACTTACTCTCACTTTTAGGAGAAGATGAACATTACTTCAACATTAGTTGTGACATGGGTCAGATGGCTAGGACTTCAATGAAATGAAACAATGCTTGATATTCTCATGAATTTCTTACACAACATATTCAGTTCTTTGGCTAGAACAATTGGCCCATAGTAAAAGACTCTGATTCTTACACCTCGGTGTCTCAGGACTAATTTGGAGAAGACTTGTGCCAATTGAGCCTTGCAAAATGTGTTCTTACCGATGTTCTAGAGAAGATGTTGACTCCTCTTTTGGCATGGTGCAAAGCCTGCACCATCAATATTAAGACAGATTGAGCATCTCCTTCCTCGTAAACACTTGTTAGATAATTATGCATTTCTATCACGGGTTTGGGATCTAGTTCTGCAACTTCATTCATGATGCTTTTAAACCATTCAAATGAGTTTTTCTCTTTTAATCCAATTTTTATTCCTTGTTCTATATCATTCATATGGTAAGCAGGAGAAGGGTTGTTGAAGTTATTAGCAATGTTCTCGAGGATGCTGATGAAAGGGGCAGCACCTATACCAAGTCCAATAAGAAGTATCACTTCACATGTGCTGTAATCTTGTGCTGCCGATCCATATGGACCATCAATGTATAATCTTGGTGTGATGGAAGCTTTCATGCTAGAATCAAATGTCTTGTTCATGCTTGTGGCCTCAACATAGACATCACACACAAATGTGGGCTAGGGGACTTGCTACAGGTACTTCATATAAGTTGTGGCTTGAACTTTCTTGATAAAGACTCCAAGGTCTTTCTTTGTTCACCAATTTTTGACCTTTTGACGTGCCATGCAATAGCATCTCTTGTTTCAATATGACAATCACCTTTGGAAGGAAGGTCGAGAATCCAATTGTTCAGCAACATTCACACCTCATATCTTGGAGCACTAAAATAATGTGAATTTCCGCTCTGAATATCAGAGACATTTTTGGGCTATTCTTTCAATACAAGAAAGGTTCTTTGGGCCATTTGAGAATGACCCATATCATTAGTTTTTGAAAACAAGTTGAGATTCTCAAGACTCAAGCTGGCGGGTTTTGGAGAAACGAGTGCGAAAATGACAATGGCACACCAAAATTTGAGATTTCCACCCTGGCCCTTTAGGCACATTTTCAAGTGTTGTTTTCTAAACATGAAACCTTCTTTGAGCCATTCAAAAATGACCTAGATGAATAATTTTGAAAAAGAACTCGACATCATGAACTTACGAGCTGGCAGATTTTTGGAAATCTGGTGTGCAAATGCAATGGAGTAGCCGAAATTTGAAAACTCGCTTGGCAATAACTTTATCATTCCTTTACCTTTTTTCATGCCATTTTTTGCAATAGCTTTGTCTTACTACAAAGAACATAGAGGAGCTTCCAAATAATGGAGATCACCACCTTTCGCATCTATAAAAAAAAATGTAAAAGAGGTGTTTAAACTTAGTTATGATGTGTCCTCTTAATGGTTTTTTCTTCTTCAAGATCACATTATAACTTTCAAATAGAATTCATAGACACTCCAGATGTTGATATTTGATTGTATCGACCAAATGCATGCCAAAAACTTGAAACGGGTCGAGGCTCCATATACTTGGTTGTTTAAGCAATGTTAAATTTTGCAAATCTTTGTCGCCAATTTGACCAACACATCTCTGAGATTCATTTTAAAACTTTATAGTTCCTTATCATGCTCCATCATAGCATCATACTTTTTTTTTAAAGATGTTTGTATGCTGAATATCTGCATCATTACATTCTTCAATATAGTCTAGAGATCAATCAACTATATGGAAAAGACCTCTTTGAATGTCTACATCTAAAGAAAGAGCCTCTCTATTGTCAATGCATTCATTAGTATAAGGAAGATCTCAATAGTTGAATGTACACATAATCATATAAAGTACAAACTGAATCATCCAAATGCTAATTTTGTCAGTGTGTCATTATGAAGACTTTTCCTCTAATTCCTTGCGGCATCTGGAAATCATGTCTTGAAACCATTCTTCTGCCTGAAAAAGAAACATCCATTGAAGTACAAGTCTCTGTCGGGTTAGGATCTACAACCTACCCAAAGAAATGGAACTCTGATAATAACCAACCAGCTTGAAACAAGATGGCAAATGAAAATGAACCTGGCAAAGACTTCCTATCCTAGGGGAGATCTAGACCTAGACACCAGACTGACTTGATGACTATATGACTCAATATTGCCAAAAAAATGGGTGACTTAAAGTCAGGCAACACATCAGACACCCAGGGTAGATTGAAAAATGACCCTATCACTTTATGAATGGTAGAGGAAATCCCAAATGGGAACCTCAGCTATTGAAATCAAAGTTGAGTCCTTGATCAGTCGTCCTTTCCATTTGACCAAATTCGCTTCATGTTGCCTATTTCTTGTACTCCTACCCACACGATGATCTAGAATGTCTTCTATCTCCTCCTTCTTAGAAGCAGGAATTAGACATGGCTCTAACACAAGCTCCTCATCTGCACCATCATCATGATACTCTATTAAATCTAAAATGTTGAAAATGGGAGAAATGTGAATACCATCTGGTAGCTCCACTTCATATGCATTTCCTGAGTCATGTTTCTTGAAAATTTTGCAAGGGCCAAATTTCTTCATTTTTAGCTTGTTGTAAGTACTGGCTAGAAATCTTTCTCTTCGTAAGTACACCATGACTAGATCCCCTATTTGGAATTCCTTATGTCTTCTCCTTTGATCAGCCCTATCTTTATACTCTTGATTCATCTTGGTAATGTGTGCTTGAACCTCCTCATGTAGATGCTTGATATGTTCAGCAAATTCCTCAACTTCAGCACTTGTCCTCTCCCCTTGTTCTATCTTCCTCAATTCTGGTGCAGTCCTTGGGCTATTCCCATATACAATTTGGAATGGTGATTTTCCAGTACTCCTATTTATAGAGTTATTGTAAGCAAAATCTGCTTGTGGTAGAATCAAATTCCATCCCTTGGGCTTATCCAAAACTAAACATCTCAGCAAATTGCCCAGACTTCTATTTACCACTTCTGTTTAGCCGTCAGTCTGCGGGTGATGCGTGGAACTATATTTTAGGTCTGTTCTCAACTTCTTCCACAATGTCCTCCAAAAATTCCCCACAAATTTAGTATCTCTATCAGAAACTATACTCCTTGGAAGACCATGTAGTCTTACCACCTCTTTGAAAAATAAGTCTGCAATATGGACAGCATCATGAGTTCTGTGGCATGGAATGAAATGTGCCATTTTGGAGAACCTATCAACCACCATGAATACTGAGTCATTACCCCTTTGTGTCCTTGGAAATCCAAGAACAAAATCCATACTTATGTCCTCCCATGGCCTTGATGGAACAAGCAATGGCTGATCTAGGCCATTATTGTGACTAAACCCCTTAGCAACTTGACAAACCTGGCAGCTCTGTACAAACTTCTTCACATCCTGTGAAATTTGAGGCCAAAAATAATGTTCTCTAAGAAGTGCAATGGTCTTATCTCGACCAAAATGTCCTACCATCCCTCCACTATGATTCTCCTTAATCAGATTTTCCCTCATGGAACTCCCTAGAATGCACAATTGACTACCCTTGAACAACATGCCATCCTGAATCAAATAGTCTAACCACTTATTTCTATCTATAGCAACAGGTTCTTTACAAGCTTTCGATGCTTCAGAAAAATCAGGATCCTTGGGGTACAAATTCTTGAGTTCATCAAACCCAACTACTTCAACCTACATTACTATAAGAAACAATTATCTCCTACTTAGTGCATCTGCAACCCTGTTAGATTTTCCACTTCTATGCTTCAACACAAATGTATAACTCTACAAGAACTCTACCCACTTCATATGCCTCTGATTCAATTTACCTTGGCTATTTAAGTACTGTAATGCCTGATCATCAGTATACAAAACAAATTCCTTTGGCAATAAATAACACCTCCATTTCTTTAAGGCTTGAACTATTGCATAGAACTCTTGATCATAAATAGAAGACTTCTTCTTTGCATTATTCAATTTTTTACTAAAATACGCAATAGGCTTACCTTCTTGGCTTAATACAGCCCAATAGCACTGCCACTAGCATCACAATCCACCCGGAAAACCTTTCTAAAATTTGGAAGTGCCAACACAGGCTTTTCTGTCACCTTCTTCTTCAGCAGTTCAAAACTTCTCACAGCTAATGCAGTCCATTTGAACTCTTTTCTATCCCCTCTTATTGTATCAGTTAGGGGTGTACATATGCCATTGAAATTCTTAATAAACTTCCTGTAAAAACTAACCAGACCATGAAATGATCTTACCTCTGTAGCAAACCTTGGAGTAGGCCATTCCAAGATGGCTTTTACCTTCTCTGGATCCATTTTGAGACCTTCAGGTGATATAACAAACCCCAAATAGACTAACTCCCTTTTTGCAAAGATACACTTCTTCAGATTAATTAATAGTTTCTCTTCCCTTAGTCTTTCAAGGACACTACGAATATGCAATAAATGTTCTTCCAAAGTCTTGCTGAAAATTAAATTATCATCCAAATAAACAATAACAAATTTTCCCAAGAACTTCTTAAGTACCTCATTCATAAGCTGCATGAAGGTGCTTGGGGCGTTCGTCAATCCAAAGGGCATGACTAACCACTCATAAAGACCCTCCTTGGTCTTGAAGGCTATTTTCCACTCATCTCCTTCTTGAATCCATATCTGGTGATAACCACTCTTCAGATCTATCTTTGTGAAGTACTAAGCTCCACTCAAGCAGTCCATAAGATCATCCATCCTTGGCAAAGGAAATCGGTACTTGATGGTTATGCTATTTATAGGTCAAGAATTTGTACACATCCTCCACTCTCCATCCTTCTTTTGTGCGAGTACTGCAGGTACTGCACATGGACTCAGGCTCTCTCGAATCAAGCCCTTCCTCAACAGCTCCTGAACTTGTCTATTTAGCTCCTCTGTTTGAGTAGGAGTCATCCTATGAGCAGCCTTGTTAGGCAAACTAGCTCCTGGAATCAGATCTATCTGATGACTGATTTGCCTTACTAGTGGCAATCCATCTGGAACATTATCAGAGATAATATCTCCAAATTCCCCTAGTAAATCTGAAACTTCAAGTGGTATTTCTCTACTACCTTCTTTATCTTTCCTAGGAATCAAAGAATAGCACATATGTTGATGTTTCATGCCATCTAAAAACTTCCTTCTATCAACAAGACAAATCCTAGCACTGCTACATACCTTTTCACCTTCCTTTTTCATGGGCTTCAATTTGTGGTGAACTCCATCCTTTGTCAGAGAGTATGTGTTTGCATGCCCATCATGTACTGCATGTCTATCAAACTGCCATGGTCTACCCAACAATAGATGTCAAACATCCATCGGAATAACATCACAAAGAACTTCATCATGGTAACTCCCAATTTTGAATTTCACTAAACATTGCTCACTTACCAAGACCTTATGATCATCTTTTACCCAAGAAATCTGATAGGGCTGGGGATGTTTCTCCCTCTTGAGCTTCAACTTAGAGATCATCTTTTCTGATACCAAGTTATCAGTGCTACCACCATCAATGATCACGTCACAACATTTATCCTCACACTTGCATATGGTACGAAAAAAACTCCTCCATTGTCCCGGTTCAATCTCACCACTTAGTAGGACTCTTTCATTTACCAAGGTCTCTCCTCTTTCTGCATCCTCTGAATGTCATCCACATGAGCAACCCTAGTTTGGCCCTCAACTCTCCTATCTATCCTTCCTTGTCATTGAGGGCATTCAAAGGCATGATGACCTTCTTCATTGCAATGGAAATAGGTACCATGGAAGCCTCCTCTTCCTTGTCCACATCCTCTACCTCTTCCTCTCTGATTCCCAAAGTCTTGATCATGGGAGCGGTTGAAACCCTCATTCCTCTGGTTCCTGCTAGTACCCACATCTTCATTTTTCTTTTGGATTTCATTGCGGCCTCTAGATGATCTACCGCTTCCCCTTCCTCCTTGATTGTGCCCTCTTTGTTTTCTTTCAAACCTTTTATTGAGCTTCTCTTCAACTTGTAGGGAAAACTGGTATGCCTCTTCAACGCTGGTCATTCTTACCAGACTTAATTCTTCGTGGATGCTAGGTCGCAACCCACTAATATAACGAGCAACCTTCTCCTTATTTGCTTCTACATGCCTTGCTCTAATCAAGAGTTGATAAAATCCCTCTATATATTCTGGGACTTATCTTCTTGCTTGCTTTAACCCTTGCATCTTCTTAAACAAATCAAGCTCGTAGCCCACAGGAATGAACTGCTTCTTCAATTTGTCCACCATGTGATCCCATCTTGTGATCTTCTCCTTTCCTCTTCTATTTCTTTCCAATTCGACCTCTTGCCACCAAATTTTGGCATGGCCTTTTAGTTTGGCCTTTGCAAACTTAACCCTATCTGGGTCCCTGATATCCTCATACTCAAAGTATTCTTCCAGTTCATTCATCCAATCGGTCAACTCATCTAGTTTCAAATTTCCTGAAAATACACCCACTTCAATTGTAGATCTTTTCCAAAACTTAGTAATGGCCCTAAAAAGCCTTTCGTCTACATGATTCAGAACTTCCTCGTCAAATTCCCCTTTTGGTCCAATTTCATCTTCTTCATTGTCATCTTCATTTTCATCACCTGCGGCCATAGTTGCTCCTCTACGGAGCTCCTCCTACAATGCTTGTACCTGCCTTTGGAGGGCTCTAACCTCCTTAGGATCAATGGCTCTGGCCCTTCTACCATGCTCTCTTCATGGAGGCATCTTCTTAACTCAAACCCACAACCACACAGTCCTAGTGCAAACTGCCTCACAATCGGCGCTCTGTCTACACACTCAGGAAAACCAGCTCTGATACCACTTGATGGGGACACAACCCAAGAACAGAATGGACACAACAGAAAAGGAAAATTGTATTAACTGAAAAATAAGCTAGTACATTTAGTACAGAGAGAATAAACTTCAAAACATGCCCTAAGGGCTTACAATAGCATAAATGTGGAGATAATTTCTCCTTTCAGTACCTCCTCTCAAACTCCACTCCGAACTACCTTTTACAATGCCAAAAATCTCCTTAAATAGACCCTGGAGGATTAAGGACTAGGAGTACATTCTAGAAAGTGGTAGTAGGCATCCACCCACCAAATAGAAGGTTCTAGAAGCTGCGTTAGAAGTCAATGCAAATCTAGAAGAATCCAGAAACGGTAACCAAACTTTCGGTAGGCATAACTTTTGAACCGTAGCTCCGATTGAAGAACCGTTTACATTTTTGGAAAGCTCTTGAAGCACTCTATAGCCCTATAGACCACCTTTGCTCATCCCCCATTTTTTAGCCCTTTTGGAAGTCATTTAATGCCCCTAACCTAACTTTGAAGCATTCTTAGGAGATCTCCACAACCCAAAAAATTGCAATAACTTTCAAACCGTGGGGCCTTTGACCTGATTCTTTTTCTAGAATACTCTAAATTACAATTACATTCATCTAGCCAATTTACACCTCCTAGTTCACCAAAATGATGACTCAATTACATACTCCTATTTTTTCAGGATTTACACGAACACTGATAGTGGAACTGTGAGAGTTGGAACCTTTATTTGACCCAAATGGGTATCCAAAAATGACAACACATGAAACAGAAACTAAGTCTAAGTATTTTTTTTTGGGTGACACAGGATTGCCCTTATACCTCTAGATGCTCCTGCATCAAAAGATCAGAAGAAAGTGTTAGGATACTAGATGAACATTTCAAATGACAAAATGATGCAGGAGCATCTTGCATGGAAAAATTATTGGGGAAAAAAAAAACAAAAAAAAAAAAATTGAAAAAAAAAAAGTTGATAAAAAAAAAAAAAAATTTGTGGAGGAGAGATAATAAAAAAAATTTAAAAGGGGAAAAAGGAGGAAAGAAAGAAAAAGAGGATTTTTGTTTTCGAGGTGCATAGGTGGCATAATAGAAAAAATAAAAATTAAATGGTTGTCATTCCATTTATCGAGGTGTGTGGGAAGAATTCTAGAAAATTATGAATATTGTAGAAAGTTGTGGATATTGTAGAAGGTTATGGAAGTTGTAGAAGGTTGTGGAAGAATTCTAGAAGGTTGTGGATAAGTCACGCATGGGGTGGTAAGTGTCTATTTAAGCAAGGCATATGAGCATTTCTAATCAAAAAGGGGTAAGTGGTAAGTGATGAAAATTAGAGGAGAAATAATGAAAAAAATTTAAAAGGGGAAAAAGGAGAAAAGAAAGAAAAAGAGGATTTTTATTTTCGAGGTGCATAGGTGGCATAATAGAAAAAATAAAAAATAAATGGTTGTCATTTCATTTATCGAGGTGTGTGGGAAGAATTCTAGAAAATTATGAATATTGTAGAAAGTTGTGGATATTGTAGAAGGTTATGGAAGTTGTAGAAGGTTGTGGAAGAATTCTAGAAGGTTGTGGATAAGTCATGCATGGGGTGGTAAGTGTCTATTTAAGCAAGGCATATGAGCATTTCTAATCAAGCTCAAGGGGAAGCTCGAGGAGTAGAAGCTCGAGAAGGAGAAACTCAAGGAGTAGCTTGAGAAGTGGAAGCTTGAGAAGGAGAAGCTCGAGAAGTGGAAGCTTGGAAAACTTGGAAAGTTTCAAGGTGTGAAAGAGAAGTAGGAAGTGAAGAGTGAGTTTTCCTGAGTCTATGGACAGAGTGCCGAATGTGAGGCAGTTTACAGCAGGATTGTGATAGACTTGTGAGTGTGTAGATAGAGCGCCGAATGTGGGGCAGTTTACACTTGGATCTTGGATAAGGTTTGTGAGAAGAGCTAGTGACTGTGGTTTAGAAATAAGGAGGTTGCTTGGTGGCTTGCGAGCACAAGTTGAGATCTCAGAGGTTTCTATCAGAGTGTGGATCTGGACTAGCTTGGGTTTGGATTGGATCTTGAGAGATCTTGGAAAAATGTTATTGTAATTGCTATTGAATTTTTAGGTATAATAAAATTGTCTTCATATTGTTGCATTATTGGTTGTGAGTTAGTAAGGGTGGTGTGTACCTTCATCAATGGTACCAGAGTGGGTACCTACATTAGTGGTATTAAAGCAGGAGTTCCTGAGTGTATAAGCAGATCGTCGAAGTGTGAGGCAATTTGTACCAGGACCTTGGTTGGGTGAAGTTTATCAGAGAGGAGTTCCTAAGTGTACAAGCAGATCACCGAAGTGTGAGGCAGTTTGTACCAAGACCTTGGTTGGGTTAAGTTTATCAGAGCAGGTTTTCCTAAGTGTACAAGTAGATCACCGAAGAGTGAGGTAGTTTGTACCAGGACCTTGGTTGGTCAAAGTTTATTAGAGCTGGTGGATTGCAAATCCATTGTCTTGGACTTGTGATGTGGTTCCTAATTGTTCGTGGGAGGTGGCAAGTTGCGATCTGACTTGCAAACAAATTGGTTGTCACAAGGAGCGTGGGAAGGATTTTTTGCAGAGGGTTTACGAAGATCATGGAAGATGGCTCCAAGAGGATTGGACCCTAAGATGATTGCAAAAATCCATGATATAGTGGAGAGGAATTTTTCTAAGATGATTTCTCGGTTGGATGCTAGATTGGCTGATCAAACTAAGAAGGTCAAGGTGGAAGAGAATGGTTTTGCTGATCAGTTTGTGGAGTCTAATGCAAAACCTGTAGAGAAACTAGAGGTTGTTGCTGAAGATATTCCTAATGTTGTTGATGTTGGCACAGAGGTTGGTTTTCATGATCAGTTGGTTGAGTCTGACATGGAGACTGTAGAGCATTTGGTCATGGATGATCTAGTTGATGTTGGTGGTGACTTGTATGTTGCAAAGCACTTGGTTGTGGATGATCCAGTTGTTGGAGGTGAGTTATGTATTGCAGAGCATCTTGTTGTGAGCAATGAGGTTGCTGGTGTAGAGAGTTTGGCATGTATTGATGGAGATCTACATGTGGCTATTGATGTGGGGTTTTTTGCTATTGGTGTGGATTCACTAGTTGCTGATGTGAATGAGGGTTTGTTGATGAAGAATTATGTTCAGTTTGTTCCTGGGAATGAGCATGTTGATTGGATGGTTGAGATTCTAGTGTTTGATAGAGTAATGCAAATGTGGAAGATTTGCATGGTTGTTTTGTTGTCCCTGTTGAGGTGGAAACCTTTGGTGAAGATGAAGATGGTGGTAGATTTTTCTTTTGGCTTCAAAGTGTGGGACACACTTTTCTATCTATCGGGGGAGTCTGATGCAGGAGCATCTTGCATGGAAAAATTATTGGGGGAAAAAGAAAAAAACAAAAAAAAAAATTGAAAAAAAGAAAAGTTGATAAAAAAAAAAAATTGTGGAGGAGAGAGAAATTGATGAAAATTAGAGGAGAAATAATAATAAAAATTTAAAAGGGGAAAAAGGAGAAAAGAAAGAAAAAAAGGGTTTTTATTTTCGAGGTGCATAGGTGGCATAATAGAAAAAATAAAAAATAAATGGTTGTCATTCCATTTATCGAGGTGTGTGGGAAGAATTCTAGAAAATTATGAATATTGTAGAAAGTTGTGGATATTGTAGAAGGTTATGGAAGTTTTAGAAGGTTGTGGAAGAATTCTAGAAGGTTGTGGATAAGTCGTGCATGGGGTGGTAATTGTCTATTTAAGCAAGGCATATGAGCATTTCTAATCAAGCTCAAGGGGAAGCTCGAGGAGTAGAAGCTCAAGAAGGAGAAACTCAAGGAGTAGCTTGAGAAGTGGAAGCTTGAGAAGGAGAAGCTCGAGAAGTGGAAGCTTGGAAAACTTGGAAAGTTTCAAGGTGTGAAAGAAAAGTAGGAAGTGCAGAGTGAGTTTTCCTGAGTCTGTGGACAGAGCGCCGAATGTGAGGCAGTTTACAGTAGAATTGTGATAGACTTGTGAGTGTGTAGACAGAGCGCCGAATGTGAGGCAGTTTACACTTGGACCTTGGATAAGGTTTGTGAGAAGAGCTAGTGACTGTAGTTTAGAAACAAGGAGGTTGCTTGGTGGCTTGCAAGCACAAGTTGAGATCTCAGAGGTTTCTACTAGAGTGTGGATCTGGACTAGCTTGGGTTTGGATTGGATCTTGAGAGATCTTGGAAAAATGTTATTGTAATTGCTATTGAATTTTTAGGTATAATAAAATTGTCTTCATATTGTTGCATTATTGGTTGTGAGTTAGTAAGGGTGGTGTGGCCCTTCGTCAATGGTATCAGAGCTGTACCTCCATTACAAAAAATACTAAGAGATACATCTAGACTAGGCTATAGAGAGAATTATACAACCAATCAAAGAGAATCACCGAATAAATCAAAACAAAAAAATGTGTACACCAATCTGAGGCCAAAGAAACCTACTTTCTATCATTATGGAAAGCCTAGGCACACAAAAAAATATCTGTAGGAGCAAAATTTGTAAGATCAATGTTACTCTCAATTTTGATGGTTATTATTATCATTGCAATAAGTATGGACATTAAGCATATGAGTGTAGATATAATTTTAGTCAATTACCTAAGAAGTATGCATTCAATGGTGAGTGCAGATATAAGTTTAGTCAATTACATAAGAAGTATGTGTTCAATGGATACTGCTACACTTATAATAAGTTTGGACACAAGTCACATGGTTCCAGATCATAGATGAAGTCTAACTAGAAGTCAAGAAAGAAAGGTAATGCAATTAATTGGGATTACAATACATGGTATTCATGTACTGCATGTGGAAATTATGGTCATGTTTCTACAAATTGCATGAGGTTACACTTTGAAGGAAAATCTGCCAATTGGAGGAACTCTAGAATAGCATGTTATCATTGTCACAAGGTCAACCATTTAAGAAATAACTATAAAGCTGATTGTCAACACCTAAAGAGGAAGATAAAAAAGGTAAAGGAAAATAAAATTTGGATTAAATTTGTTAACAGATGAATATGACATGGAGGAAGAAGTCAAAAGATAATGAGACATCAAATACAACCAATGGTGACACCTCATCTGATCGATTATGTGAAACTACCAACTCTTACTATGCCTTATATGAATGTAAGGAATTGTACTGCTAAAGATATATTTTACTTCAGTTCCTAGAATGACATAGAAGGAAGTCCATATCGGCATATCATAAGATGCACAAGGACAAGTTGTGACGTCTCAAAATCCTATAAAATAAAAAACTTAACTGAAGTGATCAATAACCAAGAGCTAGAAAGTATTGATTAAGTAATGATGAAAGATGTAATGGTTTTTTAAATAAGTGTAAGAAAAATATACCTTTTTGATCAATTAAATGATGGAAATGGAGCTTGACCGAGTGATCAGTGGTAATTGAGTTCATTAAAGATGACAAAATATGGGGTACAAAACATTTAATGTGCCCTAATACACATTTAAAGAAACTTTTGAGTCTTAATGGGGCATCATATTTTATTTTATTCACCCTACATTTCAAAAACATAGAGAAAATTTGAGAAAATTAAAAGAGTCGAAGAATTCATAAGCTCATGATTGAGAATTTATCAAAGAATTAAAGCACAAAGTGGAATTTGTTGTGAATAGAGTGGAGTGAAATGAGGTTTCATTTTCCAAAACATAATTTGTAAAAGGGGATTCAAGCTTTGCAGTTGGAAAGAGAAATTTGGAGGTAAACATGGTGAAGCTAATTCAAAATGAGGCTTGTGTAGAACTAAAATAGAAGTTATACCCAGAAATGGCTGCAAAAATTGATAAAGTGGTTGCTCCATCATCTACACTACCTAGTGTTTCATTGGTAAATGATACCGATACATGTTATCACTATAAAACTATAAAAATTGGATATTTTGAGCGAAATAAGGCATATCATGAGTTGTGATTGGACATAAAATTAAAGGATGAGCAAAAACATTTGGAGACCAAGGGTCTCACACATGGTCTACAATTTCCAAAAGAATTCAAAGATGACTGGATTTGTGTTGTTGTGAGTTTGTGGTCATGACATGAAGATGTAGCTAGGTGAGCTAATCAAATTCACAAGAGATGTTATATATATGGTGACATGATACCCAATTACTAAAAAAGTGAAGACAATCCAAACTGCACCTAGAATAGAAATTGAGGAAAACTCCAAAGCATAATGGAATAGTCGAGGTCAAAAATTGAGCACAATTATAGATGCAGAAATAAAATTTGATGTATATGTTATTGAGCACAAGTTTCCAAAAAATTTAGACTATAAAATTATGAAGAAGGGTCATAAGTATGACATTGTCAAGTTACAATTTAGGTAATTAGCAAAAACCATGTGAATTGTTCAAGTTGTAAGATCTAATACTTGAAATTTTGATTCATTGCTAGTATGTATTTTCTTGTACTTGCAATTTTTTTCCTTCTATTGGTCAAGTAAATATGAGGACAGACACACCTTTCATTTATCAAATCAATAAATTTATTCGAACATTAGGAAACAACTTTGATAGTTTGATGACCAAGTATTTTTAGAATTTCAAAGAGAGGATACATCAAATGTCTAGAATTCCCACATAATTGGTTGATGAATATCATGATGTTATATATTTTCTATTTGATACTAAAAAATATAGTGGTAAAGGTAATTATTCCTTGGGTTTCATGGCTTTCACCTATGGACTATGAGATCGATATAAACTAGGCCACAAAGGCTATTAAAGCTCTACTAAATGAGTTGATTGATAAAGATGCATAACCATTTAGAAACTATGAAGAAGAAAAGAATGTAATTAAGATGGATATTGTTGCTCCCAAGGTAATAAATAAAACCAAGAAAATAATTGATAATATGGAGAGAAAACTTAGAATAGGAGATGTTAATCAATCCCCAATGATAACATAAGATAAAGGTGAAGATATTGATGATAAAGAGAGTAAAGGAAAAGATAACTATGTTTCCAAGGAACAATCAAAGAAGAGAAAATAAATCCCTTTAGAAATTCCAATAATTCCAAGGAACACAATGTCAAGGATGTGTGCAACACAAATAGTGACATTGTCAATAAGAAATTGTAAAGTAAAGATTACAAAGCCCTCACAACCTTAAATAAATACTTATGAGAAAAGGAAAGAAACATCTAAATTCTAAAGAATTTTTTCAAGGAAACCCACTCAAACAAGAAGAAAAATGATTCTAATGGATGATGATGATGATGAACTTGAGGACATCAAGAGGATAGAGTCAAGTGAACAAGGTCATTCAAGAATTTTTAAGCCTAAAAAACCCATTACTATTGATCAAATAACTAATATCATCAAGAATGGTAGGGTTTCTCTACTTTCAAATTCTATAAGTGTGAGTCCATGAGTGAAGAAGACAAGGAAAAGATTGAAGATACAATAGTTGTCACAGTGACAAGCATAATGTATAAACCTTTGGAGATAAGAAATCAAATACCTAGTGCTTTATATCAAAGGATTCTCAATCGATGGAAGTCTACACATAGAACCAAGAAGGAAATGAGTGTTGAGATAATGGGTGTTGCACACATTGCATAATATTGTTATTTTATTATGTAATGTTGTGCCTAGATGGACGTGCAACATGTAAATATTCCCATGGAATATTCTTGATGAGTTTTATTGTAACATTGTAAAAATATTTCATGTAATTATTTAATATTGGGGAAAAAAGAATTAAATGCCCAATGTTAAATGTGGGGTCAGTGGGTTAGGTAGCACATGGTTTTAGCACATGGTTTATGTAATACCACTTAGTGGTTTTGTGGGACTTGCTACTATATAAGCAGCCACAAGGGTAGTTGTTGTTGATAGAGAGAGAAAAAGAGTGACAAGGAGAAGACAAAAGGCAAGAGTCGAGCGGGACAAGGCTTGATAGGTTAGCCAAGGGAGCATTTGTGAAGGTTGAAAGCATGGCATGGGATGTGTGGATTCATGCTTGTTCACGTAGTTTTCTCGGTTGTGGCTATGGCCATGAAGGCTTCCATGGTTGTATGGCAATGGTATTTTTTGCTGAATAATACATGATGATGGATGCTTTTGGAGGCTGGGTTTTTTCCTCAATGAGGGTTTCCTAGGGTATATCTTGTGTCACATTTTGTGGGTATGTTTTCTATTCTCTTGCATGTGGATTTTAATTCCGTATTTATTTCAGATCTATTATGGGTTATGTGGAAATGGTTATATTCTTTGTTGCCAAGTTTCCTTACAAGTGGTATCAGAGCTATGGTTTTATTATTGTAACCCTAGATTGAATCCATGGGAATGCATGAGAGGATAAAAGAAAGGGCAAGATATATGAATGATTTATTGCAGATCTGAGGGTTTTGGGTTTTTTGTTATGATGGGATGTTGAAATATTTGGGCATGGGAAATTGTTGGACAAAAAGATTTTTTCGGATGTTTCATTTAAATGAGGGTTTTGGGGGTTAGCTTGTAGAAATGACCTCCTAGGTAAAAACAGACCTCACCATTGGATCCGGGTCGACATTTCCATAAAACTTGATATATAATATGCCCTAGTTTGGCCATGTTCAGAGGAAATGAAAGAGTTTTTTTGGTTTCAGCCCATGATGGCCGTCAAATTTAATCCCGTCGGAATTTTCGTCACTGAAAAAATAAAAAATGAAAAATCATACTGAAAATGGTAAAAAGACTGTCTTACTAAAATGGCCATAACTTTCTCTAAGAATATCGGATTTCAGAGTTCTTACAGGCGTTGGAAAGATAATTCAGAGTACTACAAGATAATATAGGTTTGGTTCTATGATTTTGAAGTTTTGTTAGGTTTTAAGAGCCCTAAAGTCAGATCTTTTTTATTTTGAGCATGGATTAGGGCATAACTTGGGCATACGGAGTCGGATTTTGAACTTCGAGTAGTCAACGGAAAGCTCTTGGAGAGCTCCACACATTGGTTTAGATTTGGTGCAGGTTTTACATGATTTATTTGTTGATATATTGATCTGAACAGTTTATAAGTATATTTTGACTATGGTAACATTGTGAGTTTATGGCATTGGAGATTTAAGTTTTGATTTCATTGTATACTCAGTTCATATTGTTCTCATGATGATATGGTTATCAGTGTTTGGTTTGGATATGCATGATGACTTGTTGGGTCTACAAGTTGTGCAATGTTGTAAGCAGTCTATACTTATAGGTTGCATTTATAGCTTGGTTATGGGTTGTCTTTGCCCATTGATCTTTCATTATTGATGCATATTCAGATTGGTGGCTTGGATTTGGGTTGTCTATGCCCTAAGTCACATGATTTTATCTTCATGTAGAAGGGATGAGATGTTGTTACTAGGTACAATCATGGCAGAGGATTGTGATTGACTATTTTATGCTGACAGGTTAGACATATTGAGAGCCAGATGCTCAGTTCATGGATGTGATCATGGTGTCATGGATTTTGGCATGACATGATTGGTTATACAGGTACATCCTTGATGTTCATTAGCTTGGATTTCTGATATAGTTATGGTGGTATATCTTCTTGGTTGAGGATCATGGTTATTTGGTTTCTTTTGAGGAGCTCATGATGTGCACTTTGAGTTCTTTGATGGTTTGATGCCTTGGTTGATTCTCATGGTTAGAGGATGGTTTTTTCATCTTGATGTCATGGATAGCTTGGATACACAGTTTAGTGGGAGCTTGTGACAGTGATGGGGTGACAGTGTAGGATTAGTTCCTAGTTTGGTTTATATCTTCTTGGTTTGGAGAGGATGGATTTAATGATACCATAGGTGACTTGGCACCACGGTTGAGTGGGAGTTGTTGGCATTGATATATTTATTGAGTGTTTGCAGATGTTGGAGGTTTGTCTTAGATCCTATTGCTGCAGAAGCGTCTTTGACATTTGCATGGTGCACTTTTTATCTTCATGGTGTGTGAAGATGGATAGATCTTGAGGACTCATGGAGTTCTTGGTTATCTTCATGGTAAGTGGAGATGGTTCTTCCTAATATGTGGAGATGGTTTTCTTCATGGTGTGTGGAGATGGTTGCATCTTGAGGACTCACAGGGTTCTTGGTAAAGGTGTGGTTTATACTTTTATTTGGCATGTTATCCTTGGTGTAAGGATGGTTTCATTATTATGTCATGGTATACTCTTGATACGCGTTTAGAGTTGTGACAAGTTATGGTGTGTTCATATAGAGCATGTTATCTCTTTAGTTGAGATGGTAAGATCATGTTGTCATGTTTAAGTTCCTGAGGCCATTGTTGGAACTTTGACATTGATCTTGGTTTAGTTTCTTGGTATTGAGTACACTGATCATAAGCTGGATACTTCATGATATTTCTATGTTGCATTTGGAGTTGGCATGGATTGATTGGTTACAAGTGCTCATGGATACTTAGAGACGCTGGTGATGCTGATTTCTCTTGGATTAGAGAAGTATTTGTTGGGACGGTTGATGGTTTCAACAAGAAGTCCAAGGGGCAGTCACCTGATATGGACTTGAGAGGATATTGTTCTTAGATGAGTCTTGGTTGGAGACTTGGGTATCTTGACGAGCATTCTCATTCCCCACTCTTGGTCTACTCGGCAGTTTGCTACTTGAGAGGTATAGCCCATTGTTTTTTTCTTAGTTGCATTATATTTATGCTTGTCTTTCATGGATATGGATGTTGAGCTATGGTACATGAGTTAGTTCTGGAGGGTTCATTTGAGAGATGGTTTAGCATTGGTTATCTTCATGTGCATATGTTGTTATGCTGGTTTAGTTATGGAGATGGTTTTATATTGGGCATTTTCCTTGGATTAGGAATGTTTATTCCTTGGTTTAGGAATGGGTTTATTGAGTTTGATCTTCTTGTGAGAGGCTTACATCTATGATGAGTTATATGGTATGGTTTGGGTGTTGTTGAGGCTTCTTGTTGGGGTTTTATGGAGGAGATCATACTTGCACAGTTTACATCTAGAGGTGTGTGTAGAAGGACATGATACAGGTTATGATTTGCATGGTTTCTCTGGTCTTGGTTATCTTCCTGGATGTTTAGTTTTGACTACATTGGATTTGAGATTGGTTAGAGATTGTGATCACTGGTTTTTGCTCATGTATGTCATGTGAGAGATGACATGGTTATTCCTTTATCTCTTTCCTCTGTTGGTTGTGGTGAACTTGGGAAAGCATTGGAGACTTGTTACGAGAGTTGTTCTTGCAAGATATCAAATTTATGTATTGTGGATGTCCTGGATACTACATGGATTCACTTCTTTGAGATGTTGTGAGTGGATTGGTTATAGATTTGACATTATCTTTTGCAGTGGGAGCTTCTTGGTATATATGTGGCAGGTATTGCTCTTGAGGCTTGTGATTGCAGGTTATAGATTGGATATGTCGGTGATATAAGATTCACTTGTTATACCTTTGAGGTATGGATAGTTGGATGGGTTTGGCACTTGCTGTGGGTGCTATTTCAGCTATGAATATTTTGACAACTACAGATACATGTGATTACCTTTGGATCAGATTATTTGTGCTTGGAATTTTAGTTGGTACAGGATTTTATGATCTTCTAATGCGATAGGTTGGGTGGCTTTCTCTTTGGATGGCTTCTATGTATGTCCAGTGGCAGTGGCATAATAGGAGGTGAGATCATTCATGTTCGAGATGCTGGATACTTTGATTTTTTTGCGGGTACCAGAATGGAGCACTTGGTGTATTTTTGATCCATGATGGTGGATGTGCTGGGAGGGATTGTTCCCTTGTTCATTTATGTGGCTACAGATTGACCCTATGCAATGTATACAACAAGTGGGAGATTGTTGAGATAATGGGTGTTGCACACATTGCATAATATTGTTATTTTATTATGTAATGTTGTGCCTAGATGGACGTGCAACATGTAAATATTCCCATGGAATATTCTTGATGAGTTGTATTGTAACATTGTGAAAATATTTCATGTAATTATTTAATATTGGGGAAAAAAGAATTAAATGCCCAATATTAAATGTGGGGTCAGTGGGTTAGGTAGCACATGGTTTTAGCACATGGTTTATGTAATACCACTTAGTGCTTTTGTGGGACTTGCTACTATATAAGCAACCACAAGGGTAGTTGTTGTTGATAGAGAGAGAAAAAGAGTGACAAGGAGAAGACAAAAGGCAAGAGTCGAGCGGGACAAGGCTTGATAGGTTAGCCAAGGGAGCATTTGTGAAGGTTGAAAACATGGCATGGGATGTGTGGATTCATGCTTGTTCATGTAGTTTGCTCGGTTGTGGCTATGGCCATGAAGGCTTCCATGGTTGTATGGCAATGGTATTTTTTGCTGAATAATACATGATGATGGATGCTTTTGGAGGCTGGGTTTTTCCCTCAATGAGGGTTTCCTAGGGCATATCTTGTGTCACATTTTGTGGGTATGTTTTCTATTCTCTTGCATGTGGATTTTAATTCCGTATTTATTTCAGATCTATTATAGGTTATGTGGAAATGATTATATTCTTTGTTGCCAAGTTTCGTTACAATGAGAGGCAGATCATTGGCTAAGATTAAGCTTGACTTTGGTCTAGAGAACATAAGTGAAGCATTGGAACATTAGAAGAATAGATTTGTTCAAAAGAATAGAGCCATTTATGTTTTGTCTAGAATTTCATAATTAGTTGATGAGGATTATGACATGATATGGAAACAAGTGTACAAAATCAAGGATCTGCAAGAAGTAATTTAGATAGACAATGCTGAGCTTGAGTAGAATGTGGAACTCAACAATAAAGAAGAAGAGTTCGTTAATATGATACCACAAGAATGGGAAGATTTGATACATAACATAGTTGAAGACATAATTGGAAGATCTATAACCATTGAGGATTCCCTTGATGAAGAAACTTCTAATAATGTGAAGAAAAATGATGATGTGATGTTTGAAACTGAGAAAATAGATGAAGGTCATGTGTCTACCGAGTGAGAATTCATACACATATACTAGGTTACAAACCTATCATTAAGAAAATAAAACCATACCCAACATATGAGCCATAGGAAAATCCATAGAATAAAGATGATATATCTACCAGGTCAATATTTACACTTGTCACTACTATTCCAATATTAATTGGAGAAGAGTAGAAGGATGTAGATACTATGCATCAGACATAAGAAACACAAAAGGAAAAATGCAAAAACGTAGTAGATACTATCAAAAAAGATCAAAAGGACACAAATAATGATGTTGAGCATGCTCATATTGAAGGAGTCTTTGCAGATTACAAAGAAGTTACTTTTTCTACAGGCCATGAAGCACTAGCCCAAGTAATATAATTATTGGACATGGCCACTAATAGTCTACAATTGTAAGTAACATAAAAGATCTACCACTATCTACTTGTACACAAAATATTGTATATAGTTTGATGTTTTTATATCCATTACCTGCATGACAATTAGAAGAACAAAAGAAAATGGAAAAATGTGACTATGCTACATTCAGTAAATTTGAGGAAAATCTTCAAGTACCACAACTACAAATTGTTGTAGTCCCTACCATTACGCAAGATGAACATAAAGTGAAGAAGTAAGTAGGATGAAGCAAAAAAAAAGTTGAGAAACCTAAATAGATAATTGAAGAGATCATAGCTCCCACGCCACTACAAGTCTCACCAAGAACCAAACACATTGACTTAAAAGGAAAGAAAGTGAAGAAGAAGAAGAAGGAAGATCATGCATTTAGGTCTCTCCTAGTGATGTTAGAGGAGGAGATTCTCATGCCTAACTAGGGTCTAAACAAAATGGATGATGACTGAATGATAGTATAAATTGAACTTTGTGAAAGAAAGAAAGAGAGAGATAGATTGAGGAAAGACCTCAAGAAGAAACACGCTCTTCATGATGTTAGTTGAGAATGGATTGAAATTAATAAAAGGGAGAGATTATTGAGAACATACAAGTATGATCAATATTTTTCAATCATTGTTTTTTCACTGATATAAAACCTGCTACTTGCTGGAAAGACAACTATTTATATGATTTAAGTATTATCACTTATTTGATTGATGAAGAGGATTTGATCAAAAGATGTAACAATAGCACCTAGAGGAAAGGTTGAGTTTTGATTATGTAAATAAGTATAAGAATTAGTTAAGATAGTGATAACATGATGTATTGATTATCTACTTAAGGTTACAAAGGCTAGTTACACTAAGAAAGTTTAGAATAACAAGTTACACAAAGTTTGTTTGCCAAGCTTGACCAAGTGGATAGTAGGTGCCGAGCAAAGATAGTGCAAGCCAAGTAGAAAATTAGTTAGAGCTAAGTAAAAGTTTATTCTAGTGTATGCTAGCTAAAATAGTGGATGCCAAGAAAAGTTTAATTGATGACGAGCACTAGTAAACATTAGTTTCTACCGAGTGATTTTATAGAGGATGTCAAGCTATGCAATATGTGTTGAGCATTAGAAGATAGATAATGTCGAGCTGTTACATTTTTTAAATATTGTGAATTCGATGGATCTAAGTTGATAAGTTTGTTTTGTTGGATTATGTGAACTAGTTGGAAGATAAGGATGGTGATTTGGTGATACAAAATTCAAGGTAAACCATTTTTAGGTGAATTTAAAGAGGATTCAAGCAGAAGTTTCTAGAAGAGATATGGAATGTGAGATAGATTCATTATATCCTACCTAATCCATTCTAACCCTAAATTGGACAATGGAAAATGAGTGGGAAAAGATCTTAATTTCCTATTTATGGGAATGACTGGTAAAAAGAAAAGGTTGTTATGTGTGAGAACTTAAGGAAGACAAGGAGTCAAAGGTTTTGCTTCATCAAGTGACCTAAGAGAAGAAACTAAATTGGCATGTTAAGCAAGAAGGCTTAAGGGTATGAATGCTTGAAGGGTGAACAAGCTATCAGAGCTGCAATGTATGAAGGCCAAGTAGAATTGAGGACTGAACATAGATCTATAATCTGCAAATAAAGTTGTAAGTTGTTATCATATCAAAGCCTTATTGTTACTCTCTAACAATTGTATCAATCTAGGGTAAATCCTTTGGATTAAGGTTGACCTAACAGTCATTTGTAAATCCTTTAACCAGCTGACATTCCAAGTGAATGGTCCAAAGTCCTCTAACAAGGCTCACTCCTAATAGAGTAATTCAAATTCTTTAACATGGTCACATTTAACAGTGTGTATTGTAACTTTTAACAGGGTTGGCCTTTCATAAGGAATCACTTCAAAAGAGTGAAAAAGAGTAGCATGTTACTAGTGAATTTTCCAAAATTAGGTTTTCACATAAATCATTGTGTCAAGTGTGTTAATGAATCTATTATGTTTCATGTTTTACATTTTTTCAAGTTGATTTGACAGTAACCTACAAGTTTTAAGTGATTGCATAATCTTATGGATGCATACATGATGATAAATGTTTTATGGGTTCACTAAGATGCGAAAAGTTTTATTTATACATTTGGACCTTGGATAATTGATTCACACCCTCCCTTTTAGTTATTCTAAAGTATTTCAATAATTGGTATTAGAGCCATCTTCTTAAGAGAACTAGTGTCAAGGTACTAGAAGCACAAAGATCAAGATGTCAAAAGACAAGTACCCAAGCCTAATAGAGATAAATTTCCTACATGAAATTTTTTGATGAAGCTACACCTTAGAGGACATAGAGATCATGCACAATCTACCATTACTATTGAGCATGTTGATCATGTTGGTGCCCCAACTACTAAGGATATGAAAAAGAAGAAAGAACATAACTAGATAATGTTGGAGATTGCCTCTGCCCTAAGCTATGCCAAATTTGATGATATCAAAGGTCTTGATAGTGCAAAGAAAATGTGGGATGCCTTAGCCACCATTTATGGAGGAGACACCAATGTTCTAAGAGCCAAAGCTGAAAGTCTCAGAGGTAAGTTTAATGATATGAGAATGGAAGAAGATGAAAATGTTGCTCAATATGTTGAAAGAATAAAAGAGGTTGTTATTGCAATAAGAGGAGCCATTGGTAAATTAGATGATGATAGTGTATTAAGAAATTTTTTAAGGATATTGTTACCTATATATCTTATTAGAGTTTTTGCAATTGATAGTGTATTAACCAAAGTTTTAAGGATACTGTTACCTATATATCTTATTAGAGTTTTTGTAATTCAAGAACTAAGATGCATACCAGGGAATGATTTATTGCTTGGAGGATTGGTAGGTAGACTCACTGCTTTTGAGCTATCTAACTTTGATAATTACAAACTTTAAAGTATTGAATCTACTTTAAAAGCTAAAGTGTCATTGAAGGAACCTAATGAGAAGAAAAAGAAGAAAAAGAAGAGGTGTGTTTCTAGTGATAGTGTTACAGATGAGAAGGATGTAGAACAACTTGAAGCACTACTAGAAAAAAGATTTCACAAAGGTAAAGGCAAGTTCAAAGGTAAATTACCTATCATTTGTTTCAATTGAAATTAGCTAGATGTCCAGACAAGAAGAACTACAAAAGTGGTGAAAAATACACGAGTAGGAGAGATGAAGACATCAAGGACTACAAAGATAAAGGCAAAAAGTCTTGCTATATTGTTAAATAGGAAACAAAGGATGAGTCTAATGAGCATGATGATGAAATGGTGTATGTTGCAATGAAGGAAAAATCTAATGAAGATGAGGCAATTGCACTTGTGACTTGTGTGGACAAGAATGACAGATAGATCATTGATAGTGTGTGTTCACATCACATTACTGGAGACAAAAGTAAGTTCATTTCCTTGAATTGTTATGATGGAAATAGTGTAGAATTTGTTAATGATGCACCATTTTTGATAAAAGGAAAAGGTTCTATCAAGCTCATAGATAACAAATTATGTGACAATGGTTACTATGTTGAAGGACTTAACTATAATCTCTTGAGTGTGTCACAATTGAATAATTTGGGATGTAAGGTTGAGTTTGAAAACAAGATTGCTAAGATATATGACTTAAATGGGAAATTGATTGGAAAAGGTGATTAGACTAGGAGTAATCTATTCTATCTTGATATAGAGGATGCTACTTTTCTAGTTATAAAATCTAATGATGTAAGGTTGTGGCACAAAAGGTTATGTCATGTCAATTTTAATAAACTAGTCAGTAGCAGTAACATGAGAAAGGTTAGAGGTTTTCCTAAGTTGAAGAAGCCTAATAATATAATGTGCAAACAATGTCAATTAGAAAAAATGACAAAATCAAGTTTTAAGAGTAAAACTCATACCTCTAAAGAAATATTAGAGATTGTTCATACTGACTTAAGGGGAGTAATGGATATGTAAAGCTACAAAGGAGATAAGTATATTATGTTGCTTGTTGATGATTATTCTAGAATGATGATAGCTATGTTTTTGAAATAGAAATTCAATGCTTTCCAAATGTTTAAGTGGTACTTAGAAAGAGTTAAGAAGAAAATAGGTAAAAATCTAAAGTGTTTAAGGTTTGATAGAGGAGGAGAATTTACATCAAATGAGTTTTTCATGTTCTATAATGATAGAGGAATCAAAAGACATACATTTGCTCCTAGAACCCCTTCACAAAATGGAATTATTGAAAGGAGAAATGGGTCTATAATGGACTGTGCTAGAACACCCATGATGGAGAAAAATATTGCTTTGAAATACTAGATAGAAGCTATAAGTATAGCTATCTATACCTTGAATCGTGTACAAGTCAAGAAAGGTACTCATTCAACACCTTTTGAACTATGCTATGGATACTCACCCAATGTAAAATAATTTAAGGTATTTGTAAGAAAATATTAAATTCTTAAGGATTTCAAGAATCATAAATGTGATGCAAAAAGTGAAGAAGGTATATTACTAGGCTATTCCACAAGAAGTAAAGCTTATAAGTGTTAATACTAACACTAACAAAGTTGTGGAAAGTGCAAATGTGAACTTTGATGAATATAAAGAAGTACATGAAGCTAAACCTATGAAAGAACCAGAAGAAAAAAAAACCATTTGTATACTCTTATGAAGGTATTCCTACTAAAGAAGATGCTAAAAATCAAGTTACAAACCAACAGAAAGTTTCAATGACTGGTGAGTCATAGACTATGAGTGTCAAATTGCATTCAAGAACTGAGCTGCATTCAGATGCCAAGTTACAAAATGAAGTTGAAGCACATTCTGATTTTGAACATGAAAGAGAGGTTGAATTACCTAACAAAGATGCACACAGTGATGTTGAATTTGAAAGACAAAATGAAGAAACTAGAGCTGAACCAAGATTGTCTAAATATCTCAAAAGACATCATCCAGGTGCACAAATCATTGGAGATAAAAATGATAGACCAATGAAAAGAAATAAATTAAGAAATGAAACATGTTTTATGAGCATGAAGGAACCCAAATCAGATAGACTGGAGTAAGGCCATGAAAGAAGAAATTGAACAAATTGAGAAAAATAAAACATGGACACTAGTTCCTAGGCCAAAAGGCAAAAATGTGATTGGTACCAAGTGGGTATTCAAAGAAGCTAGATGAAAATAGTGAAGTTGAAAGGAACAAAGCAAGATTAGTTTGCAAATGATATGCACAAGAAGAAGGGATTGACTATGGAGATACATTTTCCCTTATTGCTAGGTTGGAAGGAGTAAGAACTTTACTTGCTTATTCTGCATACAAAAGTTTCAAAGTTTATCAAATGGATGTTAAATCTTCATTTCTAAATGGTACATTGGAGGAAGAAGTTTACATAGAATAGCCAGAAGGATTTTTTGACATTAACAATAAGAACATGGTATACATACTACACAAGGATCTATATGGTTTGAAACAAGTACCAAGAGCATGGTATAAGAGAGTTCATAAGTATCTAGTGAAGATTGGATTTGAAAGGACTAATGATAATAGAAAGTTGTACATAAAGACATAGAAAGGAAAAGGTATTTTGATATCTAAAATTTTTGTTGATGATATCATATTTGGAGGTCAAGATGCCTTATGTAAAGCTTTTGCAAATGAAATGAAGGAAGAATTTGAAATGTCTATGTTTGGAGATATCAAATTCTTTGTTGGTTTGTAAGTATATTAGATGAAAGATGGTATATACATCACTCAATCAAAATATGTCAAATAAATACTGAATTTTTTTGGATTGGAGGATTCCAAACTAGTAAGTACACCTATGGTGATAGGACACAAGTTGTCAAGGAATGATGATTCAATTGAAGTAAATGAAACATTATATAAGTTTATGATTGGCAAATTACAATATGTAGTACATAGTAGACCTAACATTACATTATCTGTAGGGCTAGTTGCAAGACTGTCTGCTAATCTTAAGGAGAATCACTTGATGGTTGTGAAGAGAATAATGAGATATCTGAAAGGAACACAGGAGTATGGTCTATAATATAAGAAAAATGAGGAATTTGAATTAAAATCCTACATTGATGTTGATTGGACTAGAAACATCAATGATAGGAAGAGAACTAGTGGAGGATCATTTTTCTTATGCAAGAGACTAGTTACATGGACTAGAAAAAAACAAAATTGCACCTCACAATCTACTGTTGAAGCTGAATATGTTGTTGTTGTTGTAAATTATACAAACATTGTATGGATTAAATAACTACTCAAAGATATGAAGGAAGATATCATAGAACTAGTAATACTTTATTGTAATAATACAGGTGTTATCAATATATGAAAGAATCCTATGATGTACACAAAAACAAAGCACATTGCAATCAAGTATCATTACTTGAGAGATTTAGTTCAAGATAAAGAGGTAAAGATGGAATATGTCAACACAAAAGAGAAAATTTCTGACATCTTCACAAAAGCATTACCTAAGGATGCTCATGAGTATCAAAGAAGTAAACTAGGGGTGATACCCCTATCAAAATCTATACAAGTAACAAGAGGAGTGTCCTCCATCAAACAAGCTAATTTTCATATGATATACATTGATGTAGAGGATCTTACTTTAGGAGCTGTCTAAAGTAATCAACAAACTAAAACTTCAAATCAGTCACAAGTAAGGTGACAGAGGGAGAAATTGAAGAAGCTACTAAGCTTTATATTGGCATGTTAAGATGACAAGTCTTTGGCATTTTTGTCAAAGAAGGAGAGATTTACTAATTAGAGAGAGAAATATAAAATGGATCTTAGAGGGAGATAATGGTTGATCAAGGGTATGATAATTGGAGAGATTTACTAATCTTTGAGGGAGAATAGATATAGTTTTTGAATAGGAGAACAACAAAAGATAAATTCTAATATCTACCTAGTAAGAGGGAGATATAAGAAGAAACTTAGAGGGAGTTATGAGAAAGATTTTTGTAAGCTATTCAAAAGATGAAACTTGATGATAGAGAGAGAGATTTCAATACAAGGAATTATTTTCATTTTGGTATTGTCTTACTATTTTAACCTTGTCCATTTGGTTGAACAAGCTATTTTTCATTCAGTTGATTAGTTTGGTTCGCCATCAATGCCATAGGGAGATTGTTGAGAATAGATTGAAAAAAATAAAAGAGGGATATTGTTGAGAATATACAAGTATAATCAATATATTTCAATAATTATTTTGTCACTGATGTCAAACCTGCTACTTGCTAGTAAGACAACTACTTATATGATTTAAGTACTATCACTTTTTTGAATGATGAAGAGGATTTGATCAAAAGATGTAACAATAGTACCTAGAAGAAAGGTTGAGTTATGATTATGTAAAGAAGTACAAGACTTGGTTAAGACAATGATAACATGATGTATTGATAATCTACTTAAGGTTAAAATTTTTTTCTATACTAAGAAAGTTTAGAAGAACAAGTTACACAAAGTTTGTCTCCCAAGCTTGACCAAGTGGATAGTAGGTGTCAAACAAAGACAATGCAAGCCAAGTAGAAAATCAGTTGGAGCTAAGTAAAAGTTCATTCTAGTGTATTTCGAATAGAACAATGGATGTTGAGTATAGTTTAGTAGATTTCAAGCACTAGTAAACTTTAGTTCATGCTGAGTGATTTTACAAAGGATGCTGAGCAACACAATAATGTTGAGCATTAGAACCTAGATAATGTCGAGCTACTGCATTATTTTAAAGATCATGAATTTGATGGATCTGAGATGAAAAGTTTGTTTTCTTGGATTATGTGAACTAGGTGGAAGATAAGGATGATGAGCTAGTGACACAAAATTCAAGGTAAACTATTTTTAGGTGAATTCAAACAGGATTTAAGAAAAAAATTCTAGAGGAGATATGGAATATGAGACAGATTCATTGTATCCTACCTAATCCATCCTAACCCTTAATTGGACAATGGAAAATGAGTGGGAAAAGATCTTAATTTCCTATTTATAGAAATGACTGGTAAGAAGCAAAGGTTATTATGTGTGAAAACTTAAGACAAGGAAAGGGTTTTGCTTCATCAATTGACCTAAGAGAAAAGATTGCATTGGCATCTTAAGAAGGAAGGCTTAAGGGTATGAATGCTTGAAGGGTAAACAAGATATTAGAGCTACAATGTATGAAGGACAAGAAGAATTGAGGACTAAATAGAGATATGTAATCTGCAAATGAAGTTGTAAGCTATTATTAGATCAAAGCCTTACTATTAGTGCCTAACAATTGTATTAGTCTAGGGTAAATCCTTTGGATTAAGGTCGGTCTAACAGTAAGTTGTAAATCCTTTAACTAGGTGACATTCCAAGTGAATGGTCTAATATCCTCTAAGAAGTTTTACTCCTAATAGGGTGATTGAAATCATTTAACAAGGTCACATTTAACAGTGTGTATTTTAACCTTTAATAGGGTCAGCCTTTCACAGGGCATCACTTTAGAAGAGTGGAAAAGTGTAGCATGTTACTAGTGGTTTTTCTCAAATTGGGTTTCCTCATAAATTAGTGGCAAGTGTGTTGATGAATTTTTTATGTTTCATGTTTTACCTTTCTGCAAGTTGATTTGATAGTAACCTACAAGTTTTAAGTGATTGCATAATTTTATGGATGCATGCATGATGATAAATGTTTTATAGGTTCACTAAGCTTTGAAATTTTTTATTTATACATCTAGACCTTGGATAACTGATTCAAACCCCAATTATTCTAAATTATTCCAATAGATGTCAAAGATACACTACTGGAAGTTGTGCCAGATGTTTCTCTTAATGGAAGGCTTGTATATTGGATCAAATTGTATAGATATTTGATAAGCTCAATGATTTAGGTATAAAGACTCAATCTAAATTGCTACATCAAACTAATAATAAATTTGAGTATAAGGTATTTGAGAAATTCTTTATAGAAATTTCTATACAAAAAGTGGAATTATCCACTTATGTTACAAAATTGGAGAACATTGTACATAGTGCCATATCATTGTGTGATATTCCCCTACCAACCAATCAAGTTAAAAGAAAATTGAAAAAGATTAGTGATGATATGAAGTAAAGTGAAAATCAAATGAAATTGGATTGAAGTACACCATCCCTATACTATAACCGATGGAGATTTCTCATAGGCTTTCAACATGAGCTATTATGAGAAGAGTGAAATTCACAAAATGAGATTAATAAAATCTAGGCATTGTTAGTACCTCATCTTGAGGTTATGCAAGATCACAAAAAATATACCAAGGATCTCATAGTCACTCCAAGTCTTTCTATTGCTCATCACATGATTGATCTCGCTACCAAATTCAGGATTGAGAAGTAGGTTATACAATTGATTAAGTCAAACTAGGATAATACATTGGAGATTATCTTGAAGCATCATAAGGGTTTTTTTGGACCACTTTGGACTATATTCAAAGTAAGTATTTATATGTTATGACTTGTTTGGACATAATTATCAAAAAATGGACATACTATGTTTTTAATTTTATTTTTTTGTATTTTCTTATGTACTTATGGAGGATTTGATATAATACAAACAAAATAATTTTTAAAACAATTTTGAAAAAAAATATTTACCGAGGAAATCTATGCATAGGGGGAATTGTGTCTATTTAGTACATATTTATTTTTCCACTAATGTCAAAGGGGTAGAATGTTACTCCCATGCATTATCATATTTCCAATTAGTGTCAAAAATATATATGAAAAAAATAATAGTGACCAATATACTATATTGACCAAGTGATGAAGGAGGAAATGAACAAATTTAATAGTTATGCCCAAGCTTTTTATTTATTGAGCCAAAGACATAACTGAGTCAGAAGACTTTACTAAGCTACACAATTGTAATTGAGCTGAATATTCACTAAGTCATAGTATGAAGAATACACTATTTTCCAAGTAATACAAAGACTACAAAAAAGTGTGAATTGATACTAAAATTAATGAGACACTATCATACTGAGTGAAGAAACAATTTGCATCATTTTAGGAAAAGAATTGTAAAGATTTCTTGGAGAATGTGAATTGATTATTTGATGATATCAAGGAGAAAGGACCAATAAAATAAATAAAGAAAAGGAATGAAGTGATGAATGGTTCTAGACCTTTGATTTTGATCAAAGTGGTATTCCAGTAAGTGTTAATCTCATATTGATTTTGACAAGGCAGTAACAAAACATGTCATTATTTAGAAAAGTTAAAGTGCAAGTCAAGCGATCAAAGTGAGCTGAGCAATCAATGTGAGTAAAGTGATCAAAGCATGTTGAGTATAAGTTTCTAGACAATACATGTCGAGAGATATACCTAGTTAGTGTCGAGCACTAGTATGTGCTAAGAAGATACTATGTGTCAAGTTACTCATGAGCCAAGCAAACTATACACATTGAGTGATTCAGGTGCCAAGTAAAAAGTGTATGCCGAGCCATTCAAAAGTTGAGTTACAGTATTAAGAACATAGTGCATGACGAGCATCAGATCTTTGGATTTCCAATAAATAGTTTTGGACATAGTTGTTCATAATAGCACAAACTACTATATAAACCATTTTTGGGCTGACTTAATGACTTTTTTATGATTCTAAGAGATAAGTATGAAGGTATATTATGAATCCCTATATGTACATAAAACTAATCATATTTAGGGATGTTTTTAGTGGCAATATGGATCAACCACAATTGTTAATTCTTACCTAACCCTATTCCACCAATGTTATTTAACAAGACAAACCCTAAATAGTTTGATAGTGTGTGAAAGGAGATGAACAATAAGCATAGTTACAACATTCATGCTAGCTATGGAGGTTGTGACAAATTATATGAATTGCAAAATTAGTTAGAGAGAATAGTAGAAAGTAGAGATAGGATAGAAGAGACATATCTGATCAAAAGGATCAAGCATTTATTAGCAAATAGAACATCTGACGTCTAGCAAGAGTGTGCTAGTTGAACAATCATGGTGTTGAATCATTTTAACATATGATACAAAGAAAATATCCTAATAGAGTAGTCTTAACATACTTTTGTAAATCTCTTAACTGAGTACTTGCTTTATTGTAAGTTTATGTCCTCTAACAAGGCACACTTTTAACAAGGTGTTGAAATCCTTTAACAAGGTGAGACCTAACAGTCTTTGTAAGCCTTTAATAGGGAAAACCTTTCATAGGGTATATCATAGCTTATGATCAAACTTATTGTAACCATAATTGGTTACACTTTATAGCTGCAGTAGTGAATATTTGTGGGTGTCATCCCCACCCTAGTTTTACCTTCTCATTACAGGGTTTCTAGTAACCAATTTATTGTGTCATGTGTTATTTGTTTTATGCTATTATTGCAAATGTATAGTTAGCTATTTTAGGTTGTATGTTAAATTGTGAGATGGATGTGTGATGATTATTTTATGGTTAAAATTTTGAATTCTTGATTCACCCCTCCCCCCCCCCCCCCCCCCCCCCACAAGAGTTTACTTTCACATTGTTATTTCCAACAATTGGTACCAAAGATTTGTTCTCTAGAAAGCAAAATTTTACAACTTTGGAGGTAAGATCTTGAAGCTGAAAGTCTACAAGTTGGGAAAGAATAGTGAGAACCAGAATATTGAAATATATCTTTCCCTACATGAACTCAAGGAGGAAAGAGATGAATTTCATCATTCATTGAAGAGACAGAAAGAGATATCTATTCATAAAAATGACACTCAATGCAAAGAACAAGACACTATTGGATTGTTTTAGAATGGAAACTCAAGTGATTTTGATGCAGTAGTTGCAGATCTGATAGAAGAGAATAATACCCTAACTGATGAGGTCATAAATCTGAAAATAGAACAAGAAGTCTAATCAATATTTCTATGTGAGGTGACTGAATGAAAAATGAAAGCTAAGGAAGCCAAAGTCATGATTTAAGATGAAAATGGAACACTAACTAATAGACTTGAAGAGAAGACATTAGATGTGTAAAATCTTGATAACATGCAACTAGATACAATGAATCAATTGATGCTTGCAAATCAAGAACTGAATAGGAAACATATTGAGATCACGAATTTGGAGACACATAATTCCCTTCTAATAAATGAACTAAGAGATGATAAGGAATTCATTCAAAGATTCAACAAACTAAGTGAAGCCACAAAATAGTTTGAGAAACTGATGAAATCTCTAAGACCTAATAATGATACTATTGGATTGGGATACACCACTACTCAAGAAGGAGAATCACAAAAAAGTGGTGAGCAAAGGAACAAAAAAGGTAAGAACTACAATCCCACTTGTCATAATTATGGAAAGCTAGGTCATACAAAAAATATTTGCAGAAGCAACAATAGAAATTAGAACCCTAAGTAGAAATTCAAGGGTTACTATCATAAGTGCAACAAGAAAGGACATCAAGCATGTGAATGTAGGAACAAGACCATAAACACTCAAAGATTTGAAGATACTATCACAATTGTCAAAAGTATAGACACAATGCATATGAATGTAGATCTAAGACCAAGTGGACATCAAACAAGAGAACCAAGGAAAATCAAAATGAAAATTCCTATAATTGGGATTGC
Organism: Cupressus sempervirens; assembly: GCA_028749045.1. Classification (NCBI taxonomy): domain Eukaryota; kingdom Viridiplantae; phylum Streptophyta; class Pinopsida; order Cupressales; family Cupressaceae; genus Cupressus; species Cupressus sempervirens. Next base: position 253,250,987 of record CM053787.1, read on the forward strand.
AACACAAGGTAGATTTGTCACAATTTTCAAGAATATGGACATGTTCTTGAGAATTTCATTAGAACACATTTCAGAGGCAACTACAATAGATGGTTGAATGAGACTACATGTTTCAGTTGTCTCAAGATTGGTCATATCAATAGAAACTATCCAACTAGTTCACCAACATCGAGTAGTGAATTCAACAAAGGTAAAGGAAAGGTCAATGTTGAAAAGGTAAAAGTAAAAATGAACAAGACATGGAAGAAGAAGGAATATTGTAGTGCATCAAGTCAAGATGAGGTCACTTCATCCAATGGATCAAGTGGTCACATCACCGTCCACTAGGCAATCGAGAGGTATGTATGGGACTGATATTTCAAAAGTTGTATTATGTATCAGTTCCAAGAATATAAGTGTTAAAAATATTATATATGCATTAATTGAGATGTAATAAAGTAATTATAACCAAGAGAGAATCCATAATTTTACTATTTTCTATGTTGGTGTCAAGCATGAAAAATCTCATTTTTGTTTTCGAGCGTGAATGACATTATAGTTATAGCCGAGAGATGGAGTCATGCTAGTATTAGCTAAGTTTTCTATGCTTGTTGAGCATATTGGAGATTATGTATTATTCAAGTGTGTCAAAAGTCCTATGATAGCTGAGCTTATAGTTGTGTAAGCACTAAGCATTTAATGCCAAATATGAAGGGTTATATAGTCAATTTTTGCTTTATTTTCACTTACTAGAGTTTATAGAGCACATGAAAAGCACAAAGGTGAATTGAGAAAGAAGATTCAAGTTTTTGTGAACTAGATTTAGATGCTACTTGTCATCAATCATCACATTGGAAAGGTATTTAACTATTGCCGAGTTTTATTGTTTGAATTTTTCCAAACCCTAGATATTTGAAAAAGTTTTTAGCTTGTCTGCAAGTGTTATGAAAGAGGGAAAGGAGGTTTTCAATGTAAAATTGATAACAAATAATGTTAGGCAGCCCTCTTTCCAAGTTATTCCTATTATAGCATATAAGGGAGACCCCTCTAGTGTGTTATCGATGATACCATCAAAAAAAATTATGATACAAGATGTTATATGTTGTTACACTAGAAAGATTGGAGAAGTAGGTGACATGGAGATAAGAGATGCCTATAGAAAACTTTGTGACAATGGAGTCTTGAGGGAAGAATATTAAATAATTGAACAAAAAGGGTTAATCCATGCCCTAGATTTTCCCCTAGTGTTTAAGATTGAATAAATATGAATTGTTTTGAGTTGCATACATGATAATTATATCTATTTGGAGAATGGATTGATTAAGCTAACTAAGAGGATCATAAATTGAGTATCAGGGTACCCTACCCTTGATTAACCCAAGAGCATGTGAAGGAAACTATTAAAAATAACACACCTGTCATAAAAAATAAGATAGGAATGTCTAATGACACTATATCATATCCCCTAATTGCCTTTGTAGCAAGAGTGACTTCTCACAAGTTCTTTTAGTCTAGTTGAGTAAAAAGAGTATCATGTATAGTTGTTGATTTTGGATTCAAGATAGTAAAGAGGAATAATTCCTATGAACTTGAAAAGTTGCAACTATAATAACTATCAAAAAATTTGGAGGCCCTAAAGAAAGAAAAGAGTGCATCATGCAAATTTGGCTCTTTACTAGTTTGCATAGTTTTCTATGTGTAGAAAAAATTTCCCACATTTAGAAAGGTTCCTAAGAAGACCAAAAGGTCAATTTGAAAGTAGATTTCATAATTTATTGAGTAGATAGGTGATAACTTTGAGTCAGTGATGACAAGTTACTTTGAGGATTTTAAGAAATCCATGAAACAGAGGTTAAGGATCATTGTATCCTTAGTAGAGAAACATTATGAAGATGTGTATTTCTTAGTGGATGTTGACCACACATATGTGCAAGTAGAAATACCAAGAGTTGGATGGTTTAAACCATTTCCATATGAAATAAATTTAGATGAGGCCTCTGCAACTATTACATCTCTTCTAGTAGAAGAAATTGCCAAGAGTGCCCCCTGATTTGGTAATTATGAGGAAGACAAATCAAGAATAATAATTGACTTGAAGATAGCTATAGTTCTTAGAAACAAGAATGAAATTGTGAAAAAAGTTGAAAGAGAGATTTGGTGAAGGATATGATGAAGAAGAAGAAGATGGTAATGATGAAGAGGAAGAACAAGGTTAGGCCCCATTAGAACTAACTCAAGGGCTAGGTGAGGATTAGGTAGAACTAGTAGAAGGTTTCAAGGGGGAAGAAGTTGAGGAAGCACCCAAGGATACTAAGGCCAAGAAGAGGAAAGCTAAAGAATAAACTATGGAAAAACCAAAGAAGCTCGTGAAGAAACCACAAGAGAAGCCTACAGTGCCTACTACTAGGTCAAGCACAAGGGCAACCATAGTTCAGGCAATAGAAATTGTGAAGCCCAAGGTCAATAGGCCACTTGACATAGCAAAGCCAAGTAAGCATGTTAAAAAGACATACAAGATATTAAAGAAGAAGTTAGTGCCTCAACCTAAGTCATATGAGAAGAAGACCAAGTCAAATGACTTAAGTCAATAAAGGGTGGTAATACACAATCCCTCTTTTGGCATAGATAATTTGAATGAAAATATTTCTACAAATGCAAATTTTTTTGGGTTCACACATGTTAATTTTGATAAGCTAGGGAGTGAAGATAAGAATAGGATTAAAGAAGCCATATATGAGAGAATGACTACATTTAAATCTAATCCACTAGAGTTTTCCAAATCCTTACCTAAAAGTGTATATGATTGAGTTGAGCAAAAGTGGCAATTTAGTTTGACCACAGAAAGATATTATTCTTCCAAGGCTGAATTAGCCTAATTTATGCCTATTTTTTATAAGAAGATGATGTGTAAAGCCATGAGAAAATACAAGGTGAGATTTACCCCCAAATATAGAGCTTCTAAAATTTTGAGGAATAAGGTAGAAGAAGTGGTAACTCAAAGAACATTGCTTTGGAAATACATTTATGGTTTATCAACCAAGGTCATAGCTTAGACAACAAATGAAGAGATAAAGGAACATAATGAAGCAGATGAAGATAACGATGCATGAGAAATTGATGTTCTAGTTAAAGATGTTGATGTGGAAGTAACTAAGGGAACTACAGAAGAGGCCATAGGTGAAGATGAGTAGCAAGATATAAAAGTGTTGAGTGATAGTCCACTAGATGAAGCACAAGAGAGTCAATGAGACTTAGTGATTATAATCAAGGATGTTGTTGATAGTTTGCATAGAACATCAATCCTTTGACTGAGGTAGATTTGAAGAAGATATTGAAGGACTCCACCATTGCAACATACTTATGTACTAATCTTATACTAGTGAGAGTAGATGAAATTGAGAAGAAAAAATTTGCATCTATAGGGGAGAAACCACAAGAAACATCCAATGTGCCCCCTCAATCTATTGCATTGAATGAGATAGATTCAGAGGATAAAAAAGCAAATAAAAGTGTAAACCAAGGACAATAGGATGCAACACAACATATATCATTTGTTATGCCTACTATTGTATTTCAATTGAAAGAGGAAGAAGCACAGAATGTCACCACATCAGTGCTAAGTCTCAACAGTTTTGGTTTACAAGCATTGGTAACAATTGAGAAAGATGTAACTAAAGTGAAACTAGGTCATGAAGAATGTCTTGCACCTATCACACAATCACAAGGTGAAATTCATAAGGACGATGACAAGACTAAAGAGTCAGGGTTGACTACTAAGAAAGAGGAACAGATAATAATTCAAACAAAAAATCATGCTACTAGTACCTACATCTCCTATTAGTAGCCAAACTCTTCAAGGGTCAAGTGTACATGATACCCCACTAAAAATATCAAAGTTGAGCTCCAACACACCACTTAGTGCTAATACTACATCATTTTTTCATGTAAGACTTGATGAATTATTTGAGCTACCCAAGTTTGATCTTTCAACAATCACTATAGAAAAGATGAGTATACTATAAGATTCTCTACAACATGAGAAGAGGTAGGAAATTCTAAGGAGGGACCATAATAAAAAGTAGGTGATACATGATATCAAGGATATATTCAATGATGCTTCTAGCCTTTCAAAACCAAATGAAGACAAGCCTAGCATAGACCAATTTGTAATGATTCTAGACAAGATCAATGATGTAGATCTAGATTCAAGTTTAAGATTACTTGAATGGTATGAAAGGAAATTGTTGATGGATAACATTAGTCAAATAGATATTGAGCATCTAAATTCATGATTTTCATGAACATTGTTTTATGCATTGTGTGTGTGTGTGTGTAAACTATATGTATATAGATGGTTGATTATTCATAAATAATTTTATCAAATTGGGCTCTTATCATTGAACATACTATTGTATTATTGGGGCTCTTGTATTTATCTGTTACTACCACTGATTATAAACAAACTCATTGTATTTGTTATGCACCAAATTTTTGTTAGTTATGCCCATGCAAGGACATGACCTTGCATGGCCTTTGGACATGTAGAGTCATGTCTCTATGTAGACATGACTCCCTTCTTATATATAATACAAAGCAATCATTGAGGACTTATATCAATCACAAGGCATACACGGTCTCAACGATCACTCTCTTGTAGGAAAACAAAGACATTACTAAAGACAAGTTAATCAGTCCTTCATTTCCTTTCAAGTTTTAAGATTGTCTGATATAGATTTTCACTCAAGTTTGAAGATCTACATCATTAGAACAAGACAATCAAACTATTATATAAGTAACTAAATTTTAATTTGTACAGTTTACAATTATAGTTTATATCTATCAAAGATCCTACATTTACAAGGTCTCAAATCCATCCTGATAGGAAATTCTATTATTTAGAATTAAAATTAAAATCTCAGATTTATCAATATTATAATTTTATGCACAAATTCAAAATGGTTAATCACATAAGATTAGAGGATAGAGTTGATGGAGTATCAAACTTTTCATCATGGAAAATTCAAGTCATGATAGTAGTAAGAGAAATGGAGTTAGAACAGTATATAGAATCAAACAAATCTATTCCTGAAAATGATCTAGATAAAACTACATGGAAAAGACACAACAACAAGGACATGAAAATTATTACAGACCCTGTGAAGGATCATATTCTTCCATCTATATCTAGTCTTAATACTACATTTGAGATGTTCTCTACTATCAAGAACACTTTTGAAATCAATAATACTTGTAGACTACTAACTTTAAAGAAATATATTTTACACATAAAAATGAATAATGGAGAGTCAATTATGTCCTATTTTCTAAGAACCTCTAAGTTAAAAGATCAACTCGCAACAAGTGGAAGTCAATTTGATGACAAAGAACTTAGCATCATAGCATTAAAAGGACTTCTACTATCTTGGGAAACCTTTGTTTGTGGTCTAAGTTCCTGACCTAAGCATCCTAAATTTGAATTACTCAAAAATGAATGCACTCAAGAAGAATTAAGATTACTTTTAAGAGGTTAAGCATAAATCAAGAGGGAGACATTAAAGATATTCACAATAATTCAAACAAGAAAGGAAAATTAAAATGTAATAAGAAGGAATTCAATAAACCATATAAGAAATGATATTGGTTAGAAGTAAAATGTTTCAAATGTGACAAAATTGGTCACTCTCGTAACTTCTTCCTATAATGAAATAGAATTCAAGAAGCCTAAGTAGAAATCAAAGAAGAGAAAGAGGAAAAAGAAGAAAACCTTACACTTTATCAAGCTCTCTCAAGTGCATTAAACTCAAACAAAAACACCTGGATCATAGACATTAGAGTATCTCATCATATTATAGGTTTTAAAGATAAATTTGAAAGCTTCAAAGGATACTCCTTAGAAGAAGTAACCATTGGAGATAATTCTACTCATCTAGTCAAAGGTATTGGGTCTTTCTTAATTCAACTAAATTTGGGTATCACTCTCCAACTTAAAAATATTTTATTCGTATCTGGTATAAAAAGAAATTTGGTATCTATCTCCATTCTTTCTCATCAAGGATACAGAATCACCTTTCAAAGGATAGAGTTCTATCTTAGCCAAAGAATGCCAACATCAAGAAAGCTATATCTATTGGATTTAGATATGAAATTTTATATAAACTTTGTAATCAATGAAATTTAGCCCTAATATGAAACTTCGAATTCTACCAAAATTTGGCATGGGAGACTAGGTCACCTTCATTTATGTGCATTGTCTTCAATAGGGAAAATTAAAAAAGGATTACCTAGCCTCAAATATGATCACTTAGGCATTTAAAAAGGATGTGCCCTAGGAAAAAACAACAAGAACTCCTTTCCTAAAAGCATTCACAAATCAAAAATTGCACTTGAACTTATTCACACTAACCTATGTGGTTCTATGTTTGTACCTTCTCTAAATAGGTGTCTCTTTTATGTTATTTTTATTGATGAATATTCTAGAAGAACTTGTGTCTACTTCTATAAACAAAAGGAATCAATTGGACTATTTGTTGGAAATCTGATTGAAAATCTCATTGTTGAAGATCAAAGAGGGAGATTGTTGCAAAGAAAAAAGATTGTTATTTTCAATCATTGTTTTGGCATTGATGTCAAACCTGCTATTTGTAGGAATGACATTTTCTTATAAGATCCAAGTACTATCACTTAGTTGATTGATGAAAAGGATTTGATCAACAAGATGTAACAAGAGCACGTAAGGGAAAGGTTGAGTTATGATGTTGTAATGAAGTACAAGGATTAGTTAAGACAATGGTTAAATGATGTATTGATAACATACTCAAGGATATAGAGGTTGGTCACACTTAGAAACATTAGAGGAAGCAGTTGTAACAAGGTTGACTGCAAAGCCTAAACTAAGGCCATTAGTGGGTGTTGAGCAAGTTACTTGAAGTTGAGAAAAATCTTAGTTGGAGCTAAGTAACAAAAATTCTAGTGTGTGCCAAGTGATCTTCAGGTGCCGAGTGAAGTTCAGGTGTCGAGCATCAAAAAAACTTAGCTGGTGTCGAGTGATCTTCAAGTGTCAAGCATCAGAAAAAACATAGTTGATGTTGAGTAACATAGTATGTGCCAAGAACCAGTATTTCAATAGTGCCAAGCTGCTGCATTATTTCAAATGATGAAGATTCACCAAATCTGAGCTGACAAAGTGGTTGCCTTGAATTTTGTGAACGAGTTGGAAGATAAGGATGATTAGTTGGTGGCATAGAATTCTATGTAAACTATTTTTAGGTGAATTCAAGAGGATTATTCAAGAAGTTTCTAGAGGAATCAAAATATGGGTTAGATGCAGCGAATCCTACCTAATCCATACGAACTAAAATTAAAGAATGGAAGAATTGAGCAGGAAAAGGAACTCCAAGACTTCTATTTAAAGAGCCATAGACCAAGAAGAAAATTTTGTTGATGTTATTGCTATTGAAGTTCCAAATTTCAAAGTGCTTAGAAGGGTGTCAAGGAGAAGACATCTAGGAGAAGGAAGAGCATAGAGGCTCTACTTCTATGAGTGGTCATGAAGAGATGATCGCACCGATACATTGAGAATGGAGACTCAAGGAGGCTAAGCTTAAATGGAGGGCAAGTTGTCAAGAGTTCCAGAGATTGAAGGCCAGGCAATGGTATGAGTTGAGAAGTGATCTAAGATCTGCAAGTTAAGCTATATGTTGTAGTTAGGTCAAGATTTTCTAATACTCTCTAGCAATTGTATTAGATATGAAACTCCTATGGACTTAGGTTGGTTTAATAGCCATTTGTAAATCTTTTAACAGGGTGGCATTCCAAGTGAATGTTCTAAAGTCCTCTAACTAGGCCCACTTCTAATGAGGTGGTTAAATCCTCTAACAAGGTCACATTTAATAGTGTGTTGTAGGCCTTTAACAAGGTAGGCCTTTCATATGGAATCACTTTAGAAGAGTGAGAATTGAGTAGCATGTTAATGGTGGTTTTTTCTCGAATTGAGTTTTCACATAAATCACTGTGTTATGTGTTGATTTCTTGTGTGTTATGCTTGCATGTTGATTTACAATAACTTGTTGATTAGAAAAGTTAAAGCTTGGATGAATTAATGGTTGAATGGGCTCACTATACTTAGTGAAAAGTTTGAATAGGACATTTGGACCTTAAATAACTGATTCACCCTCCCCCCCCCTCTCAATTATTCTAAAGCATTTCTAACAATTGGTATTAGAGCCATCTACTAATTTAGTTTCAAGGTACTAGAAGTAGGAAGATCAAGATGTCCAAAAGAGAAATTCCCAAGTTTAACAAAGACAACTTTGTTGCATGGCAGAGTCTGATGAAATTACACCTTGGATCAATAGGTGACTATGCACAAACCTCAATTGGAACAAAACATGTAAATCCAGTAGGACCTCTTACTGTAGATGATTTGAATAAAAAGGAGTACAATCAAACAATGTTGGAGATTGCATCTACACTCAATTATGCAAAATATGATGACATCAAAGATTGTGACATTTCATTCAAGATGTGGAAAGCCTTATCAGATATCTATGGAGGGGATCAAAATGTCTAGAGAGCAAAGAGAGAAATCCTAAGAGGAAATTTTGATGACATGAAAATGGAGGAAGGTGAAAATGCTGCTCAATATGCTACAAAAATGAAAGAAGTGGTAACTGCAATAAGAAGTCTAGGTGGTCAGCTAGAAGAAGAAACTATCATCAGCAAATACTTAATAACTCTACTCCCTATCTATGCTATTAGCGTTTCAACCATCTAAGAGCTAAGGTGTGTACAAGGAAACACATTAACCTTTGAAGGAATAGTGGAAAGACTTACTGCATTTGAATTGTCAAATTTTGATAACTACAGACCTGAGAACCTTGAATCTACTTTCAAGGCCAAGATGACAATAAAAGATACTAAGGAAGAGACATCAAATAAGAAGAGAAGAAAGGAAAAACATGCATCTAGTGATAGCAACACAGATAAGGAAGATGTGGAAGAGTTAGAAGCACTACTAGCTAGGAGATTCCATAGAGGCAAAGGTAAATTCAAAGGTAATCTCCCTATCAGATGTTTCAATTGCAATGAAGTAGGTCATATTGCTACAAGATGTACATAGAAGGAAAACTATAAAGAAGGAAACAAGTATAGGAACAAGAGAGAAGATGATAGCAAAGTCTACAAGGAGAAAGGAAAGAGACACCACATTATTGAAGAAGATTCTGATGAGAATGGTGATGAAGTAGTTTATGTGGCCATGAAGGATGAAATAGATAAAGATGAAGATGAAGCAACAACATTGGTTACCTATGTGAACAAGAATGACAAGTGGATCATAGATAGTGGATGCTCACATCACATGATAGGAGATAAAAGTAAGTTCATTACCTTTACTCAAAAATTGATGAAATAGTGTTAGATTTGGTAATGATGCTCCATGTCAAATCAAAGGAAAAGACTCTATTAAACTCACAGAGAAAATTTCATGTAATAATGCATACTATGTTGAAGGATTGAACTACAACTTATTGAGTGTATCACTGTTAGGCAATGTAGTTTGCAAAGTTGAATTAGGAAATAAAATTGCTAAGATCTATGACATTGATAGAAATCTAATAGGAAAAGGTGAACAAACTAGGAGTAATCTATTTTACCTAGATATGGAAGATGCAACATGTCTTGTTGTTAGACTTGATGATGTGTAGTTGTGGCATAAAAGGTTGTGTCATGTTAATTTTGATAATCTAATCACCATTAGCAAGAAGAAGAAGGTTAGAGGGTTGCCAAAACTAAAGAAACCTAAAAACATAATGTACAAACAATGTCAACCAAGGAAGATGACTAAGTCTAGTTACAAAAGAAAAACATACACTTCCAAAGAAGTGCTAGAGTTAGTCCATATAGACTTATGTGGTCCAATAGAAGTGCAAAGCTATCTAGGAGGCAAATACATAATGTTATTTGTAGATGATTATTTCACGATGATGACTGCTATATTTTTAAAACAAAAAATCTGATGCATTTCAAATATTTAAGTGGTATTTGGCTAGACTTGAGAAGGAAATAGGAAAGAACCTAAAATGTCTAAGGTTAGATAAAGGAGGTGAGTTCACATCAAAAGAGTTTGAGATATTCTACAATGACAAAGGCATCAAAAGGTAAACATCAGCACCAAGAACTCTAGCATAGAATGGTATTGCTGAAGGAAGGAATAGGTCAGTGATTGACTGTGCTAGAACTTTGATGATGGAGAAAAATGTTGCACTAAAATACTAGAGACAAGCTGTAAGTACTGTAGTCTACACACTAAATAGAGTTCAACTCAACAAAGGTACAAATACAACACCTTTTGAATTATGGTATGGTCACTCACCTAATGTTAAATATTTCAAAATATTTGGTTGTAAATGATATATTCTTAAAGATACTAGAAATGGAAAGTTTGATTCAAAAACTGATGAAGGCATATTCCTTGGATACTCCACTAGAAGCAAAGCATATAAGTTTCTGAATACTAACACTAACAAGATTGTGGAGAGTGCAAATGTAAATTTTGATGAGTATGAAGAATTTCAAATTGATGAGTCCAAGCAATTAGAGGATTATAGATCCTTTGTATACTTTTATGAAGGAATGACTTTTGAAGAAAATGCTGCAAATCAAGTTGGGAATCAGAAACAAATTTTAGTATCTACCAAGTCACAACTAGTGAATATAGAGCTAAATTTAGAAGCCAAGATGCAAAATGTAGAAAATGCATATTCTAGTTTTGAAAATAGTGCACATGAGAGGAGTGATGAAGTCCCAAATGAAGAAGAACAAAATGACTCTAAAGCTAAAGGATCAAACATGGAAAGAAGGACAAAACTAAGGTTAGCCAAGTATGTGAGAAGACATCACCTTGTAGAACAAATCATTGGTGACAAGGATGCCAGAGCAATGACAAGGAATAGACTCAAGAATGGATCATGTCTATTGAGCAAGGTCAAACCTAAAACATTGAAAGATGCACTACAAGATGATGACTGGTATAAAGCCATGGAAGAGGAGATAGATCAAATTGAGAAGAACAAAACATGGACCCTAGTTCCTAGACCATTTGAAAAGAATGTGATTAGTACCAAATGGGTGTTTAGAAACAAATTTGATAAGAATGGTGAGATAACAAGAAACAAAGCCAGACTAGTTTGGAAAGGATATGCACAAGAAGCGGGACTAGATTATGGGGAGACATTTGCCCATGTTGCAAGAATGGAAGGAGTAAAAAGACTACTTGCATATGCTACATACAAAGGTTTCAAAGTGTACCAAATGGATGTAAAGTTTTCTTTTTTGAATGGTATATTGGAAGAGGAAGTCTACATTGAACAAATAGAGGGATTTGTAAATGACAAGAAAAAGGACATGGTCTGCAAACTACACAAAGCACTTTATGGATTGAAGCAAGCACCTAGAGCATGGTTTGAGAGATTGCACAAATATCTTATGAAAATAGGATTTGAGAAAATAGATGACAACAACAACTTGTACATCAAAGTAGAAAAAGGTAAAGAAATTTTGATATCATAAATCTTTGTTGATGATATAATATTTGTAGGAAAAAATATTTTTTGCAAACATTTTCCTAATCAAATGAAACATGAAGTTGAGATGTCAATGTTTGGAGAAATCAAATTCTTTGTTGGTCTACAAGTAAATCAATTGAAACATGGCATATTTGTGACCCAATCCAAATACATCAAGGAGATACTTTAAAAATTTGGATTAGAAGAGTCAAAACTAGTTAGCACGCCAATGGAAATAGGACATAAGCTATCCAAGAATGATGAGTCTACTGAAGTGCATCAAACATTGTATAGATCAATGATTGGAAAGTTGCAATTTGTTGTACATAGTAGTCTAGACATTGCATTAGCTGTCAAAATAGTGGCAATATTTTCTAAAAATCCAAGAGAAAATCACTTAATGACAGTTAAGAGAATACTAAGATACCTAAAAGGAACTAATGACTTTGGTTTATACTACAACAGGAGTGAAAAAATTGAACTGAAAGCCTACACTGATGTAGATTGGGGAGGTAACAATGATGATAGAAAAAGCTCTAGTGGAGGAGCACTTTCTTGGGAAAGAGGTTGATTAGATGGACTAGCAAAAGGCAAAGTTGTACCTCACAGTCCACCACTAAAACTAAATATGTTGCATCTACTATAAATTGCATCAATATTGTATGGATCAAACATTTGCTGCAAGTTATGAAGGAAGAGGTAACTAAGCCTATGATACTCTATTGTAATAATACAAGTGCTATCAGCATATCAAAGAATCTTGTAATGCATGCTAAAACCAAGCATATTGCAATCAAGTATCACTATGTAAGAGAGTTGGTGGATGACAAACAAGTGAAGATGGAATATGTTAGCTCAAAGGAACAAATTTTTGACATCTTCACAAAAGCACTATCTAAAGATTCGTTTGAGTATCTTAGAGGTAAATTAGGGGTAATACCCCTAGCCAAGGATACTTGAGGCAAAAGCAAGACTATCCTACATCAAATGAGCTAATTATTAAAAGATTTTACACATTGATGTAGGGAATGTCTACTTTAGGATTCATGCCTAAAGTAGTAGATGTGCTAAAGTCCCAAATCAACCACAAGCAAGGTAACAAAGGGAGAAATTGAATGAACCTGCGAAAGTTACACTTGCATACTAAGATGCTAATACATCTTTGGCATTGTTGTCAAAGAGGGAGAAGTTGTGAGAAACTGGTCAATGAGAGAAGTTGTGAGAAATTGATCAATGACAGAAGTTGTGATAAATCGATCACATGCTAATGATCTAGTAATCAGAAGTATGAGGGGAATATTGATCAAAAGAAGATAGAGGGAGAAGTTGATAGAAATAATCAAAAGTTGATCAAAACAACAGAAGATGAGTAATATAGAGGGAGAAAGACAAAGAACAAGGATACAACAGCTAAGAGGGAGAAGCAAAAATGAAGAAATCAAAATAGTAAAGGGAGATGTAAAGTTACAATTACTTTTTGAAATTTGACTTATTGTTCTAACCTAGTTAACTTGTGGTTAAATAGTTCAGTGTTATGATTGATCAATTTGGTTTGCCATCAATGCCAAAGAGGGAGATTGTTGCAAAGAAAGAAGATTTTTATTTTCAATCATTGTTTTGTCATTGATGTCAAACCTGTTATTTGTAGGAATGACATTTTCTTATAAGATCCAAGTACTATCACTTAGTTGATTGATGAAGAGGATTTGATCAAAAAGATGTAACAAGAGCACGTAAGGGAAAGGTTGAGTTATGATGTTGTAATGAAGTACAAGGATCAGTTAAGACAACGGTTAAATGATGTATTGATAACATACTCAAGGATACATAGGCTGGTCACACTTAGAAACATTAGAGGAAGAAGTTGCAACAAGGTTGACTACAAAGCCCAAACTAAGATCATTAGTGGGTGCTGAGAAAGTTAGTTGAAGCCAAGAAAACTCTTAGTTGGAGCTAAGTAATAGAAATTATAGTGTGTGTTGAGTGATCTTCAAGTGCTAACTGAAGTTCATGTGCCAAGCATCAGAAAATCTTAGTCAGTATCGAGTGATCTTCAGGTGCCAAGCATCAAGAAAAACACAATTGATGTCGAGTAACACAATATGTGTCGAGCACCAGTATTTCAATAGTGCTAAGCCGCTAAATTATTTCAAATGACAAAGATTCACCAAATCTGAGCTGACAAAGTGGTTACCTTGAATTTTGTGAACAAATTGGAACATAAGGATGATGAGCTAGTGGCATAGAATTCTATGTAAACCATTTTTAGGCAAATTCAAGAGGATTATTCAAGAAGTTTCTAGAGAAAACAAAATATGGGTTGGATGCAATGAATCCTACCTAATCCATACGAATTGAAATTAAAGAATGGAAGAATTGAGTGGGAAAAGGAACTCCAAAACTTCTATTTAAAGAGCCATAGACCAAGAAGAAAATGTTGCTGATGCTATTGCTATTGAAGTGCCAAATTGTGATGTGCTTAGAAGGGTGTCAAGGAGAACACATCTAGGATGCGAAAGAGCATAGAGGCTCTGCTTCTATGAGTGGTCATGAAGAGATGATTGCACTGGTACATTGAGCATGGAGACTCAAGGAAACTAAGCTTCAAAGGAGGGAAAGCTATCAAGAGTTGCAGAGATTGAAGGCCAGGCAATGGTATGAGCTGAGAAGTGATCTGAGATCTGCAAGTTAAGTTGTATGTTGTAGTCAAGTCAAAATTTTCTAATACTCTCTAGAAATTTTATTAGATATGAAAATCCTATGGACTTAGGTTGGTTTAATAGCCATTTTTAAATCCTTTAATAGGGTGACATTCCAAGTGACTGTTCTAAAGTCTTCTAACCAAGCCCACTTCTAACAGGGTGGTTAAATCCTCTAACAAAGTCACATTTAATAGTGTGTTGTAAGCCTTTAATAGGGTAGGCCTTTCATAGGGCATCACCTCAGGAGAGTGAGAATTGAGTAGCATGTTACTGGTGGTTTTTTCCAAATTGGGTTTCCACATAAATCACTATGTTATGTGTTGATTTCTTGTGTATTATGCTTGCATGTTGATTTATAGTAACTTATTGATTAGAAAAGTTAAAGCTTGGATGAATGAATGGTTGAATGGGCTCACTATACTTAGTGAAAAGTTTGAATAGGATATTTGAACCTTGAATAACTGATTCACTCCCCCCCCTGCCTCTCAATTATTCTAAAGCATTTCTAACAGTATTATCAAAATTCAAAGGATTTAAAGCACTAGTTGAAAATCAGTCCGGACAGAAATAAAAACACTAGGATCAAACCATACAGGTGAATTATAATCTCTAAAGTTTTTAAAGATTTTTGCATTACTATTGGGATTAAGAGGGAATTTTCTATACCATATAATCCTTAATAGAACAAAAAATGTTGGGTACAATTCTCTAATTGTGTGTTGTCTTTGATGTTACACTAATGTCATATTAGTTGGTAGTCAGTGCTTACCAAGCTCACTTGGTTAGCAAGGCAAGTTTTCTTTTCTACCGAGCATTCCTAGAGATTACTCTACAAAGATAGTGTCTACCAAGCTCACTCAGGCATCAAAGAAAATTATGGAAGAAACCAATGTTAACCGAGCTCTCATGGTTAATGAAGAAAAGTTGGTTAAAGTCAGTGTTCACTAAGTTCCCTAAGTTTCCAAAGGATTTTGCAAGTTCATAGTGTTAACCAAGCTTCTGTTGGTTAACACAAGAAATCATTTCAAGATTGGTTTTTACTGAGTAGGGTCAGCCAATGAAAGATTTTGTTGATTTTGGGATATGAAGTTTAATTCTTTCAAGTATTTATTTCAGCCGACTATGGTAATGTTTATTGGTTATTGTAAATTGTAATTGAGCCAACTTGATAATTTGTATGGCATAAATATAAGGTCAAGTTGAGATTCCAAAGTATGAGCAAGTATGCAAATATTTTGATTGATTAAGAAGGCAAGTGTGAGTGAACTTGAAGGATGGTTAGATATCCTTAAGAAGTAGCAAAGGAATATTTGATCAGGAAGGATCTAGCATAAAGCAGAACAGAGATCTATAATTAGTAATTTAGTTGTATCTCATTCAATTAATTTCATTGTTACTTTCTTACCATTGTAGCAGTGATTCAAAAATCTCTTACTAGAGTTGGTTTGATAGCCAGTTGTAAATCCTCTAACAAGGTGAAAATTCTATTGAATTTTTCTAAAGACCTCTTGCAAGGCCACTCCTAACAAGGTGATTAAATCCTCTAACAAGTTCACACCTAATAGTGTGTTTTGTAACCTTTAACTAGGTTGGCTCCTAACAAGGCTCACTTTAGAAGAGTGAAATCAGTAGCTAGTTACTTGGTTATTTTTCGCACATTAGGTTTCCAAGTTAAATCCTGGTGTCTCATGTGTTCATGTTATTTCTTTTATGCTTGCAATTCAATCATTGTAAATTTTTAAGATAATATAATAAGTAGATTGCACTACTTTTATCAAGTTACAAAAATTTCTATGTGTTTACCAAATAATAGTAGTAATCAATTTTATTGTTAAGTACATCTAAGGGATCTAAAATATTTTTGTGGTAATTGATTCATCCCCCATCTCAATTAATCCATCTATATTTCCAACAATTTATATGAGAGCTTTTGGTGCTTGCAGGAAAGGTTTCAAGGACCTAAGCTAAAGATCAAGATGTCTTACAAAATAGAAATTCCAATGCTTAACAGAGATAACTTTTCAACATGGAAAAGACTCATGAGACTTTATCTTGCTTCCATTGGTAATTCAAGATTGAAATACCATGATGAAGAATACACAACTCCCACTGGTACACTATCTATTGGAGACATTGGCTAGAAAAAGACTCATAACACCATGATGATAGATATTGCATCTACTCTAAGCAATGAAGAATTTGATGATATCAAGGACTACAAAACCTCCTTTGAAATGTGGAACAAGCTAAAGGACATCTATGGTGGTGATGAAAATGTAAGGAGAGCCAAAGCAGAAAGCCTTAGAGGACAATTTGATTAGATGAGAATGAGAGAAGATAAAAACATTGCCAAATATGTTGAAAGGATCAAGGCCAGTGTCAGTGCAATTAAAGCTTCTAGAGGAGAGATCAAGGAAGAAACTATTGTAAGTAAAGTTCTTAGAATATTGCATCCTATCTATACAATTAGATTATCTACAATTCAAGAAAGAAGGTGTGAAACAAATCATATGATTACTTTGGATACTTTAGTAGGAAGATTGACAACCTTTGAGCTAGATAACTATGAAAATTATGTTCCAGCTTTCAAAACTATTGAATCTATCATGGATTTGTTAGGAATAAGGTGTCTCAAACTTGGATAATTTGTATTCTTATTATTTGTTTTGTAAAATGTATTTCTTGCAAATAATTTTGATGTGTCGGCATCTTGAATTGTGTATAAGGAGATCATAGCTAAAACGGTTATGAAAGATTCTTATGACATGTAAGAGCTATGTTAGGAAGATTCAATGATAGGTGAAGACATGTGGTAACTAATAAATTTGAGTACTGTACACTCTACCCCAATAGTGGGGTTTAGGGCATCGCCTAGAAAAAATCTTTGGGGTTCCTATTTTTTCAAAGAATGGTAAAACCCTAATACAGTTACCATTGGGAGTAGCCCTAAAAGTGGAGCGCATGTTATAAGTGTTTTTAGGGTTGTGAAGAGGTGTATGTGAAAAACCGTATTGTTGGTACTATGAGTTGCTACTAGAGTCTTCTGTTGTCGCTGTTGAACTTGTATTGCAAGTGTATTATAACCTTGTGTTGAAGATAATACATTGTGCAGGTTCTAGAGGGGTGGGGTTGTTTTACCAAAAGGTTTTTCCCCACAGAAAAATCTTTGTGTTATGTTTTTCTTTCTCTGTCTATTTTCTTTATGCTTGCTTGGCTGAAATATTGTTGTTTACATGATATTGAATCTATAAGTGTAAAAGATTTTAATATGTTTTGCACCATACTTCTCTTAAGAGATTAGTGTAGGAAGTTGTTTTCGCACCTGACTTTCCTTACAAGATTGTTCAAGGACTCTAATGATTGAAAAGAATATTGCTATCAAATATTGGAAGGAAGCTATCAACACAGCAATTCATACCTTAAACCGAGTACATTGAAGAATGACTCATATTAAACTCCCTATGAGTTATGGTATGCCTATAAACCCAATGTAAGTTACCTAAAAGTATTTGGAAGTAAATGTTATATCTTGAAAGAATCTAGAAAAGGAAAATTTGATGTGAAAGGTGATGAAGGTATATTTTTAGGATATTCTTGCAATAGTAAGGCATATAGATGTTTGAATTTGTCTACTCATAAAATCATAGAAAGTGCACATGTGACAATTGATGAGTTTGTAGAAAGGACTGAAGAAGAAAGCAAAAAGGAACTAGAGGATTGCAGGAGATTTTTTCACATTGAACCTAATACATTGCCAGACATGTCTATCAATAAGGAGACTTTTACTCCTGAGTCTTTCTCAGTCACCAAGTTGCAAGAAGTTCAAACCGAGTCACATTCTGAAGCTATCGAGCAAATACCTACCAAGTCTGAGCAACCAGAATTAGAAGTTGAAATTCAAGAGGATGATAATGTAATTCATTCAAAATGAAAAAAACCTATATTGGCTAAGTATGTTAGGAGACATCATGCACTAGATCAGATTATTGGAGATAAATTAGAAGGTACTATGACAAGAAGTAAGCTAAAAGGTGCATGTTTACTTGTTGATTTTGAACCTAGAAATGCTAAAGATGCATTGGAAAATGAAAGTTGAATTGAGGCTATGAATGAAGAGATAGAGAAAATAGAGAAGAACAAAACCTAGACTCTTGTACCTAGGCCTAAAGAAAAAAATGTGATTGGAACAAAATGGGTATTCAAGAATAAGTTGAATGAAAATGGTAAGGTATCAAGAAACAAAGCTAGATTGGTGTGTAAAGGATATTCTCAAAAAGAAGGCATTGGTTATGGTGAGACTTTTGCTCTTGTTGCAAGATTGGAAGGTGTCAGGACCCTACTTGCATATGCAACACATAAAAGATTTAAGGTATATCAGATGGATGTCAAATTTATATTTCTCAATGGTATTCTTGATGAAGAAGTCAATATTGAACAACCAAAAGGTTTTTTTGATTCAGAGAAAAGGGACATGGTCTACAAATTACACAAAGCATTGTATGGTCTGAAACAAGCTCCTAGAGCATGGTATGAGAGGTTGCACAACTACCTTATACATATTGGTTTCTAGAGAACTAATGATAATAGTAGTTTGTGCATCAAGGAAGGACCAAATAACAAGATTTTTTTGGCAAAAATATTTGTGGATGATACTTTATTTATAGAGAATGATGATCTATGCAAAGAATTTTTAGAGCAAATGAACAAAGAGTTTGAAATGTTTATGTTTGGTGAGATTAAGTTCTTTGTTGGTCTTCAGATACAACAAAGCAAGAATGGTATCTCCATCACTCGGTCTAAATATATCAAGGAGATACTCAAGAAGTTTGGTATGGAAGATTCGAAACTAGTTGGAACCCCCATGTGTACTAGACTAAAGCTTACCAAAGATGATGATTCAAAAGAGGTAGATCAGACCTTATATAGATCAATGATTGGAAAATTACAATATGTAGTTCATACAAGGCTTGATATTGCTCTTGCAATTGGTATAGTGGCAAGATTCTCAAAAAAACCCAAAGAAAATCATATGATGGCAATCAAAAAAATCTTGAGATACTTGAAAGGTACTAAAGATTATGGCTTATGGTATAAACTTGGAGGAAATTTGCACTTAAAAGTATTCACTGGTGCTGATTGGGCAGGAAATATTGATGATAGAAAGAGTACAAGTGGTGGAGCATTCTTTCTTTGAAAAAGGTTGGTATCTTGGACAAGTTAAAAGGAAAATAGCACATCCCAATCCACAACAAAAGCAAAATATGTTGTAGCAGTAGTGAATTGTTCTAATATTGTTTGGTTTAAATAGTTGTTTGAAGGCATGAAGGTTGAGATCAAAGAACCAATTGTTATGTTTTGTGATAATACAATTGCAATCAACATATCAAAGAATCCAGTGATGCATTCCAAAACCAAGCATATTGCTATAAAACATCATTTTGTCAGAGAATTGGTGTAGGATAAAGAAATTAGGTTGGAATATGTTCATACAAAAGAATAGATTGTAGACGTATTCACCAAACCATTACCTAAGGATGCATTCTTGTATCTAAGAGGTAAGTTAGTGGTCATTCCCCTATTTGAAGCTCACTAAAATAAAGTTTTAGTGATGCATCAATAGGAACCAAGTTGAAAATCTATTAGTTGATGCAGCATAGTCAAGAGAACATTGCATATGAATTAGTACTCAAGGTACATTGATACTCATTTGGTATGTGTTATCTTTGGCATGTGTTGTCAAAGAGGGAGAGATTACTGCCATATCATTTTGAAATATTTTTTAGGGAAAGTTTACTATCATATCTTTCTGAATTTTTTTTTAGAGAAGAAACTATGTAATTCCTTCATGAGGGAGTTTACTACATAAGAGAATTTTTTGTATAGAATATAAGAGGGAGAAAACCTTCTATTAGAGAAAGTCATGTTTTCAAATTTCATTGTGCTATGACATGTTGTCTTGCCATTAATGCCAAAGAGGTAGATTTTTGGATACAATTGTCTAATTGTGTGTTGTCTTTGATGTTAAAAAAATGTCA
Organism: Cupressus sempervirens; assembly: GCA_028749045.1. Taxonomy (NCBI): domain Eukaryota; kingdom Viridiplantae; phylum Streptophyta; class Pinopsida; order Cupressales; family Cupressaceae; genus Cupressus; species Cupressus sempervirens. Next base: position 253,271,267 of record CM053787.1, read on the forward strand.
TATCAGTTGGCAGATAGTGCTTACTGAGCTCACTTGGTCAGCAAGGCAATTTTCCTTGTCTACTGAGCCTTCCTAGAGATTACTTTGTGAAGATAGTGTCTATCGAGCTCACTTGAGTGTTGAAGGAAATTATGGCAGAAAGCAATGTTAACCGAGCTCTCATGGTTAATGAAGGAAAGTTGGTCAAAGTTGGTGTTCACTAAATTCACTCAGTTTCCAAATGACTTTGTGAGTTCATAGTGTTAACCAAGCTTATGTTGGTTAACACAGGAAATCATTTTAGGATCAGTGTTTACTGAGTAGGATTAGCCAATGAAGGATTTTGTTGATTTAAGGATATGAAGTTTAATTATTTCAAGTATTGATTTTAGCCAACTATGGTAATGTTTATTGGTTATTGTAAATTATAATTGAGCTGATTTGATAATTTGTATGGTATAAATATAAGGTCAAATTTAGATGAGTGAGTATGAAAATGTTTTGATTGATTAAGAAGGCAAGTGAGAGTGAACTTCAAGGATGGTCAAATATCCTTGAGGAAGAGCAAAGGAATATTCGATTAGGAAGGATCTAGCATAAAGTAGAACATAGATCTATATCAGCAATTTAGTTGCATCTCATTTAGGTTATTTTATTGTTACCTTCTTACTATTGTAGCTGTGATTCCAAAATCTCTTAACAAAGTTGGTTTGATAGTTAGCTATAAATCCTCTAACAAGGTGACAGTTCCATTGAATTTTATTAAAGACCTCTTGCAAATCCACTCCTAATAGGGTGATTAAATCCCCTAACAAGGTCACACCTAATAGTATGTTTTGTTTTAACCAGGTTGGCTCATAACAGGGCTCACTTCAGAAGAGTGAAAAATCAATAGCTAGTTACTTGCTGATTTTTCCCATATTAGGTTTCCATGTTAAATCTTGGTGTCTCATGTGTTCATGTTATTTATTTTATGCTTGCAAGTTAATCACCATGAATATTTAAGATTAGTAATAAGTAGATCACACTACTTTTACTGAGTTACAACAATTTCTATGTGTTTAACGAATCACAATTGTAATTAGTTTTATTGTTAACATCCAAGGGATCTGAAATATTTTTGTGGTAGCTGATTCACCCCCCCTCTTAGTTACTCCATCTATATTTCCAATAGAAAAATAGATCAATTATTGAACTAGCCAGAGCAATGATGTATGACCAAAATCTTCATACTTCTTTTTGAGCTGATGCATCTAACACTAAAGTTTATATTCAAAATATATTTCCTGACTCAATATTAGAAAACACCACTCATAAAGAAGTATTTTTGGGCATTAAACCATATCTAAGCCACATAAGAATATTTGGGTGTCTTTTTTATATTCATACTCCTATAGAGAAAATAACAAAACTAGAACCATCTGGAATGAAGGGAATACTCATTGGATACATTGAAACAACCAAAGGCTATAGGATTTATGCTCCAAGTCAAAGAATAATTTAGATCAATAGGATTGTTAAATTTGAAGCAAATATTGCCTTCAGTCTTTCTAAAAATATTGACAAACCATATACAAAACCTTCCATTGAATTAGATGAAGATCACCTAGTAGAAAATGAGAGGGAGAATAATATTCAACCTCCTTCACCTAGTATCTCAAATTCAGAGAATACTGAAAATTATAACAATAAAAAGAGCTTACTTTGGGCTAGGAAAATGATAGAAGAGAATCATGTTGAACTTGATGAAGTAATTAGAGAAAGAAAGAGAACAACAAATTAGTCATGTTATGTAGCACTATCAATTGAACTTATAAAAATAGAACCTTTAAATGTTGAAAAAGAATTATCAAGAAAACCTTGGAAAGAAGCAATCGTTGAAGAATATAATTCAATACTTAAAAATGATGTATGCAATGTTGTACTCGGCGCTTAAAAAATCATTTGTTTCTTCTAGATGGCTTTACAAAATCAAGCATGCACCTAATGACAGCATTGAAAAATAAAAATCCAAATTTGTAGCATGCAGTTTCTCATAGAAGGAAGGTATCGATTATAAAGAAAAATTTTCTCCAATTTATAGGTACACATAATTTAGAACTATCTTGAAAATTGTAACAACCAAAGGATGGAAAAGCCATCAAATGGGTGATAAAACACCATTCTTAAATGGCAAAATTGAAGAAGTTTATATTGAGCAACCAGAAGGGTTCATTACTCATGAAAAAAATTCTCACGTGTAAGTTAAAGAAAGCACTATATGGTCTTAAATAGGCTCCCAAGGCATGGTATGAAAGAATAGACAACTATTTAACAAAGTTAGGGTATTCTAAGAAAAACGTTGATACTAACCTATACTTCAAAATAGATGGTGATGACATGATTATTCTTGTGTTATATGTCGATGATTAGTTGATAATAGGTGAAGAAAATATTATAAACAAGTGCAAAAAAGAACTAACAATAAAGTTTGATATGAAAGATCTAGGTCTTCTTGACTACTTCCTAGGACTAGAAGTTTGGAAAAAGGGAAACTACATTTTCTTTAATCAAGGAAAATATCTATTGATATTTTGACAAAATTTAGAATGATGGATTGTAAACCAGTTACTACTCCTATGGAAGTCAACCTACATAAGCTAAAGGATGATGTGATCAAATCTGAATCTACTAATCCTGCTTATTATAGGTATATCATTGGATCTTTAATGTATTTGGTGAATACTCATCCTAATATATGTTATGCTATGAATACCTTAAGTCATTTTATATGCACACCAAAGAAGATACATCTAATGGAAGCCAAATATATCTTAAGATATCTAAGAGGTGTAGTTGGTATGGGACTCAAATATGATCAATTTGAAATCAATCTTCATGGATATTTAGATTCTGATTGGGCAAGTAGCTCTACTAAATATAAAAGTACTACTAGATGTTGCTTCAATCTTGGATCTAGGATGATTTCTTGGTTTAGAAGAAAACAATCCTTAGTTGCATTAAGCTCTACTAAATTAGAATATATAGGCTCCTTCATGGGAGCTAGATAAGTTTTATGGTTATAAAAATTACCTGTTGATTTGTTCAAGAAGCCTCTAAAGCCAACTATCATTCACTATGATAATCAGAGTTGCATTAAGCTTTAAGCCAGTCCAATTTTTCACAATCAATCTAAGATTATTGAAATACCTTATCATTACATTACATATATGGTAGATCAATGTGTTATCAAACTGGAGTACATAAGTACAAATGAGAAAACAATAGATGTTTTTACCAAGCCTCTTTCCAAGGTGAAATTGAAATACTTCAGAGGAAAACTTGGTATGATTAAATTGTAATGTTGAATATTGAATTTCAATTTCAATTTATATGTGCTTTCACTTCTATGGTTGTTTAGTTGGATTAGATATGTAATGAAAGGTGATAATCTTTCATGGACATATATATTCAAAAGGTAATCTTTGTAAGGTGATGATCTTGCAAATGATAGGTCTATTATTATGAAAGTTTTGTTTCAAATACATCGAAATTCATTGATAATGAATGCGTTATGATTACTCTATATATTATTTTGGACAATTAGAGAACATAATATATGTTATGATAGTATTCATAACATTGTGATTATAATTATTTGACAAGTCACTATTTCAAAGTATTAAGGTCAGATAATGTGTTGTGTATAGATATCCTAAATTTTGATATCTCATAAAGTGTTTGTCACTTCTCCCTTGCTATGAGGGAGTGTTGATGTGTAAGAATCAGTCAAAGTGATATTGAGCATATGAATTCATGATTTTCATGAACATTATTTAATGCATTATATATATATATATATGGTTGATTATTCATAAATGACTTTATCAAATTGAGCTATTACCATTGAATGCAATATTGTGTTATCAGAGCTCTTGTATTTATCTATTACTATCACTGATTACATAAACAAAATAATTGTATTTTTTATGCACCGAATTGTTGTTAGTTATTCCCATATAGGGACATGACCCTATGTGGTCTTTGGCAATGTTGATTCATGTCTCTATGGGAACATGACTCTCTTCTTATATATAACACAAAGCAGTAGCTAAGGACTGATAGATCAATCACAAGGCATAAACAGTTCCAATGATTACTCTCTATAGGAAAACAAAGACATTACTCAAGACAAGTTCATTGGTCCTTCATTGCCATTCAAGTTTGAAGATTGTCTCACATAGACTGCCATTCAAGTTCCAAGATCTACATCATTAGAACAAGACAGTCAAATTGATATATATATATATATATAAGTAAGTAAATTTGAATTTGTATAGTCAATAATTATAGTTTATATCTATTAGAGGTCCTACATTTTCAAAAATTCCATAAAAAGGTACTAGAAAATATATCTAGTGTCATTGCACTTAGACAAGTTAACTTAGCAACAAAAATAGAAAGTGTCAAGACAGTGTTAGAGAATATCTTCTCTCTATTCACCAAACTGTCCAATGTATAGAGTTTTACATAGGAGACACAAAGGGCTATTGAACACCTACAAGGAGATCTACAACACATAGGTAACACTATAAAGTTATCTCCTAGTCAAAGTCAAGTGCATTTCCAGAGGTTACTATCCACTCAAGGTAGGGTATTCGAGCTACAAGCACAAGATGGTAGTAGTTAGTCTACCTTGATCAATATCCCACCCATGTTGACTCTATACATGGAAGTGTTACATAAGGAACTAGCCTATGCTAAAACATTGATGATGAAATATTCACATCTTTCAACTCATGATGGCTTAGTTGACCTTTCTACCCAACTAGAAATTTAGGTTCAATCATTAGAGGTAGCATACAACAACTAGGATGATGCACTAAAGATGATAATGGAGTTACTGAAGCCATTTTTGGACAAACACTCTCTAAATGTATAACCCAAATGACATAAGTGTCAAAAAGGGGGAATATAAAATTTTGAGAAAATATTTTGTCAAGGCATAAATCTACTCAGAAGGAGTATCAAAAGAAAAATCATAAACAGGAATGAAGTACTTAATCAGTGGGAGTAATGGGGTAATAAGGTATGGCATATTAGTCATCAATTTTATAGAAGTTTGAAGTTTTGAAATTTTGTGTATGTGCCATGTAATGAAGAATATATTGTCTAACTTATACATAAATAAGAATTTATATTCATGACAAATTATTTTTTCCACTCATGTCAAAGGGGGAGATTATTGATCTTAGATTGGTTTTGACAAGGTAGTAACAAAAAATTTAGTCATTATGTAGTAGAGTTATAGTACAAGTTGAGTAATTAGAGTGAGCCAAGAAATCTATTCGAGATGAGCGATTAAAGCATGTCGAGTATAAGTTGCTAGATAATACATGTTGAGTAATATACCTAGTTAGTGTCAAGCACTAATATGTGTCAAGAAGATAGTGTGTGTTGAGTCACTCATGAGCCAAGAAAACAATACATGCCAAGTGATTTCGATGCCGAGTAAATAGTGTATGCCAAGCCATTTAGAAGCCAAGTTATAGAATTAAGAACATAGTGCATTCCAAACGTCACAGTCTTTCAATGCTAAGTAAACAAATTTGGACATAGTTTTTTGTAATAGCAAAAACTACTTTCACTAGTACATTTGGGCTCTTTTTTTACCTTTATTGGTCAAAATTTTGACCTAGTATTTGACCAAACTTTGACCAAATTTGACCAACACATTGATCGAAAAAAATTTGGTCAAAAATTTGACCAACCTACTGGTTGGTCAAAATTTTGACCAATACGTTGGTCGAAAACTATTGAAATTGCTAGCACTTTTTCTACTAAGAATTGGTTACAATTTTGACCAATGCTTGGTAGAAAACTCCAGGGCATTGGTCAAAATTTTGACCAATTCTTGGTAGCAAACTGTTGTGCATTGGTCAAAATTTTGACCAATGCTTGGTAGAAAATTGTTAGGCATTGGTCAAAATTTTGACCAATTCTTGGCAGAAAATTGCTAGACACTGGTCAAAATTTTAACCAATGCTTGGTAGAAAACTATTATGCATTGGCTGAAATTTTGACCAATTCTTGGTAGCAAACTGCTGGGCATTGGTCAAAATTTCAACCAATGCTTGGTAGCAAACTGCTGGAAATTTATTTTGAGGCTCACAGTTGTTGAGGTCCACTTCAGCAATGGCCCTTTCTATGAAATTGTTGTCTAAAACCTTTCTAATGAGATAATGTGTTATGAGCTCTTCATCGGTGGGATGGAACGTGAATCCAGGAGGCAGTTGTGCATCACCCATATCATGAACCATGATGTGGGTGATGCACAACTGCCTTCTGGATTCACGTTCCATCCCACTGATGAAGAGCTCATAACACATTATCTCATTAGAAAGGTTTTAGATAGCAATTTCATAGGAAGGGCCATTGCTAAAGTGGACCTCAATAACTATGAGCCTCAGGGAGGGTTCAATTCCCTCCTTTATTATTCACTATGCATATAATCCCATACACCCATTTGATCTCGAATGATGATATGTACTAAATGTTGAGTGTCTATGTTGAGTGCTCCAAAACCATCCATTTCATGCCTTCACCTGTACATAATGTCTTTCTAGATTCTTTCTACTCGCACGCCCATTTAATTTCATATGATCATCTGAAAATTGTGTCACTCTAAGCTCTCAATTGTTTCCTCTTGATTGATCATCTCATAACTATTGAATGAGAGCTTTGGGATAAGCTATAGGAATCCATCAAAAGTTTGGCCAAATGTCAATCTAGAATATAGTACTAGAAGCTATATTTCATGCCAGTCAAAAAATCTTCTTGGCCATGGCTTGGGGCAATATGAACCAGCCATAACGAGCAAGCTTCTTCAGATAATGGAAGCCAAGAATTGGGCACTACAAGGCAACCATTCTAGGACTGTTAGGAACATATGGATATGAGCAGACAATTCTGGTATTGAATTGAAATATTTTCCTTAAAATTTTCTTTATATCATTGTTGCACTATATTGCAATGCTCTAACTAGTAGGCAGCATTAGAGAATGATAATTTGGCTTGTACTGATTAATAATGGTAGTGGTAGAAGTAAAGACATGTCAGTTGCAAGTTATAAGACTTTTTATGAGTTCCATATGATGGATGGTTGGTCAAAATACACACAGTTCTCTTCTTTAAATAGTTAGAATGGGGTTTTAAAAAGAATAAATTTAAGAAAGAATTTATTAACTACAAACTATTACATGCATCAAAATGACAAACTTTCTGATAATGAAATCTGATTTTACAACTTTGACATGTCAGCTCGCCAAGTCGCCTCACCAAGTCAGCTCGCCCACATGTCCCACCAAGTCCCCAAGTCTGCTCACCAAGGCAAAAATTCAAGTTTGCTCACCAAGCCCATCCCCTAGGTCAGCTTGCCAAGTCACTCCCACCCAATCACCTCAATGATTTGACTCTTTCAGTTAGCTCACCAAGTCATTTCACCAAGTTGATTGTTCGAGTACACTCACAAAGTTGACGCTTTAAGTTCACTCATCAAGTCACCCCACCAAAGTGCCTCATCAAGGTCAGTCTTTAAGTCTGCTCACCAAGTCAGCTTGCCAAGTCACCACACCAAGTTGACTCAACATCTCACCTCACCAAGTGGACTCACTATGTTGGCTCACCAACTTGTCCCACCAAGTTGACTGTTCAAGTATGCTCACCAAGTTGACTCTTTGAGTTTGATCATCAAGTCACCCCACCAAAGTGCCTCATCAAGGTCAATCTTTAGGTCCACTCATCAATCTTGCTCATCATTTCACGTCTCTAAGTGGCCTTGCTAAGTTGGCTTGCCAACTTGCCCCACCAAGTTGCCACTTTAAGCCCACTCACCATGTTAGATCATTAGGCTAGCTCCCCAAGTCAGCTTGCCAAGCTAACAATTGAAGTATGCTCACCAAGTTGACTCTCTAAGAATTCTCACCAAGTCCACCCCCTAGGCCAACTCTCTAGGTCAGCTCACCAAGTCACCCCCACTTGCTCGACCAACTTGCCACTTTAAGTCGACTCACCATGTTAACTTGCCAAGTTGACTCCCCTAGTCAGCTCGCCAAGCCAACAATTCAAGTACACTCACCAAGTCGACTCTTTATGTTCACTCACCAAGTCTACCCCCTAAGTTAGATCATCAATTCACCCCCACCCAGTCACCTCAATGAGTCGACTCTTTAAGTCATCTCACCAAGTCATCTTGCCCAGTGGTTTTACCACCTTGCCTCGGCAAGTTGGCTCGTTATGTGTGCTTGCCAAGTTGCCCCACTGAGTTTCTTCTCTAAGCCCACTCACCATGTCAGCTCACTTGTTTGGCTCACCAAGTTGACTGTTCAAGTACGCTCGCTAGGTGGGCTCATCAAGTCACCCACCAAGTCATGTCAACAAGTTGATTGTTCAAGTATGCTCGCAAAGTTGACTCTGAGTTCTCTCATCAAGTCACCTCGTTGAGTCACCTCAACAACTCAACAAGTTAGCTCTCCAAGTTGTCTCACTAAGTTGACTCACCATCTCATCTCACCAAGTGGGGCTCTCTACATAGGCTCGCCAATCTACCCCACCAAGATGCCTCTTTAAGGCCATTGACAATGTCAGCTTGCTAGGTCTATTCCCAAAGTTTACTCACCAAGTCAATTGTTCAAGTATGCTCACCAAGTCATCTCACCAAGTTGACTCTTTAAGTTCACTCACCAAGTTTGCTCACCATATTGGCTCATCGAGTTAGCTCACCAAGTCACCCCTCCAACTCATTAAATACGACAACTACAAGATGATAGACATCTGCCATTCTCGTGGCCCAAGGGGCCATATGACTTGGACACTCATTATGTGCCCTTGAGTTTAGTTGAGGAGGATAGTCTCAACTATCCCAACATCCTACCAAGCTTTTCCACCGAATTCCTAAAATGGTCAGCTATTAGAAGTATGCAGTGAAATGGATACAAGTGAATTTAGGGTTTTCTATTTTCAATATCATTTGTATTATGATCATAAATCATTGATACAATTTTCTCTAAATTGAATTGCAATTACGTATTTTATATATAGAATACTATTTATAAATAACTTATGTTGTGGGACTTGTTATTTTTGGGAAAAATCCAATATATCCCATAAAGAGGTCATTATGTTGCTTGTGTAGGAGCCCCATCATTCTGAAGAGTCATACCATTTTTGGTAGGCACCTAAAAGGCAATTTCCATAAGGATTTGATGCCTTCCATTTGGGAAAGAGCTTTTAATTGAAAACTTGATGAGAATTGATTCATTTCTCTAGCACAATAGAATAGAACATGGTTTCCTCTACTCAACAGTTGAACCAGAATACAAAGCAAGTTGCAAGCTGTATAAAATCCATGCCTAGCCCAAATGTACTACTATCAGTAACTTCAACACAGATCGCAATGCCTAGTTATGGAGGAGATCGAACACAATCGACTTCCAATCTCAACAAGTTTCCAGCATCTATGCCCTATCAAGGCCAAAATATGAAGCAGGGACAATAGTCTCCTCAGAGGAAGATGTCTCCAAGAATAGCTATTCCTCCAACTATACCTAGTGCTATTGGTGCTTCATCACAAGCCATTCATGCTGCAAAAATAAGAAGTTCCCCTCAGCAAGGAAGGAACCAACATAGCAATACAAATATAGGGGCTAGTGCAATTTTCTCAACTCAAGCTTCATTTGTTACAATGAATCCCTTTAATTAGTCTTGAGCAACATCTTAATCAGAAAACTCAACCAGATAGGTAACCTATGGTGGGGCTTTGGCGTTACATGAAAATTTGAAATATAGCATGAATTAGTTGCTAAATTGAATCTAAACATCTAGGATAATGGTTTGCTCTGGTTGACTAATAATGAAATTACAATAAGAGAGATGTCAGAAAAAGGGCAAAAAAAATTAGAGCAACACGATGTACATAGGTCATAGACAAAGTACACTTCAAAAAAATTTGGATCCAGATATAGGATATATATAAACAAATGCCCTGAAACGGTATTAGAGCAAGATATTCATATCAGTTGTCCAAACAATTCCAGAAGAGGATGTGGAGAAGGTTCTATAGTAAAATGGCCTAATTGATTATATATGAATCAGTAGTAAATGTCTTGAAAATAGTCTTATGTTTGGATTACCAACAGAACCATTAACACTCATATGACCAAGATATTCAAATTCATCATAGACATGATGCATTTGAATAGGTTTTTGAGCAAATTGTATAGTTTAATTGCTGATAAATATTAATATGTGTTTCAAAGACATGAAAACTAAATAATTGGTTCCTTGACATTTCTTTCCCTCATCGTATCTAGTAAATTCCCATTAGAAGATTCAACCATTCCAAGTGTTGTGTGTAAAGCTCTTAAATGTGCATGTTGACTTCTTGAAGAATGGTCAAGGCCAGTTTTACCTCTTGGATTCACAACACTTGTATTAAATTCCTAGTAATATTCAATATCCACAAATTCAAGTTTAAAAAATTAGGGATCAAGTTGGGTGTGTGTGTGTGTTTCAAAAAAAAACATAGTTTTTTTCCTGAAGTTCTCACATTGATTATGGAACCCTAAGGTTCATAAGGAAGGGGTCAACCAAGCAAACAAAAAAAATGTAATGGAAACATTCTAGCACAAGATGCACACCTCTAACCAGAAAACAAAAACCTGGGAACATGGTTACTAGAAACATTATCTATAATCTAAACCCTTAAATCTCCCTTCCTATGAAATTAATGATCAAATTATTATAGCAAAATATGTGGATCTCGAAGTCCATGCCTAGAAACACTCCATCTCTTGATAAATGTAGATCATGCATGATAATGAAATTCAACCACTAAGCAAATATTATATATCTTATGCAAAAAAAATTGTGTTTGCAAATCTCAAAGCAATTTTTGTTATATTGAAATCTATCCAATTTTAAATTTCTCATTATTACTATAAAACACCTGTTATGAAACTGATATTTTGAATAGATATTTTAAACCAAGAAAAGAATAGGAAGTGATCCAAAACATAATATCTCATTTTCTGAAACTTAGAGATCCATTTCTAGAGCTTTTGCACTCTATTTAGAAATATCACATTACCATATTCAACTATACTAGTAGATATCAGATGTTGGATTACAACCATTCAAATTTTAAAATTTATCTAGCTTTATTGTCATATTAATATGGGTTTTGAATAATCTTCACACTTCACAAGTTATAAGATTATTTATTTTCTTAACATCCATAAAATGCAACTCATTTTATAGTTTTCTTAATCCAAAGGCAGATAGCATCCTATCCTCTCTGTCTTGTCACAAACTGTGCAAATCCCTTCAGACCATGTCAATTTTTTAATCTGGAAATGCTCCTTTGATTTCCAAAGGGTTCATATGCAAACTACTACATCTAGTATAATGTGCCTAGGATTTTCCCACCTAATTCTTCTACAACTATGATCACATAAAAATTTATTCACCAAACTAACTTTAAAGCAAAGCTATGTTTGTATCTCTTTTTATATCATTTTTAAGTCCCCCATCTTTCTCACTTCAATCATATTTATTAAAAAATAAGACTCAAATCAATGTTAAGAAATTTCATGTATCACTCTCTTATAAAATTAGAGCTTAGACATCTAATGTTCACAAGCATTAGCTTGAGTTTCAATGTAATATGCCACTAATGAAGTTTTCCCACCAAATTCTTCTAGGGCTACTAATCCCTTGATCAAATAAACAAGCTATTCTCCAACTGGCTTTAAGTTTGCATCTGTTTTACCTCAATCCTATTTTTCAATAATAGCACCCAAATCCATGTTATCAAATTTCCTCTTACACTCTCTTTTGATGAATTAACATTTAGACATCTAATATCTATATAAGCATTAGATTTGGTATTTAAGATCTATTGCTCTAGAGTGACTAAACTCCTTTTGAGCCCATAACATCTTGTCCTCCAATTCGAACCTCCCCTATATTATGATACGTAAACTGTGCTACTAAATAGTGTATAAGAGTGGTTCAAGTTGATTTTTCCTTTTTTATTTACTGCCACAGAAGTTTTAGTATCAATTAAGGCTCTATGAGAAAATATGAGAAAAGTTGTTATATATTTGCATGGGATTATTTTTTCATATTTTCTCACAGAGCCTTAATTGATATTAATCACAACTTCTATCGTGGTATATAGAAAAGAGAGCATTAACTTACAAAATTGTGATGCATTATTTAGTAGAAGAATTCCCATATAATATAGAGGAGGTGAGAGATGAGATCCAAGATGATTCACACACACACACACACATAGATGTATATATACATGCATATAGCTGTCAGATTTTTGTGTTTTAAATTTTGTCAAACCATCATATTGAAGTTTGACTCTTTTCAAATTCCTCATGCAAAGTATATAGCGAGCTTGATTTAGCAGTGAGAGGGATGATGCTGCAAAGATTATTCGTCTAATTTTGACAGCATATATTTGCCCCTTGGTCCATGAACCATGAATAGACAGTATAGTATAACTATTGTATGTGTTCATCATATAAGTATTAATTTCATATATATATATATATATATATATATATATATATATATATATATATATATATATATATATATATATATATATATATATATATATATATATATATATATATATATATATATATATATATATATATATATATATATATATATATATATATATATATATGATATATTAAAATATAATATTAGTCAATAATATTAATGAGATCAATAATTTTAAATTAATAATATTATAAAATTAATCATGAAATTAATATTAATCAATACTACTGCTACTAATCAAAAATAATATTACTCAGTAAATTACTCAAATATATTTAATTAATAATACTACAGTATCAATCAATAATATGACTACTGTTGAGCAATGTTGATCCTGTCAAACTAATGTATAATCTAACGATACCTAGGGAGTTCAACAGGGAGGATATAATCAAACAACACCTTGGCTACTACATAAGCAACATAATGGAAGGATGTGTCTCATGGAACTTGAAGAGCATGTCCATGGTTTGTTCCCTAAAAAACATTAGTGCCAATTAATTTTATGCCTGCAAGACTTTTGGTAGATTATAATAGATACAGCAATCATTGGAACGGAAACTAGTGGGGTTAAAAGTTACAAAATGTATATTAAATTGGTTGCAGTTTCTTTTTGATCAAATAGCCCTCTTTTATATTGTATAACAAAAAAAAAATTAATGTGGAAATATTAAATAAGAATCCAATTTAATCACCAAAGCTAAGGCCATGTATGATAAAGACCCATATAATATCCTAAAGACCCATGTATCCTAAAGACCCATATAATATCAACCAATCAACAAGTCCTTTGTAATGAAACACATGGGCCTTATATGACCAAATCAAGCTTAAACTAGATACAACGATGCCTATAATCATGCCTACGATGAAACATGAAGCTCAAAACTCAAGATTGGAGCCTAAAAATGATTTAAATAGCCTTTGGGTCTAATGAATGGACCTGATCTAATTAGACGAGGCCATAATTCAATGTAGAATGGGCTTGATTAGGCCCCAATAGCTGACATACAGGCTTAATTAGGCCTAGATCCAAGTGGCTAGGGCTTTACCATATAGTGTGTGAATTTGGGAACATATACCAAGCTAAGTTTGAGATAGATCTAACCTCAAAAGGGTAACATGTGGGCCTTGGCCCAGAACATGAAACATATGGGCCTTAGCCACATGAAATAAGACCAAAATTTGGGCACAAAACTCGTAAACAAGGACCTAAACCAGATCCAATCCAAACATGTCACCTAAAATCTACAAGAAAGAGATGTAAATATAGGTAAAGTGCTTCCAAGACTCATCCAATGCACTAGTAAATTGAAGTAACAATTTTGCACAAAGTTGAAGTCCTCACTTGCAGAGATCACATCCACCAATAGAAATTTAGCAAGGAGTTTTACAATCAGATTTCTAGGTCGGTAACAATCATCTAATAGGTTCTAAAATTATGATATCATGACAAATAGACTTCTGACATCTTCATAGTGATAGAAAGTCAATAGACTGCTTCCATAAATATTCTTGATTCATATGGAAGGCAAAATACTTTAAGGAGGCCATCTTACTGTGATAGTTGTTTGTCGGATAAGAAATAATTATAGTTTGAGACAAAATAATTTGAAACAAGATCAAGGGAGAGTTGGTAGTATTTTTGTAAAAGAGTCATGTGTGCTAGAACAGCTACCAAACTCTCCACTGTTAAACAATAGTTGGAATCTTTGAGGCGAAGGCAAGGAAAAGTTGCACTTGAGTTGCATTTGGAAGGATCAAGAAATGAAAGCACAAGCAATCCACCAAGCTTGTCTTCCATTTCTGAGGACAGGAATGATGGTGACCCTAGTGTAGAATCATGGGCTTCAGCACTGATTATGAAGCTGGATCATATCAAAATAGAAAAGGTCATTGGCAAAGCTAAGAAGCTCAGTGATGTGTCCAAGGTAGATTTGATGGATGACTTCCTTAAGATGGAGAGATTGGCTTCCATGGATTCAACTGGATTGGATTAGGCAAAAATAGGAAATTTAGATGAAATAACTGACCAGAATGTTTTAGGAAGTTTTGATATTTCATCTAATCAAGAAGATAGATCTTTCTTAGAAGAAGCTCTTGCACAAAAAGAATCAAAGCTTCAAACTGTCAATCAGGAATGCTCTGAGTTGTTAAAAAAAATTAGCCATTTACAAGAAAATCTAATTTTTTTGCAAGCTATAAACACTTGGAATGAATCTTCCCTAGTTAGTCTCAAAGAAAAGCATGATATGATCCTTGTTGTTGATGTTGAGGGTGCAGACTTGCACAAAATACTAGATGAGGTCAAATATGCCATGGCAATAGATGCTGAAAGTACTAAAGATTTTTAGATACATATCTGGTCTTCTGTGAAAGCTAACTTCACTTCTCAATTTGATATTGGGATTAGAATTTGTTCTATTGATGTAGACTTTGCAACTACTATTGTTACCGTCATTAATTTCTTACAATATATAGCCCAAGACCCTGAAAAGACTTAAAAATTTAAATCATCAGATACTGATAAACTAGTTTTTATAATTCAAGATTTTTCTCAGTTAGTGGATTACTTTTTGTAGTACAAAGAAAACATTACAAAGTTAATTGTTGAACTGATATCTTTGTTATCTCAATTTAGGAAAATTTTTGCTCTTGGTTTCAGTTAAATCTTCCAAAATGAATCCACAGATTTTGGCAACCAATTGTCCAACCTGATACAGTCTAGCTTTCTTCATAATTTGATTAGTACAGATAATTTCACAAGACAAGAAAGTGCTCAGGATCTTTCAGGAGAAGAAAAGGCTAATAGCCTACGCTTTCAACTAGGTGGTGGCAATTTATACATAATTAGGAAGCTTAACAGCATTCAAGTAGAAAAAACATCTTTGGAATCTGAGTTGAAGGCCTAGGTAAGCAGAATTGGAGAGTTAGAAGAGGAGCTTATGTGGTTCAAGAGTGAGAATGCAAATCTAGAAATAGTCTTGGCTACAACCAAAGAGGATCCTGGACACACATAGTATCAGATTATTGAGTTAAAAGAGGAGCTCATACATCTTAAGAGTGAGGATGCTAATCTGGAAGGAGTCTTCACTGTAACAAAAGAGAAGCTTGATCACACCCAAAATCAAGTTACAAAGAATTGGAGGAACAACTTACGCATTTGAAGAGTGACAATGCTAATCTAAAAGGTAGTCCTAGCTACAACTAAAGAGAAACTTGAACACACAGAAAGTCAACTTACTAAATCAGAACAAATGCTGGCAAACTTGCAAATGCAGCTTGAATCTACTAAGGAATCAAAGCAGATATTAGAGAATGAACTAGCAGCCATGATTTCACATAAATCAGATATTAAATCTCAATTCAAGGTAACAGAAACTAAGATGAAAGGTTTGTTTGAAAAAGTGGATGCTTTGGAGCTAGAGCTTTAGGAGGAGCGCATGCAATGCAAAGATGCCATTACCAAGTGTGAGGTTTCAGAGAAGCAGTTATAAAGGTTTGTGAAATGCTTCAATCCTGTTTCAAATATACCAGATTGATGTATATTTTAATTTCCTAAGATATGTTGAGTTCTATCTAATTTTTTTATAACTTCTTCAGCATGCATGTATTCAGTTTTAGACCTAGGGTTTCTGAACTAATGTGAAGATGTTTAATTGGATACCAGGAAGGAACAATTTTTTTAGTATTCCTAAAGTTTTGTATCAGAGGAATAAATTAGAAAGAACTGGTATTAACCAGCCTTCTTGGAACCCCTCATATTTAATCTATGTTCTTTTCTTATTTGCTAAATATACAAATCAAAAGTATGCATATATTACTAATTTTTGCTTACTTTCTATTTATTCTCCATGCTAACCAATGTAAAATTCATGGTTGAAGTACACTGACATTTTCTATTTTATCATCACAATGAGATTTAAACTATAAGATTTAGCATGAAGATCTGCTTGGCATGAAGCCATGTTTTCCTATCTTGTTTATGTAGAAGCAGATTCCACGATAATAAATGTCCAAGAATGTATCATGAATAATTGACATGACTTAAAGACAGGTAAGTCTACCAGATCTTCACAATCCATGTTAAATGCTGATTTGTTTCTAGGATAAATTGTGTGACAGTTTTTAGCATCAACATTTTGGATCATACTACATTATCCATCATCAGGATATAGGAGAGTAATGTTGATAGATCACGTAGGATGATCCAAAATATTGATGCTAAAAATTGTCACAAAATTGATCCAAGAAACAAATTAACATTTGAGTATAGTTGTCTTGAAATGAGGCAGAACTATCCAAAAGGGACTATATACACTGAAAAAAATATGGTAGTTTTGTGATATGTATATCTAATACAAACAGCTTTCTCTCCTTTTAATATAGAGAGATAGATCTATAAGGGAAACCACACACTTCAATTGAGCATGAAGGATTCCACACACTTAAATTAACCTGAAGGATTTGGATGTTGGTGATTTCATTTAGTTCATGGTTATCTTGGAGATTAAAAATTAAAAATCATTTATAGACTAGTGAAGAAATGAGCACGAATATGCATACTAATTTGAATAGAGACCTTTTTGGCTCACGAAGAGGTTCATGATCCTTCATCCTTTTTTTCTGCTTAAGAATGTTTTTGGTTAGAGTAAATTAGATGTGCAAATGCATTTTTAATCATAGCTTCTTCCTATCACTTATTCTACCAAAATGTTTCCTTAGAACAGTATTTTTTGATGAGCCACAAGAAAATTTGAGGTGCCATATAGCCATTACAAATCAAATTCTTAGGATACAATAAATTCATTCCATATTTGTGGCTTAAACAAGCATTTTTTAAATGAGTCGTATTAGAATATATTGTAATTCTTGAAACAACAACATTTGGAGAGTGTCTAAAAATGCAAGCAACTTCACATAAGTTGAAACCCTAGTAAAAGGAGAATGGAGAAATACCAATTTGGCACCAACTGAGAAATGTCGCCAATTTAGACCTCTTCTCCAATCTTTTGTTGTTTGCTTCTTGTGCCATTTGTAGCCAACAATGCAAGCATTATCATAAAGGGCATTGTGGTGCATGACTCGGCCAAACAAAATAGAAAGCAATGACTCGTGGCTTGCAGCCTAGCTACGAACCAACTTACACTTCACCTAGGTGCTCACTCATGCGGTAAGCAAGTCTGTGGCAAGCCCTTGCCGAAAAAAAAGCTCAAGGAATCCCAGCAGTCAGCATAAATAGGTGCGTGAGGAAATGCATTACCCGTGAATGAATGAAATTTTTTCTTTTTAACCCGTGAATGAATGAAACTTTTATTTTTTTGTTATAACATTGAGTTGGTCAAAATTCAACTTAAGAATACATAGGTTGGTCGAAATTTTGACCAAATTGGCCACAAAAATTTTATTTTTGACCAACGCGGGAATGAAAAGAAAAAAAAAAGAAGGAATTATAGCTTTGGTCAAAAAATTTGGTAGAAAAACAAGTGTAAATGTACTAGTGAGAAATTCTAGCCTCCCTCTCCAATTTCTCTCAACTTCAAAAAATTCAATTAAATGAGAACCAAATAAGTGGCACAGTGTTGGAGTTTGGAAAATTGGTCAATCTTCGATTCTTTTCCATAGAGGTGAATAATCTCACAAACACAAACAATGAGTTGCTTTTTTATCAGCCTTGAGTAATTGCTCACCCTTGCATGAAATAGACTTGTCTTTTAATCAACTTAGTGGGATTTTGCCTCCTTCTATTAGTCAACTATCAAGCCAACTATATGTATTGAGTCTCAACCATAATAAACTTGAGGGGAACATACCAAGTGGAATTGGCAACCTTACAAAGTTGGAAACATTAAATTTATCTGACAATCATTTTAATGGGATCATTCCATGCACACTCGGCCATCTTTTAAATCTTGAAAGATTGAATTTAGACAAGAATAATTTAAGCAGGGAAATACTAAAAAATTTAGGGCATGCAAAAAGTCTTGGACTACTATCACTGAGTGAAAACATGATCTTTGGTCAAATCTCATCTATTCTTTGCAATCTTCCACAACTAAGGCATCTTATTCTTCATAACAATCAACTTTTAGGGAAATTTCTTGCTAGTTTAAGGAGATGTATAAATTTGGAAAAGGTGGACTTAGCCTACAATAGACTACAAGGAAACATACCTCCTAAATGGTCAAGTCTTGTGAATATTCATTTTTATTTCAATGTTTCAAGTAATTTTTTCAAAGGTTCTATTTTAGTAATGAGTACTATGGAAATGGTTTAGGCCATAGATGTGTCTCTCAACAACTTCTCAGGTGAAATTCCAGCTGCATTATCAAGTTTTAAAAACTTGTAATATTTGAATCTTCCATGTAATTCATTTTGGAGCTCAATACCAATATCACTTACCAATCTTAAAAATCTTCAAGACATTGATCTCAAACCAGAAATAATTTTCTAGGCACAATTCCAGTGACTTTCCAAAAATGAAAATGCTTCAACATATTAATGTATCTTCAAACAATTTAAAAGGAGAGGTTCTGAAAGGAGGAGTCTTTGCAAGGATTCATAAGTTAGCAGTTTCAAGAAATGTTGGCATTTCATTTTCCCATAGGTGTCTCATCTTTTCTTGAGGAAACCAGCAATCTAGAAAATACTTATGAAGGGAGTTCCAGAAATTGGTCTATATCTACATCATAGATTTTCACTCATGTTATCAATCATTGGTTTTTTTAATGAAAAGAAGAATGTCCAAGCTACTTATGAGTTTTAGGTTCAGGCATCTCTATAGTCATCAGAAGTCTCCATCTGTAGGCATGTTGCATTTGGTTGTGTTGCAGCCTTTGGCTCAATATTGTACATATTTATTTCACTATTTAAGGCACTATGATCATTAGATATTTGTTTTTCCATTATCAATTCCAATCTTATATTCTACTGAATCTTTGTGTTGATGTTCTCATTACAAATTTTTTTGACCTTGGAAGTGTGATGTTAATAAACAATTTTGTCTATTAAGTGGTCAAATTTCGGGGCTGGTCCTTCAATTCTAAGATCTTCTATCTATTTATATCTAAAAGATATCTAAAATTAAATTGAATCTAATTATTATAAGTAAGCATTAATTTGTGTTTTTAAATTTATTCAATGATATATTTTGTAGAGAGCTTAATAGCTCATCCTTTTTCTCTTGTTGTGAGATTCTATTTCCAATTATACAAGTCTTTTTCCCATCCAATAAAATCTGATGACATTCTCTATCTAATTATAGAAGCCTTACAAAAATCACAAAATAATACAATTCAACTCACAAGCATTTAATGCTAGATTGTAGCCAAATTACAATTGATTATCAAAATGTAATAATTGAGTTTTATTGAAATCTGGTAGTGAACTCTTTATAATTTGCCTTCAAAATTTGTGTTTTTTCTTGTGGTCAACTTATGTTATCTGCCTATGAATGTTGCTTCCTATGTTCTCATGCTTTTATCACTTTTTCATACATCAATCATACATCTAGTTCTTTGATGTATAATACATTTCTATATTTTTTTACTTCTATTCTGAATGACTTAAACATCAGATACTAATAATTCATTCCTAAACTAAAAGTACTAAATAGTCAAAGTTCCTTAATGTAATGTTTAAGAATGAAATAGAGACAACTCCAAAATCTTCTTATTTCCAGGTCTTTTATTCATTTACTCATATTCTCTCATATTCTCTTCTTTTTTATACTATTAATATATTAATCATTAGTGTTCAAGAATTAGTTTTCTAGTGTTAGGCATTTCTCTACTTTTTTATCTTATTGCATTCCTAAGTCTTACAGTAGTATTAGGACAGATTTAGCATATTAAATTCTAGTCTGAAACATAGAATCACCTTTAAATAGAAAAATGTGGCCATGATGGGTATATGCAGAGAAAGGAGGATAGATAGTGCTTAAGTAGTGTTGGAAATGATATTAATTTCTTCTAGATGCATAGACATTGAAGTCAGAATGATTGCATAAGCAGGAAGGTGAGCATGCTTCTATTGCAGATGTTCTTTTAGGATGCCTCACACATCCAATATGGTTGTTGTATGTTGTTTGCATGAATGTTGCCCTCTGAAGCATAGGCATCGCATAACCTAAATATTTTTCAAAATTTTCCCCAATGGCCAGTGCTATATCTCCAAAGCATGAAAATATTGAAGGTTTTACTAAACGATGCAGCCTATCACTTTAAAAAAAAATGTATATTCTACCAAAGGTCATTAATGACATGGACTTACCTCACCTCAAAGACCTCATACATGCAATGCACATGTAAACAAACCCTCCTTCAGCCGGTGGCAAAATGACTTCTTCTTTTTCATTTTTTTGTTATGTGAACCCGAGTTGGTCAAAATTTTGACCAACTCGGGCATAAAACAAGTTATGTGAACTAGAGTTGGTCAAGATTTTGACCAACTCGAGCATAAAAATGAAAAAAAAATTATTCATCAAGCATTTTAAGAGCTAGGTTGAAAACAAAGGTCAATTTTTGATCTAAAATGTACTAGTTTTTGTCAACCTTTTTGGAATGACTTAATGATTGTTTTACAATTCTAAGAGGTAATTATGGAGGTATATTATGAATATCTATTTTGTTAATGTAACCAATCATATTTAGAGATGTTTTAAGCAGCAATATGGATCAACCATAGTCATTGATTCCTACCTAACCCTAATCTTCCAATGCTTATTTAACAAGACAACCCCTAAAGAGTTTGATAGTATGTGAAAGGAGACAAATGCTAAGTACTGAAAGAGCATTCATGGTGCCTATGGAGGTTGTGAAAAATGATATGAATTTCAAAATCAATTAGAGAGAACAGAGGAAAGTAGAGATAGTAAAGAGGAGACATATATGATCATAAGGATCAAGGATTGTGTTTTCTTTATTGTAAGTCTAAGTCATCTAACAAGGCACACTTTTAACAAGGCGTTGAAATCCTTTAACAGGGTGAGAACTAACAGCCTTTGTAAGCCTTTAATACAATAGATTTTTCATGGGATAGATCATATTTTATGATTAGACTTACTATAACCATAATTTGCTACACTTTATAGTTGCAATAGTGAAGATTTGTGGGTTTCATCCCCACCCCATTTTTACCTTCTCATTGGAGGGTTTCTGTGTAACTAATTTATTGTGTCATGTGTTATTTGTTTTATGTTGTGGATGCAAATGTGTAGTTAGCTATTTAAATTTTTATGCTAAATTGTGAGATGGATGTGTGGTGAATGATTATTGTTAAAGTTTGAAGTGTTGATTCACCCCCCTCCTCTCAGAGTTTACTTTCTCATTGTTGTTTCCAAAAGTAAATTTCCAAACCCTAATTAGGTAATACATCAAAGAGAAAAAATAAAACTCTAAAAGGACCTATCTATAATATTTTAGAAGGTATTGAGAAGATTAATTAAGCAGTTGTTATTGTTGAGAAAACTACTGAAGTGAGGAAGGAGACTAGAGGTCAAAGAAAAGTATAGAGGAGATTAGAAGTCAAAGATCATAAACTAGTCAGAATAGTGAGGAATTGTAAATCAATCATAGATGGTGATATATTATTGACTAGAAGAGGGATATAATTGAGAAAAGTACTTTTCTATCTCACAGATTAGTTTTTGCTACTTTCTCATCATTGTAGTAGTTCAAAATCCTTGAAAAAGGTGGACCTAATAGTGTTATATATATAAATCTCTTAACCAACTACATTCTTGTTGAGAAAGGTAGATTCTAACATATCTTATTGTATAATCCTAACAAAGTAAGTCACTACAAGTGACAAAACATAGGAACACTCTTATTGTAGTAGTGATGGATTTTTTAGTACCATCCCCACCATAGTTTTCCCTCTAACAAGGGGTTTTTACAATACCTAATGAATGTGTTATGTGTTATGCTATGTGTTTATGAGTTTATGGTTGATAGATATTGAGTTAATTTATTACTTTCATTTGCATATAATGTGGTAAATATTTAGTGATTATAGAGTGACAAAGAATGTATGGAGAACCCAAAAAAAAATTAAGAATAATTTTTTTAGAGGATACTAATTCATACCCTCCCCCAGCATCCTACCTTTTCTAAAATTCCAACACCTAGAGTCCAAAAATCTTCAATACTATTCTTACTAAATAATACAAGTGTACATCAACAACTATCCAACATCAAATTCTTTGTCAAATATAATTGCTTGTAATCTCAGTGTGCCTCAATTGCACTAGTTCCTTCTTTGATCCAATAGATATTCACATGTATGTTTGCACAATACAATACCACATGTAATGATCTCATTGATGATTACAAACAAGGAAAACACCTTTCCTTTATACCAAGTTCTATAAAATATATAGAGACAATCTTGAAGCTTTCTTAATTTCTAATAATAATATAAGCCCAAGTTAAAATATTACATTACATGTTACATTACAATATTACATCTTTTCAAAATTACAAGCAATTTGTCAACTCATAGTGTTCATAACTCTTCACTTGTTGATCAGCTAAATGTTCATGATTAAGCACAACATCTTCAACATGTCTTTAACCTCTATAGAAGTTATCATGACCGTACTCTATCTTTTTTAGAAGATACAATCCAAACAATAGTAGTTGCTTTCCAAAAACTATGTTTGAACACTACCTTTAGTAAATCCATCATAACTCTATCTATTCTTCATATTTATGTGTGCACTCTTAATTTAAGCATCAAGTCATACTCTAGAACATTATCTCAAGAGTGCATAAATGATCTTCAATCTTTGAACTAGGTGAAGCTGAACTCTATTTCCTACCCTATGAGTCTTCATGAAATAAATAGTGTGTTGACATCAATGGAAAACTCTATCATGAATGTAAAACACAACCATTTAATAATGTCTCCAACATTACTAGAATACTCCCCATAGGAGTATCATCAACATTCATGCTAACATGAAGAGTGAAAATATTCAAGTTGTCGATTCCCAGGTGATTTTTCCCTTTACAAGGTTTCCACATTAAATAATTGTGTCAAATATGTGATTTATCATTGTGTTGCAAAGTTTATTTCATGTTAACCATTTATTGTTGCAACTTGCATGATTACTCTTCAATACTCAATATATTAAGAAATAGTGAGAAATCAATTTGATGTGAAGTTGATACAATTTTATATTATGATGTCTGATGCGGTTACCAACATATTGATTTGAATCTTTATGAAGTTAAAGATAGTACATAATTGTGTTAAGACCTATGGGATAACTGGTCATAACTGATTCAATACCCCCCTTAGCCCTCTTAGTTATCTAACATCTTGAAATTGTGTGACCTAAAAATTCCAAATTAAAATTTAGAGTTATTTTGAGTTGATTCTATATGTAATATTAGGGTTGGTCAGCATCATGGGTTTGGGTTGGATGTTTAGAACCTTCCTAGGTAGTGTAAAATTTCCTATGTAAGGAAGGCTTGTAGGTTTTTTGGGATAGCTCTAGGTGATAATTTGCAACTTTTTCTTGTAGATTGTTGTAAGGAATGCCTAGATGTGGGCTTACATATTGTATTTCAAATATTTGTAATTCTACATTTATGGAGATAATAAGAAGCCTGTATTTTATTCTCACAAATTATTATTGTTTCTATATTTCTATTGGTTTTTTATGGTATTAAGGGGAACACCCTTCATTCAATGGTATTAGAGAAGAATTTCCTAAGTGTGTAGATAGATCATCAACTATGAGGTAGTTTGCACCAAGTTCATAGTTTGGGATGAGTGTGTGGATAGTTTGCCAATTGTGAGGTAGTTTGTAGTAGGGGTTTACCAAAGCACAAAAACATCTCCATGAAGGGAACATGGTGGAAGCACCATATTTGTCACACGTAAAGCTTTTAGAGCCTTCTATAGACAACTACAAGAATTGCAAGAACAAGTGTATAGAGGGATGAATCTTTTATAAGAGATGAAAGTGATGATGAAAGAGAAGAAGAATAAATCATTAAGTAGGAAAAAGAAGATGAAATTCTAGAAGAAAGGAGTTTTAGGGTTATTGCTAAGCTTGGAAAAATACCTAAGTTTGAGGTTCCCATATATTTGGAAAATTTTAACCCAAAGGAGTTGATTAATTGGATCAATGAATTAGAAGAATATTTTGAGTATAAAGATATTGATGACCCTAATAGGATCAAGTTTGTGATGGTCAAAGTGAAGAGTCATGTGAAGATTTGGTGGAAGGAGATTCCATTGGAGCAAAATAGAAGAGGAAAGGATAAAATGATAACATGGTACTAGATGATAGCTAAATTGAAGTGACAATTAATTTTATTGATTATGAGCTTGATATACTAAAGAAAATGCAATGGTTGAAGCAAGTGGAGAGATATAATCAAGAGTATACAAAAGAGTCCTACTAGTTCCCATACAAACATGCCATGCAAAAGTTGACAAAGAGAAAGTTTTTTGTTACCTAAATGGGTTTAGGCCAAGCATTCAAGAGGAATTGAGTTTTTTCTAAATGAACACATATTGAAGAGGCATACCATTTTTCTCTAAAAGTCGAGGAAAAATTCAACAAGAAGTTTGAGAAGCAAAGTGGAAGAGGTTGTGGTTGAAGATATGGTGGATGGTCTTATGGAGGTCAAAATTAAGATCACAAGAAGAAGGATGATGGTAGTAGTAGCAATCAAAATTGAAGGAAAAATAATTTCAATCATTTCAAAGATCAAAATAATAGAGATAGGAAGAGGAACAATGAAAGGATTGGGAAGAGGAAGCTTCCATAGAACACATTTTCACTATGGAGAAGAAGGCTATAGGGAATTTGAATGTCCTTAGAATAAAGGAAGGATGAATATGAGAACTAGAGGATAAGCCATTATTTCATATGTTGATGAAGATGCCAAATGATCACATTCTAAAGATTCTAAAAGAGGAGAAATCCTAGTTAGTAAAATTCTTTCTAAGTGGTGAGAATGAACTTGATCAAAGGAGAAAGTTTTTTTGCACCAAATGTAGGTTTCAAGATAAGTGTTGTGATGCAATAAATTATGGTGGAAGCACTAATGATTTGGTGTCACAAGATATGGTCACAAATTTAAATCTCAAGAGGTAAATACACTAGCATCTATATTGCCTTACTTGGGTATAGGATGGCCACAAGGCAACAGTTGTTGAATAGTGTCTAGTGAAGTTTAAGATTAGAATTAGCTACTAGGATGAGGTAGTTTTTGATTTCATGCTTATGGACATCTACCATATATTTCTAGGCATATTATGGTAGTTTGACAGACATATTGTACATGATGGTCATGCAAAAACCTACATTTTGATAAATTATTGAGTGAAATATAAGCTGAAAACATTGAAGGGTAAAGAAGAAAAGCTATGTAGTGCTTCTAGAGTATGTTTTGTTGATTCAAATAAATTCCTAGAGGATATAAGGCATGAGTATGTGTGTTTTTTTATAATTCTAAATGAAGGAGAAGAAGAAGTAGAAGAGGTACATGTGGAAGTTTTAGATTTATTGGAGTTTCCATATATTGTATCTTATAATGTGCCTATAGATTACCAAAAATAAGGAAGATTATTTAGTAGATGGACTTCATTCTATGAGCCAATTTTTCAAACAAGGAAGCACACAAAATGACACCAATGGAAAGTGAAGAGTTGAATAGACAAGTACATTAGTTGTTTTAGAAGGGGTTGACTAGGTCTAAGTTGATCCGGTGGATATTTTCAATAAAAATTGAAGTGTCTCATTTCTCTCTAGAATTTGCACCATCAAAAAGATCTCAGTATCCTGATTCCAACGCAACTTCAACGGACAAAAAATGGAGTCCGGATGCAAAAGTTACGCTTGGTCAAAGTTATGGTTAATAGGTAGACCAAAGGGCTAGATAAGGGACAAAATTAGATCATATTGAAAGTGGTCAACAATGGATTTTGAAATGAAGATCTTGTCACAAGCTTTCCAATGGCATTCATTTCGCCAAAAATGGACTTCATATGTGAAAGTTATGGTCATTTGAATTTTGGAGGCAAAATGTAATAGTGGTGATGTCATCATGATATTAGCAGTGCAGGTGATGACACATGTCAAAAATATGAGCAAGTAAAATAGTGCCACATGGCACCTCAAGCTACTTCATGCCAATTTGGTCATTTGAAAAAATTGGTTGAGGAGGTTTGAACCTTAAACCTCCCATTTACCACTTTCCTTCTTTGCCACTATGCCACATGGAGTTCTTAACAACTCCTTAACAAAATTTCTATTTAAATTGTTCCTGCCGCCAAGTTTAGTTAAAGCAACCCATGGATTTGAACTCCTGACCTTGTAGCGGGTGTAAAAGCTATGTGGCCATTGTGTCACATGTTGCTTTTAGTTAGATGTGGGGCATAATTTTATTTGAGTTTGAAACAAACAAACTGCCTACTCTTTAAATAGGGCTTATTTGTTATTTTATTAATAACTAAACCCCAAATATGAATTTAATGCCAAAATATAAAAATGGCAAAGGGTTATTCATAGGTGTCTTATGGTTAAAATGTCTAATTATGGATTAATTTGCTTTGGGCCAAATTAGGCAAATTTTCATGTATAAAAGGAAGGGGGCTAGGTTCATTGTTTTTAAAAGAAGAGACTTGGAGAGAAATTGGTCTTGGTGAAGTCTTTCAAAGGAATAGGGAGATTTTTTTTAAGAGATTTTTAGAGCCATTTTTTTACTTCGGAGAATTTCCATGCTGTCAAAGTGCTAGAAGAAATGGTTTTGGTGCATAATTGTAATTGATTTTTGGAGATTAATCAGATCGATTGTACTCTATTGGAGCTGACCTAGAGACGTAGTCACGTTTGTGATGAACTCCAAAATTAAACTTTGTTTGCACTTTCTATCTTCTTCTCTCTCAATTCTGTTTATTTCACCTCAAGCTTTTGAGTTTGTGATGCTTAATTTCATTTATGTATAAATGTATTAAGACTTCCACTAATTTTATTTTATTTAAGCATTCAATACTACAATTAGTCTAGATCCATTCATCAGATCATAAGTCCATTTATCATACCAAAAGTATTAGCACCAAATAAGAATGGAGAATGGAAGATGTTTCTGGACTCTAGAGCTATCAACAAGATCATTGTCGAGTATAGATTTCCATTTCCAAGGATGGATGATATTATAGATTGTTTAAATGGAATTATGTACTTCACAAAGATAGATATGAAGAGTGGATACCATCATATTTGGATGAGAGAAGGAGATGAAAGGAAGACTACCTTCAAGACAAGGGAAGGGTATGAGATCTTAGTCATGTATTTTTTTAAACCAATGCTCTAAGAACTTTCATGTTTCTCATGAATGAGGTAATGAAGGACTTTCTCAATAATTTCTTCATTGTTTACCTAGATGACATTTTAATCTTCATTAAGACATTGAAGGAGCATATAAGGCATGCTCATAAGGTATTTGAGAATTTGAGGGAATAAAATTTGTTGATTAATTTGAATAAGTGTATTTTTGTGAAGGATTTAGAAGAGATGACCTAGTAGCCGCTCGAGATAACTCTAGGCACCTTAAACTCCCAATATGTATGTCAAAATTTGGCTATTTTCTGGTAAGCCTATATAGGTGATTGAAGAGCTTAAATCTAACACTTTGGATTTTTTGTACTTACAGAGATCTCTATGGAGTTTGTAGAGTGCAAGGTGGTATAAAATTTCCATTTTAAAATGTTCACTTGGAACCCATTATATTCACCCCTTATAGTCGCTCACCAAAAAATACTAGTTTTTTCACAAATGGATCAATCAACAACTAAGAAAGCCAAAAAAATGATCAACTATTACTACATATGTGATCGACTATTAGTATATATGATATCATTTTTGGGGGCTTTTAGGAGTGTTAATTGGGGGGATATATAACAATAGATGTAGCAAAGATTGGAACATGGACGACTACTAGGTTGTCTCCCCTAGTGTATCTGGGATTCGTAGTTTCAGAAGAAGGTCTAAAAATGGACCTTGAGAAAGTGGAGGCTATCCTTGAATGTCTGTTCTAAGGAATGCTACAGAGGTGAGATATTTTCATGGTTTGGCTAGCTTTTACAAAAAGTTTATCAAAAGTTTAAATAGTATATGTAACCCTTGATTGAAACAATGAGAGGGGATAGAAAAGACTTTAAGTAGACTATAGGAGGATATAAGAATTTCAATTTTTTGAGCTAAAAGTTAAAGAACAACATATTGTAGAACTTCCATATTTTAACAAGGTGTATCAAGTAGATTGTAATGCTAGAAGGGTTGCAATAGAATTTTTTTCAAGCCAACAACATAGAATTGTTTCTTATTTTAGTGAGAAGTTGAATGGAAAGAATGTATTCCAATTATGATAAAATAATTTTATGCTATAGTTCAAGCATTAAAGGACTAGAAATATTATCTTATTCCTAAGGATTTTGTTTTTTATTTTAATCATCAAGCTTTGTGATATTTGAATAGTCAAGGAAAATTGAACTAGAGGCATTTGAAATGGGTTGAGGTTTTGCAGAGTTACACGTTTGTTTTGAAACACATAAGTATGAAATCTAATAGAGTTGCATATGCTCTTGGTAGGAGATAAATTTTGTTGATAGAGATGCAAGTTGAGGTGGTTGGTTCAATAAACTCATGATTTTGTATTTAGAAGATCCTAATTTTGGAGAAGCTTGTATAGAACCTGTTACACTTGATAAGAAAATTTGGTTGGATTTCATAATTAGCATGGCATGCTATTCAAAGAAAGTTAGTATGAATTCTGAAAAGTTCTATGAGGGAGAACCTCATCAGGGATATGAATAGTCGAGGATTTGTCAAACATTTTGGTAGGGATAAAACCATTTATTTAGTTAATGATAATTACTACTAGCCATAGTTGTAGCCATATGTCAATAAATTTGTACCAAGTTATAGATTAGTATGTCGTATCAAAAGGTGAGTAAAGTAGAATACTAGGTTGTATCAACCATTACCTATACCAGAGAAATTGTGGCATCCTTGTTTTACTGAGGACTCGATGAAGGAATGATTTAATTTTTTTGGTGGTTGACAAGTTTTGAAAGATGGCACATTTCATTCCCTATGAAAGACTAGTGATGATGTTCACGTGGAAGAGTTATTTTTCAAAGAAGTGGTGAGACTACACGGTCTTCCAAAGAGTATAGTTTTAGATTGAGATGCCATTCTCTATGGTATTTTTGTGTATATTATGGAAGAATTTGAAGACATGTTTCAAGTTCATCTCATCCCATCATCTACATGTTGATGAATAGATAGAGGTTATGAATAAGAGTTTGGGAAACTTGTTGAAATGTTCAGTTGGAGAAAAGCCAAAAAGATGGGATTTGATTTTACCATAGGAAAAAATTTCAAATAACAATTTTTAAAAAAATATTATTTTTAAATCACCATTCCAAGTTGTATATAGGATTAGTCCTAGAAATTATTTTGAATTGAGGAAGTTGGATAAAGGATAGATATGTAGTGTAGGTTGAGGATTTTGCAGAATATTTGAAGAACATCTATGAGGAGGTGAGAAAACATTACAAGGATGAGTAGATAGCACAAGGATAAGGAAGATGAGAAAATGAGGTATAAGTAATTTTAGACTGGAGATTAAATTATGATTCATTTGAGGAAGGAGCCTTTTCTAGTGGGAATGTATAGCAAGTTGAAAACGAAAAAAATTGGACCATGCTAGATACTGAGAAAGCATGATTTTGGAAATTCCTATGAAGTAAATTTTTCCTACTGAACTAAATATTTTACCAGTATTTAAAATCTTAGATTGATAGAGTATCATGAAGGAGGTGATGGAGATGAAGTCACCGAAGAAGAGTGGAGTATTCTAGCAACTACTTCACCTACAAATGAGATTGAGGAGATATTGGATAGTCATGTTGGTAGAAGTACAAGGAAGATAACATATGACAAATATTAGGTCAAATGGAAAGGGGAACCAAAAGAAGATTTATCATGGTTGACAAGGGAGGAGGTTTACCATCTTGGTTTTCCTCTAAACACCTAAGACATAACTGGGTTACTTCTCAAATTAGCCCAGGTATATAATGCAAGGGCATCCTAGGCATAAGAGAAATCTTGCATCACCCAAAATATTTCATTTTGTCTCTTGAATAAGGGTTGTCCCAAGGCAAAGTATTTATTTTTAGAATCTTGCTACTTAGTAAGTTAGTCATACAAGATAAGAAAGTCATAATTTTACAGGTGTAGGTTCATCTTGGATATGTCAGCCTAGCAGTTGAGGTTTACTACCATATCATGAGTATTTGTGAAGCTATTATGGATTTTTGGTGTGAAATTTTGGTACAAAAACTTCTAGCTCATTTTTGAAGGCCTTAGAGGCTCTAAATGGGGTCTGAAACTTGGCCAATTAGAGCTTGCATAAGTCAATCCCAATAGATCAAAAGATGAGGATTTCAAAATGGGGTCATAATAGCCAATCAAGTCAACAATTCACAAGTTATGATCTTTTGAAGTTAGGCCACCCAAAAATTCCAAAATAAAATTCATAATTATATTGAACCAACCTTAGGGGTTAGGGTTAGATGTCTAGAACCTTCTTGGGTGGTGTAAAATTGCTTATCTAAGGAAGGATTTTAGGTTTTCTAGGATAGATTTGAGTGATAGTTTGTAGCTCTATCTTGCAAATTATATTAAGGAAGGATCCCATGTGGGTTTTCATACTGTATTTCAAAATATTGTAATTCTACATTTGTTGAGATAATAGGAAGTTCATATTTTTTTCTTGTATGCTATTGTTGTTTCAGCATTCTTGTTGTGTGTTTATGGTATTAAGGGGAGAACCCTTCATCATGCAACATGAAGCAACAACATTTCATTCCACTTTAGTAGAGTATTTAAGAGACATAAAATCGTGTTTCTTACTTGACCAAGACAGGTCAACCTAGGTCAAAGATAAAAAATGTTCCTCTAGTACTTGTACGTTTTCATTCATCAACAATTCTAGTCAAATTATCATATGAATAAGATATTAGAGTAAAATATGATTTACTTGGGTACCAAACTTTAAAACCTTCAATTTCTTTCAAGTATGTCTAAAAAATCATTTTACAATGGTAACATCATATTTTTTGGGATCTTCCAAAAATCTAGTTACAAGATAAACAATATAAATGATATTTGGTCAAGCATGTATCATGTATAATAGTATTCCAATAATTAATTTGTTTAGTTACAATAAACTTATGAGATTAGTCATATTTTCTTAATTTTTAGCTAATAATCATGTGTTCATAGCGATTTAGCATTTTCCATTCCAAAAAAACTCAACATTTCCTAGAATACTTTGATTATGAAATGAAGACACTTTCACCTTTTTTATCAAATATTAATCCCAATAAAAATACATTTCCCCAATCATGGAGATTTTAAACTCCTGCTACACTTCCTTAGCAATTTATTACACATACCATAATGGTTGAGTCATCAATTATATTATCAACATAAACAACTACAATCAAAGTATCATTTGATTTAAATTGAATATAGAGATTAGTATCAATAACACTTTTTTATAAACTTTCCTCAAATATTATTTTCAAGTCTATCATACCATGCTCTTGTATCTTTCTTTAGTCCGTTTAATTCCTTTTTCAACTTGTAAATAATATTTAGATCATTAGATAACTTGAAGCATGTTGGTGTGCTATGTATACTTCCTCTTTTAGTTATACATTCAAGAATCCATATTTCACATCCATCTAATTTACTTTGCTTGATTTATGAACAAATAAAAATTTAAAATGTTCTAATAGATTCCTTTATTTATACATAAGTCTCCTCCAAATAAATTCCTTTCACATGTGTGAGTTTCTTGCATACAAGTCTTTTTGTGCTCCTTACCACAATATCATCTTCACTGAGCTTGTTTTGAAATACCCATTTTATTCCAACTACATTCTTGTCTATTGGTATTGGAACCAATTCATAATTTAGTCTCTTCTTAATCTAATCCAACATTTTTCATAGGTTTCATCCAATTTTGATCACTGGAATCCTCTTTTATACTCTTTGATTCAAACATAGAAATTAAGCACATGTTGACTTTTTTTTCTACAACTCTTCTCCTTGACATTATTTTTTTTTTCATATCTCTAAATAAATATTTTTTTCTTAATGATTCTTCTATAACTATCTACAGCCTTACAAGAAGTTTCTAGAGATATATCTTGAACATTTTGTTCTTAATTCTACAAAACTTTCCCTTCTTCCCTTTTATTGATCAATTCATTTAATTTGCATCAAATTTCTTTTTGTTTACTCTTTGAAATTTCTTCATCAACCCATACATTTTTTCTCCCAACTATTCTTATCAACATTTTTTATAACAATCTATAATATTTTCTCTTTCTAGAATACACAAGACATATTCTTTCATCTATTGTAGCATAATTTTTTCCTATATTCTCTTCATCTCTCTTATTATACATTTTATTCCAAATAATGTAAGATATTTTATAGTAGGGATTATTCCATACAATACCTCATCTCATTTTTCTTATATTCTCGTCATCTCTCTTATTATACATTTTATTCCAAATACTGTAAGATATTTTATAGTAGGGATTATTCCATAGAATACCTCATCTCATGTCTTCTCAATATTCTTTATAATCTAAACTAAGTTTAATGTGTATATTACTTTCAATATTACCTCTTTCTAGTAGATTTTTGGTATATTTACTTCTTTGATCATGATTCTTGATGCTACTTGTATTATTTCATTCATTATCCCAACTATGCCATTTTGTTGGAGTGTCCAAGAGTAGAAAAAATTATCCTAATCCTATGATTCTCAAAAAAAAATTGAACTCAAGTTCACATTGAATTTTCCTCCTCTATCGAATCTCAAACATTCAATTCTTATATTTTCTTCATTCTCAACTATTTCCTTAAATATCTTAAGCCTCTCTAATTCTTCATATTTTTCTCTTAAGAACATAACCCATATTGATCATTTTAGAATAATCATCAATTAAGGTCATGGAATACATTCTCCATATAGGCTTATTATTCTATTAGGTCCATATAGATTCATGTGTAATAGCTCCAAAATTGTAATAGTGAATTATTTTGTTTATTTGAAAGTTCTCCATGTTTCTTTTTCCAACTTGACATTCTTGGAAAACTCTATTACTAGTTCCTATAAGCTTCAAAAAATATCTTACCACTTGTAATAAATTGATCCTTACCATGTTATCAAATTTGATATGACACATATTTTTGTGTCATAGCCAACTCCCACTAATATGAGACATTAAACAGTCGCCACTAGTGGTTTTCAATGGACATGCGTTTCCTTTGGTTTTCTTCCCACCAATAATTACACTTATGCATTTGTTCATTGTCGACAAGTTTATTTTCTTGAAATACAAGGTTATGTCCATTCTCAAACATTTTTCCAACACATAAGAGATTATGATTTAGTCCTTTCACATAATAAAATAATGTCAATTTATTATAGTTCCCATCAAAGATAATAGAACCAATACCCATTATCTAGGTCTACTTGATCTCCTCCAAATGCAAAACATCCTTCATCATATTTTTTTAAAATTCTTGGTCCACCCTTGTAAATTAATATGCCTTCGTAAATGTATACATTAGTAGTGACCCATATTTATGAAGAAACTTGAATGTTGCTTTCATTTTAGTTTTTGACCTTGGAATGTAGAAATGGCACAATGATGCCTTCACAAATCCATTGATTGATGAAACCCACTCCTAGATACTCAATGTTGCTATGTCTAATAATCACTTACTATAGAATAAGAATGCATAAATAAGGATGGAAAAAGGATCCCTTTTCTTGATTGTGAATTCTTCTACTTGGTTGTCATAGAGAAAAAGCTTACCTCAATGGATAATAATGCCACATAAATTATCTTGGTTTCTTGAGGGAATGCTATAAATTGAATGCTTGCCTTTGAATCATGAATTTACCTTGATTTCGTGTACATGTGATAATGAATTCTTGATGATTGACTACCAAAATAAAGACAAATAGGGTTTTGATATACCTCTAAAATACTTAAGGATTAAAAAATTGAGCTAAGTAATCAGGTCACAATAATGGTTCCCACCTTTTGGCCAACTTTGACACTAAAATGGATATTTAAAAATTAACTTCAATTATAGATGTGTATTGCTAAAAAATTGTAAAGAATTTGAAAATGATGTAAACTAGTGATTTGTAGCATTTTCTTTCTAGGATTTAAATAGATTTAAAAAAAAAATTCAAAGTGATTGATATAACACTCCACTTGGCAACCCAAAAGAAATAAACCTAATATGTTACAAAGTTTACTGAACTATTTTTTTTTTAAAGTTTAAGCAATATCAAAGTAACAATAATGTGGAAGCAATATATACATACACATCAAGAATGTGTAATCAATTACAAATACAATTTCAATTCCTTAAGGGTTCCTTCATGTTGAGTCACATTTAATAAGGTTTTATTAATAATTTTAAGTCTCGACTACAATGTCCATAATCATAAAATAAATAAACATAGACATAATCATATAAACATATGCATAAGTACAACTAATAATATGAAAGCACATCTAATGAATAACATCAACTACATATGTCACAGGGTATGTGAAAATAGATACAAGTACATCAATATACAATACAATATCCCATAGGATCTCAAAACACATGATACGTAGATATGTCAAATGAACATAAGTCTTCAAGATAAGAGGAAGAATGATAATGGTACCATTGTATCAAAGAGCATCCAACATGTGTCAACCTGGGGAGGGACCCAAATGGTAAGAATGCACTACCTCCCAACCATGTGGTCATGTAATCAAGCTCCCACCCCCATCATGGAAGAGAGCTAATGTATGATCCACACACAGATAATCAAATCATAAACCAATCCTAGGCAAGGAATCATGATAGAAAAAACTACCTCAAGGGTAACAGAAACTACTCAAGAAAAAGAGATAATCAAAATCGAAAGGAGACTCATTCCAATACTAACATCTCATACCAAGTCAACATATAGATGCCAAGACCAAAAATATACAACCATCTTGAAATCAATGTCAAGTGTCACAAGCACAATGACCAATAGATAACAACTATCATCAATAAAAGTAAACTACCAATCACTAACTCTAACAATAAAAAAATCACTAATGAATAACTGGTCATTTATTAATAAAAGTCAACTATCAACTATAAATGGCATCAAATCGATGAGTAACAACTCACAATAAATGCACCATCAAAATTAATATCCAATAAGTACACCACTAGAGGCAAATATTAAAAAACCATGAAGGAGACTCAGGCTACGTGCTATGGAGTGTCATCACATAAGACAACTATAAGGTTACCCTGACAATCTCTCAAGACCCTGACACCTTAATGACTCTATGCAAAACTAGAATACCCTCTCATGATGATGAGAAAACTAGTCATACCTCTCGCTAGGTATCATTATATTCTCATCTGTAGCCTGTACAAGCACTCAAGGCATGGATGAGAAAAAATCTCTAACTTATCTTTTTAATGTATCTCAAGGGAAGGGCTAGGTAAGATATTTTAATTACTATGTTATCACTTGTTACACAACTTACAATGAGTTACCTTAGCAACCACTTTGGTCCACGACTCCTATTGCAAGCCACTCTCATAGACACGCACCTAGACTACCTTAAAAAATCACAACCTGCAATAGTGTCTCATACCATATGAGTAATATTGATCGAATTTGGTTCCTTAATAAGCAACCGAAAGATATAGCATTGGTTCTTGAAACTCAAGTTCTCATAATTGCTCAATAGCATTAAGCTCATAAAATATAAATCTCAATTCAAATCATAAAGTTCATCTTGACATCCAGTCAAATAATCATAAAAGAAATCTCAAAAATACCTCTAGTGCACATCCTAACTTGGCCAACTAAACAATAAATAAAGAAAACTTATCAAGAAAATAAACATCACAAGACTAAATAGAATATTAGAAAACACATATTTTTCAACCACATGATTTAATTCCACCAATTTCTCTTGTTTAGTTTGGGTCATAAGGATGTGTTTAGAAATAAAGTAAAAATATACATGTTAATATAAATTGTTATGCTAATATACTTATTTAAAACAATAAGTATTTAAATATCCAATCTTTTTGTGCATATAAAATATGATGCAATATTATCATGTTATTAATTTAAATAATCATAAATAATAAATTATTTCATTAATAACATAAATGTATATTATTAGATTAAACACTTGTATCAATTTCATTTCTAGAATATTAATTTCACTTCTATTTAAGTCTAATATTAACATTTAATTTTCCTTTAATTCATAATGAAAATAGAGATAAAATTATAAATTTAATTTAATTATTTATAATTTCTCTCATAAAGTCAAATAGTTATTAACTAAATGATTACAAAATGATCTCTACCACAACTTCTCATAAAATATAATAAAATTCTAAATATTTATTTATTAACTTTCCTCTAGCATTAATAATTATTAAATTATTATTATTATTTTAAATTAATAAATCTGAAAATTATATAAAATAAAAATACACATGCAATTAGTATTTTTGCATGTCTTTGATCTCTCAAATCATGCAACTACTTTATACTTAGTTTTCTATTTTTAGCATATTTATTTTCACATGCATGTAACCATACTATATTTAGCTTTTTATTTTTAGCATATTTGTTTTCACATGCATGTAATCATACTATACTTAGCTTTCTATTTTTAGCATATTTGTTTTCACATGCATGTAACCATACTATACTTAGCTTTCTATTTTTGGCATATTTGTTTTCACATGCATATAACCATATTATACTTAGTTTCTATTTTTAGCATATTTATTTTCACATGCATGCATAAGTTTAGTTACAACATGTTTTCCTCTCAATTAATCTTTTTCTTTTTTCCAATAAATTTTGCAATTAAATTATTTTAGATATAAGAATAATATTTATCTATATATAAAAAACTAATGATAATGTCATGGTTCTAATGAAAAAATTAAATTTAAAACCCTAATTGTTCAATTTATTATTTTTCTTTCAAATTTTCATAATCAAATATTTCCTATATTATCTAAAGGGATTTATAAGAATATAGTCATAATAATTTTGTACAATTTCTCTATAGTCAAGTTATCTTGATTAATAATTTTTCCTTTTCAAAATCTACAATATAATTTATTATTCAATAATCACTACATTGTTCAAATAATGGGTGTTGCGCACATTGCATAATATTGTTATATTGTATTATTTTATTTTATTATGTAATGTTGCACCTAGATTGATGTGCAACATGTAAAGATTCTCATAGAAAATATTTGATGAGTTGTATTATAACATTGTGATAATAGTTCATGCAATTATTTAATATTGGAGAAAAAAATTAAATTTACAATATTAAATGTGGGGTCAATGGGCTAGGTAGCACATGGTTTTAGTACATGATTTATGTAATAGCATTTGGTGGTTTTGTGAGACTTGCTACTATATAAGCAACTACAATAGTAGTTGTGTGAGATGTGAGAAGATAAAAGGCAAAAAGGGAAAGAGTTGAGCGGGACAAGGCTTGACAAGTTAGCCAAGGGAGCATTTGTGAAGGTTAGAACCATGGCATGGGATGTGTGGATTCATACTTGCTCACATGGATTGCTTGGTAGTGGCTATGGCTTTGAAGGCTTCCATGGTTGTATTGCAATTGTATTTTTGTTGAATAATACATGGTGATATATGCTTTTAGAGGCTTAATTTTTTCCCCTCAATAGGGATTTCCCAAGGTATATTTTGTGTCACAATTTTTTTAGGTATATTGTCTATTCTCTTGCATGTGGATTTTAATTCTATATTTATTTCAAATCTATTATGGATTATGTGGAAACGGTTATATTCTTTGTTGCAATTTTTATTTCAAGTGGTATTAAAGCTATGGCTTTTATTATCATAAGCCTAAATTGAATCTATGGGAATGCGTGAGAGGATAAAAGAAATGGCAAGATATATGAGTTTTTTAATGCAGATCTAAAGGTTTTGAGTTTGTTATTATGATGGGATGTTGGTAGCTTTTGGGCATATGAAATTGTGGGATAAAAGAGTTTTTTGGATGTTTCATCTAAATTAGGGTTTTAGGGGGAGCTTGTAGAAATGACCTCCTGGGTAAAAGCAGACCTCACCATTGGATCCGAGTTGACATTTTCATAAATTTTGATATATAATATGCACAAGTTTGGCCATGTTCAGAGGAAATGAGAGAGTTTTTTAGTTTAATCCCATGATGGCCATCAAATTTAATATCATTGGAATTTTAGTCACAAAAAAAAATAGTGAAAATAGTAAAAAATACTTTCTTAGTAAAGCAACCATAACTTTCTCTCATGATATTAGATTTCAGACTTCTTCTAAGCATTGGAAAGCTAATTCAAAGCACTACAATTCAGTGTAGGTTTGGTTCTATGATTTTGATATTTTGCCATGTTTTAAGAGCCCAAAAAGTTAAATGTTCTTTATTTTGAGCATAGATTAGGGCATAACTTGGTCATATGGAGTTGGATTTTAGACTTCAAGAAATTAGTGGAAAACTATTGGAGAGCTCTGCACATTGGTTTAGATTTGGTGTAGCTTTGGCATATATATATATATATATATATATATATATATATATATATATATATATATATATATATATATATATATATATATATATATATATATATATATATATATATATATATATAAACAATTTATAGTACATATTGAATATGGTAGCATTGTGAGTTTATGAAATTGTATGTTTGGCTCGATTTAAGATTTGATGTCATTGTATACTAAGTTCATATTATAAATTGGTCTCATGATGATATGATTATCAATATTTGATTTGGATACATATGATGACTTTCTAGGTCTACAAGTTGTGCAGAGTTCTAAGCGGTCTATACTTATGAGTAAAAACACAAACATGTGTCACACTTTTGTAAAGGAAAAGGCTAACAAAAGTATAATTGTTCATCTTCAATGACATAAAACTGGTATTATTCTCTGTAATTTGAAAATGAAGTAATCTAACAAAATGTGTAGAAATAGTTGAAGTTTAAGATTATAATTTTTTAATAATTATTTGGAATAAAAAATTATATATTTTCCTAATTTTTATAGACAATTTTTAGTTACTAAAAAATGTTTTAAAATAGGGGTTTAGTTCTCACCACAAAACTATATGGAAACAAACTCATTTCTATTTAAACTCATATTATATTATAGATAATACATTAGCTAGAACAACCAAAAATAAAAGTTGACTTTAGACCTATATTTTCTCTTTTCTAATGATTGAAATTTCAACTCACCTAAAATTGATAGTTTTCATCTCCCACCACATTTTCAAAACAAATATATTCTAGCCAGATGAAAAATTATACATTTGAAAGAGGACTCTCTCCTCTAAAACACTATATAATTATTTTAAAAAATTGATATGATTGAATATTTTTTTGTTTCTCAAAATTGATATCTTTTCAAGTGTTAAAATACGTTCTTTTAGAAAAAATAATATAAACTATGTGTAGTTAAAATAATATAAACTCTATATGAAGATATTTTTGAC
Source organism: Cupressus sempervirens (assembly GCA_028749045.1). NCBI lineage: Eukaryota > Viridiplantae > Streptophyta > Pinopsida > Cupressales > Cupressaceae > Cupressus > Cupressus sempervirens. Next base: position 253,311,569 of record CM053787.1, read on the forward strand.
TTTGAGCTCTATAAAATGGTGCTTAAATTTCATTTTAAAAATATCATATTAAATACTAAGAGTTATTGAAATACCAATTTTTTGAAATAATTTTATTTCTTTAGTAATTGGATACAAACTAGTATAAAACATACATTTAATAGACATTTCCAAATAGAAAAGTGTGAGACCATATATGATTCAGCTAGAATGAATTTATCTAGATCATATGTTTAAGAAAAATTGATTTTCAAATAGAAATACTCAAATTTAGTCATTCTAGTAAGTCAACTGAAAGGTGACACAACTTTGTACTTTTACCCTTACATGTTGCATTTATAGCTTGGTTACGAATCGTCTTTGCCCATTGATCTTTCATTATTAGTACATGTTCAGATTGGTGACTTGGATTTGAGTTATCTATGCTTTAAGTCACATGATTTTCTATTTTTTCATGTAGAAGGGATGAAATGTTGTTTCTAGGTATAGTCATGGTGGAAGATTGTGGTTGACTATTTTATACTGATAGGTTGGACATATTAAGGGTTAGTTGCTCAATTTATGGATGTGATCATGGTGCCATGGATTTTGGCATGACATGATTGGATATACAAGTACTTCCTTGGTGTTCATTGGTTTGTATTTATGATTTAGTTATGGTAGTATATCTTCTTGGTTGAGGGTCATGGTTATTTCATTTCTTTTGAGGATCTCATGATGTACACTTTGAGTTCTTTGATGATTTTATACCTTGGTTAATTCTCATGGTTAGAGGATGGATTTTTTATCATGATGTCATGAATAGCCTGGATACATGATTTGGTAGGAGCTTGTGATAGTGGTGAGGTGATAGTGCAGGTTTAGTTCTTGATTTGATTTGTATCTTCTTGGTTTGCAGATTTTGGTTTCACTTAGTATTGACACTTTGGTTGTGTGTGTAGACCTAGAGGATCTTCATGTAGGAGATGGGTTTTATGATGCCTTGGTATCATGGTTGAGTGAGAGTTGTTGGCCTTGATATATTTATTTGAGTGTTTGCAAATGTTGGAGATTTGTCTTAGATCATATTGCTACAAAAGCATATTTGAAATTTGCATGGTGTGCTCAGTTACCTTCATGGTGTCTGAAGATGATTAGATCTTGAGGACTCATGAAGTTCTTGGTTATCTTCACAGCATGTGGAGATGGTTCTTCATGGTATGTGGAAATGGTTTTCTTCATGGTGTATGGATATGGTTGCATCTTGAGACTAATGGGATTCTTGTTAAAGGTGTGGTTTATGCTTTCATTTGACATATTATCCTTGGTGTGAGGATGGTTTTATTTTTTATGTCATGGTATACTCTCAATACATGTTTAGAGTTGTGACATGTTATAGTATGTTCATATGGAGCATGTTATCTCTTTGGTTGAGATGGTAAGATCATGTTGTCATGTTTATGTTCCTAAGGCCATGGTTGGAACTTTGACATTGATCTTGGTTTAGATTTTTGGTATTGAGTATATTGATCATAAGAAGGATACTTCATGATATCACTATGTTGCATTTGGAGTTGGCATGGATTGATTGGTTATAGGTGCTCATGGATACTTAGAGACAGTGGTGATGTTGATTTCTCTTAGATTAGAGAAGTATTTTTTGGGATGATTGATGGGTTCAGTAGAAAGTCCAAAGGGCATTCACTTGATATGGACTTGAAAGGAGATTATTCTTAGATGAGTCTTGGTTATAGACTTTCATATCTTGATGAGCATTCTCATTCCCTACTCTTGGTCTATTCGACAGTTTGCTACTTGAGAGGTATAGCCCATTGTTTCTCTCATGTTCATTATGTTTATGCTTATCTTTCATGGACATGGATCTTGAGCTATGGTACATGAGTTAGTTTTGGAGGGTTCATTTGAAAGATGGTTTACCATTGGTTATCTCTATTTGCATATGTTGTTATGTTGGTTGATTTTCAGAGATGGTTTTATATTAGGCATATTCCTTGGATTAGGAATGGTTTATGAGTTTGATCTTCTTGTGAGAGGCTTACATCCATGATTAGTTATATGGTATGGTTTGGGTGTTGTTGAGCTTCTTGGTTGCGGTTTTATGGAGGAGACCATACTTGCACAGTTTACATCTAGAGGTGTGTATAAGGACACGATACATGCTATAATTTGCATGGCTTTTCTTTGGTCTTAGTTATCTTCCTGGATGTTCAATTTTTACTTATATTGAATTTGAGATTGGTTAGAGATTATGATCACTAGTTTGTGCTCATGTATGTCATGTGAGAGATGACATGGTTATTTATTTATCTATTTCTTTTGTTGGTTGTGGAGAACTTGGGAGAGCATTAGAGATTGGTTATGATAGTTGTTCTTGCAAGTTATTAGTTTATGTGTTGTGGATGTCCTTGAGACTACATGGATTCACTTCTTTGAGATTTTGTGAGTGGATTGGTTATAAATTTGACATTATCTTTTGTAGTGGGAGATTCTTGGTATATATGTGGTAGGTATTGCTATTGAGGCTTGTTATTATAGGTTATAGATTGGATATGTTGATGATGTGAGATTGACTTGGTATACTTTTGGAGGCATGGATAGTTGGATGGCTTGGCACTTGTTGTGGGCGCTATTTCAGCTATGTATATTTTGACAACTATGGATACATGTGATTATCTTTGAATTAAATTTTTTATGCTTGGCATTTCAATTGGTATAGGATTTTATGATCTTCTAATGTGACAAGTTGGGTGGATTTTTCTTTGGATGGCTTCTATGTATGCCCAATGGTAGTGGCATAATAGGAGGTGAGATCATTCATGTTTGAGATGTTGGATACTTTGATTTTTTTGTGGGTACCAGGATGGAGCACATGGTGTACTTTGATCCGTGATGGTGGATGTGTTGGGAGGGATTGTTCCCTTGTTCACTTCTGTGGCTATAGATTGACCCTAAACAATGTATACAACAAGTGGAAAATTGTTAAGATAATGAGTGTTGCGCACATTGCATAATATTGTTATATTGTATTATTTTATATTATTATGTAATGTTGCACCTAGATGGACGTACAAAATGTAAAGATTCTGATGAGATATACTTGATAAGTTGTATTGTAACATTGTGATAATATGTAGTGCCTGCCCCTAGGTTGCATTTTTGTTATCATTATTGAACTCTTTTAGGGCTAGTTTTATGTTGATGGTTAGCAACATTGTTTTGAGACTATCAGATATTGGTTCGAATTCAGTTGATATGTGATGAGATTACTTAGACTCTACATTTCATGTATGGATGATGATTATTACATTATTTTTAGTTATTGATTAGTTAGATGGTTTATTATCACATGTGTTTTCTTATGGATACTTACCCCATACTTGCATGTGTATGGTGTGTGTGTTTGTTCTTGGATGGAGTTTCTGATGTGGTTAAGGAAGGGAGTCATAGTCACCTGCTAGTCAGGATCTACACAATGCACCACTTCCTGCCATTGCCTATTTAGGTTAGTATATATTGTGCTTGTACATGCGTGGATTTTCTGTAGGTTGCAGGTACCGAGTATTGACTTCCCTGAATTTCCAAGATGAGCGTACCCTATCACATTATCTCAATGGTAAGAGAGGGGAGATAAATTCTCAAGTCCAAATCCTAACCCTTTAAGCCATTTGTCCTAATTGAAAATTGGGAGAAGTATCCAAGTAGAGTACCTTCTTAATGCGTCGGATGATGTAATTTGTGATAATAACCCTTGGTTTGATTTTGTATGTGTTTTGCTATGATGGGTTTTCATATTTTACTTTATGATTCTTTAGTGTATTTTCTATTAATTAAGCCTAATTAAAAGATTTAATTAATGATTTAATTTAATGAAAAATTAATATGATATTTATTTTATTTAATTAATTAGGAAATTAATTAAATAAAATAATTAAATTTGAAGATGAAAGTTATAAGTTTAAATTTGGAACGTGATAATATTTATTAATTTAATAATAATATATTTAGAGTTCATTTTTATTTTATTAATTAAGTTTCAAAAATAAATTTAAAAGTGGAAAAGATATTAAAACTATTAAAAGATTATAGGTTGCATGATGTGTACATATGATTAAAATATAAATATATTAAGACAAAACAAGTGGAGTTATTAAAGTGAATGCATGAGATTTAAAAATTAATAAATTAAATTGGAAAGAGTAAAGTGAATATTAAATTAATTAATGTGCATTATATTTATTCACATAGGAGTATGTGAGCTCTTGGGAGTTGTCATTTTGACAACACAAGAGTTTGCACTCTAATTATGCACATGTTTTCAACAACATAGGAGTTAGCACACAAATTAAGTACATGGTGTCTACAACCTTATGACTCATCTAGAAGGTTGGAAAAGAGCCATGCTTAGTTGTCAACACCTTCTGGTTGTTTCTAGAGACATTCTAGGTGTTGCCTAAGAGTTCTTTATATTCAGGCACTCTTAGAAGCTTAGGGAGAGCGTTTGGAGCATGGATGCAGGACCGGGAACGTAGGAGAAGGAAGGAGCCTGCTCTGCGGATTCTGAGGAGAAGTGATTTAGCATTAGTGTTCGGGTAGACACTTGTGACTTTGCTTATATTATTTCTACTTCTTGCACTTCCTGTCTTCTTTGTGTCTTTTGAATACTTTCTAAAAAAATTCTGATCTTGGTTGTATGCATTTTTGTTGTGGGTAGTTAAATTCTATATAAGAAATTTTCATATGCGTAGATCTAAGGAAATTATGGGGCTAGGGGTTTCAGATGCCTATGGACAACCTATTAGAAGGATCAATTAGGCAAATTGAGAGAACGATCATTAAAGAGAAAATTTTTAATTTATAAAATTGAAAAGCCCTATTTATTAAAAAAATATGTTATATTTGCAAGCATTATTGTAAATGTTTTCCTTTATATATATATATATATATATATATATATATATATATATATATATATATATATTTTCAAATCTATGTACATATATATATATACATATATATGTTTATTATTTAAATGTTGTTGTGCTTTTAAAAAAAATATATAGTACTTAATAGCGATCTCTGTGTGTGTGTGTGTGTGTGTGTGTGTGTGTGTGTGTGTGTGTGTGTGTGTATACACACACACACACACACATATATACATATATATGTTAGTGTAGTTTTTTATTTTTCCTATTTTGCTAAATTTTTCCTACACTTTTAATAATCTCGCTTAGGTTAATAAAGCATGTCTTATTAGGTGAATGGTTGTGAAGTGTCACCTTCCTACATGTGAGCATCCATTAGCTATCTTGGGAAGATACTTTTCTATCTTTAGTCCGATAGATGGTTGCTCCTCATTGGTTGGTGTTGCCACCTCCTCCCTCTTCCTAGCCTATATAAGCATGCTGCCTGGCTTGTATTCGCATCTCTTGTTTTTGCTTCCTCTTAATGCTATTTTTCTTCCAACATTTGCATTACTCTCTTGGAGACTAACTCTATGATGCTATTTTGATTTTGTATCATTTGCATTCATAGTTTAGATATTTATTCTTTGCACTAGTTTTCTGGATTATTAATCTTTTCAGATTCTAACAAGGTATCAGAGCTTTTCTATGTGTAAGAGTAGATTTTAGTTTCCTTATTTGAGAGATTTGGGGGGGTTCTTTGATTGAGTAAAAAGGGGGGGGGGGGGGGGGGGGGCGGGGCATTGTCGTGGCTGGGTTCTCTTCTTTTTAGCATTTCTTCTCTGCATTTCTTCATTATGGATCAAACAAATATGCCAATCCTAACTCCATACAATTACTTTGAGTGGAAATCATGCATGACAATTCACTTAAGGAAAGCTGGATTAAATAGGATAACTATGAGACTTGAAACTGAACCTGCTAAAGATGAAGATAAGCCTAAGTGGTTTAAAAAATGTGATAAAGTATATGGAACATTGTGTTTGTCTATTTTTTCTGACTTGCTATTTCAGATTGAGTCTTTGGATACACCAAATGAAGTATGGACAAAGCTAGAAACACTATTTGGCACGCAAGATTCAATGAGGGGTCATATGTTGGAAAATGAATTAATTAGTTTGAGTCCAGGCAATTTCAACACAATCCAAGATTTCTTCACCACATTGAAATCACTAAGGCTGCAGTTAAAATAATGTGGAATTGAAAAGAAAGATGAACAACTGATTCTTAGTATTCTCTCTAAGCTAAGTTTAGAATATTTTGTGTTTGTCTCTACCTTCTATGCTACTAAGGGTGCACTTGGTACTCAATTCACCATGCCATCTTTAGATGATTTTTCTGTCAATCTCACTCGAGAACAAGACAAGCTAATCTAGATGGGCACTCTTAAGTCCTCTAAGTCACATGCCTTGGCTGCCAACCAAGGCACAAAAGAACAACAAGGACAAAGTAGTAACAACAATAGTAAGGACAATAAACAAAAGAATAGCGAGGAGAATAAGGATCAGATATCGATTTCTTTAAAAGCAACTTCCAAGGGCGATAAGCCTAAGAAAGAAAAGGTCAAATGTGCCTATTGTGAAAGACCTAGTCATGATGAATATAAATGTTTGCAGAAACAACTTGATCACTTGACATACATTCTTGAGTCTATCAAAAAAAGTTCTAATGAAGGGTCTAACAAGGAAAAAGAAAATAGCAAGGGGAAAGGAAAGGGCAAGACCCTTTTTACAGTTGCTTCCTCACCATCCACTTGGGTTCTTGATTCGGGTGCGTCACACCACATGGCTTCATCTAAGAAAGAACTTGCATCCTTGGAGCCTTGTACTATGCCTTCTATTTTGATGGGTGATAATGCTCTAGTTGAGGTGTGTGGGAGAGGGTCTATTGATGTGGGGGATGGCACATTCCATGATGTTCCTTGTGTACCCTCACTGTCAACTAATCTCCTATCGGTACACCAGATCACTCACATAGGTTTAGGCAAGCGGGTTGAGTTCACTCTTGATTCAGTGGAGATACGTGAGTTGTACAATGATTCTACAATTGCAATTGGGAGAGCAGATCATCAGTCACGACTCTATATGTTTTCTCACTTTGTTCCTGATCCTCCTTTGACTATTTCACTCACTCTAATGATGTGAGCAGATTATGGCATGAGCATTTTGGCCCTCTTAACTTCCACTACTTGCATCAGCTTAACCAGTAGAGCATGGTCACAGGGTTGCCTTCTACTTTGACATTGGAGTCACTTGGAATACATGATAGATCTTCTAATGGATCAGATTCACTTGAGCAGTCTTCTACCTCCACTTCTGATGTAGAGAGTGATTCAGAGGACTCACCTCCTTCCTCTCCTAGTCATCATTTATAGGTTGATGATTCTCCTCTAGATTCTCCATCTTCTGGTCCACTTTGGGCTAGATAGACCTTGTAGTTTGTAGGTAATTGGGTTGGGGATCCATCAGACACCAAGCAGACTCGTCCACAATTCTAAGATGCTCTACATATCTTCATTGCTACTGCCTCAAATCCACATTCCTTTCATGAGGCTTCTGGTATTTCTGAGTGGGATACAACTATGCAGGAAGAGTATAGTTCCTTGATGAGGAACCACACTTGGGATCTTGTCCCTTTTCCTAAGGGAAAAAAACTTGTTCGATGTAAGTGGATCTACCAGACAAAATTTGCAAGTTTTGCTAGAGGTGCGGGATGCTTCATCTTTTGGGGGGGCCTCTTCCTCTCACTTGGAGTCCTAATTTTCTTTGGGGAGTCTCTTTTCTCTCTCTTTTGGGAGAATTTTATGTACATGGGTACCTCATCAGGCTTGACTTGCCGGGACCCATTTCTACATCCACCTAAGCTTCGCTTATAGGGGGGTGTTAGTGTAGTTTTTTATTTTTCCTATTTTGTTAGGTTTTTCCTACACTTTTAATAATCTCACTTAGGTTAATAAAGCATGTCTTATTAGGTGAATGGTTGTGAAGTGTCACCTTCCTACATGTGAGCATCCATTAGCTATCTTGGGAAGATACTTTGCTATCTTTAGTCTGATAGATGGTTGCTCCTCATTGGTTGGTGTTGCCACCTCCTCCCTCTTCCTAGCCTATATAAGCATGCTACCTGGCTTGTATTTGCATCTCTTGTTTTTGCATCCTCTTAATGCTATTTTGCTTCCAGCATTTGCATTACTCTCTTGGAGACTAACTCTATGATGCTATTTTGATTTTGTATCATTTGCATTCATAGTTTAGATATTTATTCTTTGCACTAGTTTTCTGGGTTATTAATTTTTCAGATTCTAACAATATATATATATATATATATATATATATATATAAATGACATTTAATTAAATCGCAATGAGAAATAAATTTTAAATCCGAATCGCATAAAAATGTTTTTGGAAAAACGTTATTGAAAAGTTTTTATTAAAAAAAAATTTTGAAAAATGGGAGGGCGGGGGTTTTTTTCCCCACCCCACCCCTGTCGTATATTATTAAGTCGGCCCATGGCCTGCTGACATAGTCGTACTTGCGACTACGGTCATAGGGCCGACTGCGGTAGCAGCCGTCAATGCACGGCTCTGCGCCTAGCGCAGAGGAAACCTGTATTTGGGTATATACGATATGTTTCATTTTTTTTTTTAAAAGGATTTATGTTAATCGATTTTTACATTGCATTTTTTTTAATGTTTTTAAAAGTTATTATTATTAAATGTTTATAATCAGACATATATATATATATATATATATATATATATATATATATATATATATATGTATGTATGTATGTATGTATGTATGTATGTATGTATGTATGTATGTATGTAGGTATGTATGTATGTATGTATGTATGTATGTATATGTGTGTGTGTTTGTGTACATAAATATGTATATATGTTTTTGATAATTAATAATTATTATATTTGATAAAAGTTTTAATAACATTATTAAGGTTGATAATATTATTGTTTAGGTTGTGTAATGTGATATTATTATTTAAGGTTTTATTATTACTATTATAGTTACTGTTCAATGGAAATATATTGTTAAATATGAAATATCAATTTAATAATAATTTGTCAATTATTGTTAATCCAAAAGAGATATTGAATTATTAATTTGAATATTAAGGGATTAGAAAATGGTTGACTTTTAATATTAAATTTATTTAATGTATGTTAAATACTATTTAATATATATTAAATAATTAAGAGATGGCAATTTATATTATGTTAATAAAATATGTTTAATGATGATTATTATAATGATTTAAATTAACAGACTTTAATGATATTAGATTAAGATTTAATTGGCAGGGAGTCATTGTTATATTATAACATTGCTACAATTTGAATTATTATGTTATTATTAATACGTTATCAATTAAGAAATAAATTATTGATATACCTTAATTGTGCGAAGAGTTAGTTAAATATTAACTAATGAAGTTTATGTAAGGTTTCTCTAGATCGATTAATAATAGTTTTGATGAGTTTATTATTTATTAATGTTTGTTGGGTCTATCAAACTATTAAGTAAATAATAGTGTAAATGGTTTAGATAGTTATTAATTAATCCAATTAAAGTAAATTTAGTTGAGATTAATTAATGATTGAAGTTTTGGAAAAGATATTTATCAATTTGAATTGGTTAATAATCAAAGGAGTATTAATTAATTGATTTATTAATCAACGTACATAGGAGGAATTTATTTGAGATATTAATACTTGGTATTGGGGATTTGTTAGAACTTGTTATTATTAAACTATTAATTTGAACATTTATGGAATGAAACATATTTGACTCTTAATGTACGAAATTATCATCAGCTGTTAATCATGTAGTTATTGACATAGCTACTAGTTAATTTAATCGTAGAATTAATTAAATTTAATTGATAATAGAGTTTTAATTGTTTAGTCGATAATAACGAATTCAGGGAAATTGTGGGTCACTTAATTGAAGGTTATAAGTCTTAATCTTAAAATTTAAATATTTAGAAATGCTTTGAGAAAGTTGATTGTTGACATTAATTTTGAGGAAGAATGCAAATGTTATAGACAAGTATTTATCTTCGAATTATTTTAGGAAATTGTTTTAAAATAATATAGGGATAATTCTATGCTTAATTCAAAGAGATAAATGGGTTGACATGTAGAATAACAAAGAATCTTATACACTTGAAGTATACTTGCAAACAGAAACTGAAACCTCCATACTCAATTCAACTATGTGATTTTAGTAAACCAAAACATGTGCTTGCATTGTGTTTTCTCTATGCTTCTTATTTTGGATTTTTGGGTCGATTAGTGTTGACCAATTATAGGAAGTCTACCAGAGGCTTAGGGGTTATGATTGTGATGTCATGATGATGTCTTGAATTCAATCTTTATAATACCAACCATGTTTATGTGATGGTATGCTCTATGAGATGTTTTTAATTGTTGATTGTTATTTCTTATCAGTCTTCTTGAGTGAAGCTGGGTTATTTGTATCTGAGACACTTGACCTAATCATTTTTGAGTCATTGATCAGTTGTCCTTGGATTGCTTTCCAGTCGCCATGATGGGACTGAAATGTTGATTTATTTCTTGATGATGTCATGTTGTGACATGTTTTGACTCAACCATTTTGGAGTCTTCGATCAGTATGATTTTGAGATATATTTTGGTTATTGAGAACCAATGGATACTTTTGATTATCAGTGATACCTTCAGTTTCCAATAGAGAGCTATTGTGGTCATGATTATCTATGGATGCTTTTCGTTTGCTCATGGAGATTTGATGCTCTTTTTATGAATTATTCTTTTAGTATTTTTCAAGTCGCTTGTATAGGATGGTGGTGATTTTTTGATTTATGATTCCATGAGCTTAAAGTAGGTTACCTACTTGTAGTGTCGAGAAGTGGCTTGCAATGGGAGTTGGGGCCTTAAGTGGCTGCCAAGGTAACTCATTGTAAGTTTTATTAATAAGTGATAACATTTACACTAAATGGGGATTAAATGAACCTAATAAGATAATTGTATGTTCTCGCCCATGCCTCGAGTGCTAGTATAGACTAGGATGGGAGTAGAGAGAATGCTTGGTTGTGACTTTGCATTTCGTAGTATGCCTTGTCAATATGAGAGGATACTAGTGGCCGCACAGGGATCACTAAGGGGCCAGGGTCTATTGAGAGACTGCCAGGGTAACTCTAGCATGATCCGTACGATGACACTTTCTCACTTGCATAGTAGGTTTCCTACATGTCTTTGTGTGCCTCTGGGATTAGATGTCGATTTGTGTTAGAATTTTTGAGTTAGTATACTTTTAGGATTCCTGGACTTAGAGAGTTTTTATGCTATATGATTTTGATAACCTACTTGGGACTTGAGATTATCTCCTCAACACGGTGCGAGTGGACCATTTAGGTTCCACACGGTCGGGTGGTAGTGCTTTATCACTCTTATCATTTGAGATCTATCTGAGACACCTTGGCTAATGCATTCTTTGTTAGCATCTATCTTCATGGATTATGATGGTGGACATGTATCCTTACATTGATGACTTGCATATGTTAGATGATGTTATCTTATGATTTACTTTGCATGTTAGATTACTTTCTGCATATGATGTAGTATGATTTAGGAGTGACATTCCTACTATGATAATACTGATGATCTCTTTGGTGACTTGGGATGTTACACATAGAGGGATGGCTAGGGCCCATGATGGTCTAATGATGCTATTTACAGTTGGGAGGAACTATGCACTTAGTTAATTATGTTTGATGATATGGTTATCTTTTGTGATGAATGTTTATATTTTCTATGATGATGTATCATTTATGATTTGTGGTTTTATTTATGGTATTGCATCATGGATTAGAATTAGTATGATGAAGTACTTTATTTACATGGATGTATATTCTTTTAAGCCTTTCATACCCTACAACATGTACAATGGATGATTGAGCAATTGAAAATGTAATTTAAGAATGTTGGACTTTTCATTATTATTTCATGTTGATGTTGTATTAGATGGATTCATTAATAGTTGATTTAGATGTAACTGAACATTAAGGGATCCTTAAGAATGTAATATGTTATGTATGTTATGTTTACTTTTACTTGAATCGTTGCTATTGCTTTCGTTATTATGTATAAGTTGTAAATGGTTTTACTTTCATGTTTAAAATTTTTTAAAAATGCTACCAAACTTAATGAAACTTTAGGTTAATTCTTTGGTTCCCTTGGCGGGGCATTACATTTGGTATCAGAGCCTGAGTTTCAACATTGGGAGCTCTGAGTATATTGGAATGCCATTAGTGTCAACTAGCTAAACAAAACAAAAAATTTGAACTATCATGTGTATCTCTTTCAAACTAAAAACTTGAAACTAGGTGAACTAAAACAGAACTTAAAACTGTTACTTGCATATTTTTCATACTTCAACACTTAGCTTTCAAAACTGAAAATTCTACTTAAACCTAAACAAGGGCAAAAACTGAAAATTGAAACTCATTCTAGTTACAAAACATGTATCTTTTATCTATGTTGTAAGGTAGTATGCCCTTGATTATCTTTGCAAGCATTAAGTTGCTCATGTTTAGAATGTATTAGGGGATCTATTTTAGTAGTTGTTAAAAGAATGAATGTTGGATCAGTGCGATTTTCAGTTTACTATTAAACTAGAATCATATTGCTCTAAGTGTGTTGTAGTGTTATCAGTGGAATCATATTTTCCTACAGGGGGAAAGAGTTCAATGCGACCCGCATAGTGAGTATCTTAGTTTTCCATTCTTGCAGGCTTCTATGAGTAAGCCTAATTCTAGCGGGGGTGGATGTAGTGCCTACCCCTAGGTCACATTTATTTATCATTATCAAAATCTTTTAGGACTAGTTTTATGTTGATGGTTAGCAGCATTGTTTTGAGACTATCAGATTTTTGTTCGAATTCAGTTGATATGTGATGAGATTACTTAGACTCTACATTTCATGTATGCATGATGATTATTACATTATTTTCAATTATTGATTAGTTAGATGGTTTATTATCACATGTGTTTTCTTATGGATACTTACCCCATACTTGCATGTGTATGGTGTGTGTGTTTGTTCTTGGATGGCATTTCTGATGTGGTTAAGGAAGGGAGTTGTAGTCACCTGCTAGTCGGGATCTACACGATGCACCACTTCCTACCATTACCTCTTTAAGTTAGTATATATTGTGCTTGTACATGTGTGAATTTTTTGCAAGTTGCAGGTACCGGGTATCGACTTCTCTGAATTGCCAGAATGAGTGTACCCTATCACATTATCTCAATGGTAAGAGAGGGGAAATAAATTCTCAAGTCCAAATCCGAACCCTTTAAGCCATTTGTCCTAATTGAAAATTGGGACAAGTATCCAAGTTGAGTACCTTCTAAATGCGTCGGATGATGTAATTTGTAATATTAACCCTTGGTTTGATTTTATATGTGTTTTGCTATGATGGGTTTTCGTATTGTACTTTATGATTCTTTAGTGTATTTTCTATTAATTAAACCTAATCAAAAGATTTAATTAATGGTTTAATTTAATGGAAAATTAATATGATATTTATTTTATTTAATTAATTAAATAAAATAATTAAATTTGAAGATGAAAGTTATAATTTTAAATTTGGAACGTGATAATATTTATTAATTTAATAATAATATATTTAGAGCTCATTTTTATTTTATCAATTAAGTTTCAAAAATAAATTTAAAAGTGGAAAAGATATTAAAACTATTAAAAGAGTATAGGTTGCATGATGTGTACATGTGATTAAAATATAAATATATTAAGATACAACAAGTGGAGTTATTAAAGTGAGTGCATGAGATTTAAAAATTAATAAATTAAATTGAAAAGAGAAAAGTGAATATTAAATTAATTAATGTGCATTATATTTATTCACATAGGAGTATACGAGCTCTTGGGAGTTGTCATGTTGACAACACAAGAGTTTGCACTCTAATTATGCACATGTTGTCAAGAACACAGGAGTTGGCATACAAATTAAGCACATGGTGTCTACAACCTTATGACTCATCTACAAGGTTGAAAAAGACCCATGCTTAGTTGTCAACACCTTCTGGTTTTTTCTAGAGACATTCTAGGTGCTGCCTGAGAGTTCTTTATATTCAGGCACTCCTAGAAGCTTAGGGAGAGCATTTGGAGCATGGATGGAGTATCAGGAACATGGGAGAAGGAAGGAGCCTGCTCTGTGGATTCTGAGGAGAAGTGATTTAGCATCAGTGTCCGGGTAGACACTTGTGACTTTGCTTATATTATTTTCGCTTCTTGCACTTCCTGTCTTCTTCATGTCTTTTGAATAATTTATGAGGATTTTTCTATCTTGGTTGTATGCATTTTTTTGTAGGTAGTTAAATTCTATATAAGAAATTTTCATATGCGTAGATCTAAGGAAATTATGGGGCTAGGGTTTTCAGATGCCTATGGACAACCTATTAGAAGGATCAATTAGGCAAATCAAAAGAACGATCATTAAAGAGAAAATTCTTAATTTATACAATTGAAAATCCCTATTTGTTAAAAAAATATGTTATATTTGCAAACGTTATTGTAAATGTTTTCCTTGTTAAAATATATATATATATATATACATTTATATATTTATATATATATATATATATGTGTGTGTTTATTATTTAAATGTTGTTGTGCTTAAAAAAAATGATATAGTACTTAATAGAGATCTGCATGTGTGTGTATATATATACATATATATATACACATATATATATACATATATATACATTTATTTAAAAATGATGCTTAATTAAATCGCATTAAAATGGCAGTGAGAAACATTATTTAAATCTGAATCGCATAAAAATGTTTTTGGAAAAACTTTATTGAAAATTTTTTATTAAAAAAAAAATTAAATGGGAGGGTGGGGGTTTTTTTCCCCACCTCACCCCTGTCGTATATTATTAAGCCGGCCCACGACCTGCTAATGCAGTCGTACCTGCGACTGCGATCACAGGGCCAACTATGGCAACAGTCATCAATGCACGGCTCTGTGCACAACGCAGAGGAAACCCATATTCGGGTATATACGATATGTTTCATGTTTTTTTAAAAAGGGTTTATGTTAATCGATTTTTACATTGCATTTTTTTTTAATGTTTTTAAAAGTTATTATTATTAAATGTTTATAATTATACATATATATATATATATATATATATATATGTATGTATGTATGTATGTATATGTGTGTGTGTGTGTGTACGTAAATATGTATATATGTTTTTTGATAATTAATAATTATTATCTTTGATAAAAGTTTTAATAACATTATTAAGGTTGATAATATTAGTCTAGGTTGTGTAATGTGACATTATTATTTAAGGTTTTATTACTACTATTATAGTTATTATTGAATGGAAATATATTGTTAAATATGAAATATCGATTTAATAATAATTTGTCAATTATTGTTAATCGAAAAGAGATATTGAATTATTAATTTGAATATTAAGGGATTAGAAAATGGTTGACTTTTAATATTAAATTTATTTAATGTATATTAAATACTATTGAATATATATTAAATAATTAAGAGATGGCAATTTATATTATGTTAATAAAAGATGTTTAATGATGATTATTATAATGATTTAAATTAAGAGACTTTAATGATATTGGATTAAGATTTAATTGACAAGGAGTCATTGTTATATTATAACATTGCTACGATTTGAATTATTATGTTATTATTAATACGTTATCAATTAAGAAATAAATTATTGATATACTTTAATTGTGCTAAGAGTTAGTTAAATATTAACTAATGAAGTTTATGTAAGGTTTCTCTAGATCGATTAATAATAGTTTTGATGAGATTATTATTTATTAATATTTGTTGGTTCTAGCAAACTATTAAGTAAATAATAGTGTAAATGGTTTAGATAGTTATTAATTAATCTGATTAAAGTAAATTTATTTGAGATTAATTAATGATTGAAGTTTTGGAAAAGATATTAATCAATTTGAATTGGTTAATAATCAAAGGAGTATTAATTAATTGATTTATTAATCAACGTACATAGGTGGAATTTATTTGAGATATTAATACTTGGTATTGGAGATTTGTTAGAACTTTTTATTATTAAAGTATTAATTTGAACATTTATGGAATGAAACATAGTTGACTCTTGATGTACGAAATTATCATTAGTTGTTAATCATGTAGTTATTGACATAGCTACTAGTTAATTTAATCGTAGAATTAATTTAATTAAATTGATAATAGAGTTTTAATTGTTTAGTCGATAATAACGAATTTAGGGAAATTGTGGGTTATGTAATTGAAGGTGATAAGTCTTAATCTTAAAATTTAAATATTTAGAAATGCTTTGGGAAAATTGATTATTGACATTAATTTTGAGGAAGAATGCAAATGTTATAGACAAGTATTTATCTTCGAATTATTTTAAGAAATTGTTTTAAAATAATAGAGGGATAATTCTATGCTTAATTCAAAGAGATAAATGGGTCGACATGTAGAATAACGAAGAATTTTATACACTTGAAGTATACTTGCAAACAGAAACTAAAACCTCCATACTCAATTCAATTATGTGATTTTAGTAAACCAAAACATGTGCTTGCATTGTGTCTTCTCTATGCTTCTTGTTTTGGGTTTTTGGGTTGACTAGTGTTGACCAGTTATAGGACATCTACCAAAAGCTCGGGGGTTATGATTCTAATGTCATGATGATGTCTTGAATTCGGTCTTTATAAGCCCAACCATGGTTATGTGATGGTATGCTCTATGAGATGTTTGTGATTACTAATTGTTATTGCTTATTGTGATTAAATGAACCTAATAAGATAATTGTATGTTCTCACCCATGCCTCGAGTGGTAGTATAGACTAGGATGGGAGTAGAGAGAACGCTTGGTTGTGAACTTGCATTCTGTAGTATGCCTTGTTAGTATGAGAGGATATTAGTGGCCGCACAGGGATCACTAGGGGGCTAGGGTCTATTGAGAGACTGCCAAGATAACTCTAGCATGATCCATGCGATGACACCTTCCTGCTTGCATAGTAGGTTTCCTACATGTCTTTGTGTGCCTCTGAGATTAGATGTCAGTTTGTGTTGGAACCTAATGGGGACAACCCAAGAACAAAATGGACACAACAGAAAAGAAAAATTGTATTAACTAAAAAATAAGCTAGTACATTCAGTACAGAGAAAATAAACTTCAAAACATGCCCTAAGGGCTTACAATAGCATAAATGGGGAGATAATTTCTCCTTTTAGTACCTCCTCTCAAACTCCACTCTGAACTGCCTTTTACAATGCCAAGAATCTCCTTAAATAGATCCTGGAGGGTTAAGGACTAGGAATACATTCTAGAAAGTGCTAGTAGGCATCCACCGACCAAATAGAAGGCTCCAAAAGCTGCAGTAGAAGTTGGCACAAATCTAGAAGAATCTAGAAACGGTAATCGAACTTTCGGGAGGCATAACTTTTGAACCGTAGCTCCGATTGACGAACTATTTATATTTTCGAAAAGCTCTTGAAGCGCTCTATATCCCTATGGACCAGCTTCACTCGTTCCCCATTTTTTGACCCTTTTTGAGGTCATTTAATGCCCCTAACCTAACTTTGAAGCATTCTTAAAAGGTCTCCAAAACTCGAAAAACTACAATAACTTTCAAACCGTGGGGCCTTTTGACCTGGTTCTTTTTTTGGAATGCTCTAAATCACAATTACATTCATATAGCCAATTCACACCTTCTAGTTTACCAAAATGATGGCCCAATTACATACTCCTATTTTTTCAGATTTTCTAGCACACTGATAGTGGAATTGTGAGAGTTGGAACCTTTATTTGACCCAAATGGGTGTCCAAAAATGAAAACACCTGAAATAGAAACTAAGTCTAAGTACATTTTTTTGGGTGACATAGGATTGCCCTTATACCTCTGGATGCTCCTGCATTAGACACCCAAGGTAGATTGAAAAGTGACCCTGTCACTTTATGAATGGTAGAGGAAATCCCAAATGGGAAACCTCAGTTGCTGAAATCCAAGTTGAGTCCTCGATCAATTGTCCTTTCCATTTGACCAAATACTCTTCATACTGCCTATTTCTAGTACTCCTACCCACACGGTGATCTAGAATGTCTTCTATCTCCTCCTTCTTAGAAGCAGCAATCGGACATGGCTCTAACACCAGCTCCTCATCTGTACCATCATCATGATACTCTATTAAATCTGTAATGTTGAAAATGGGAGAAATGTGAATACCATCTGGCAGCTCCACCTCATATGCATTTCCTGAGTCATGTTTTTTCAAAATTTTGCAGGGGCCAAATTTCTTCATTTTCAGCTTGTTGTAAGTACCGGCTGGAAATCTTTCTTTTCCTAAGTGCACCATGACTAGATCCCCTTCTTGGAATTCCTTATGTCTTCTCCTTTGATCAGCCCTAGCTTTATACTCTTGATTCATCTTGGTAATGTGTGCGTGAACCTCCTCATGTAGACGCTTGATATGTTCAGCAAATTCTTCCACTTCAGCACTTGTCCTCTCCCCTTGCTCTATCTTCCTCAATTCTGGTGCAGTCCTTGGGCTATTCCCATATATAATTTGGAATGGTGATTTTCCAGTACTCCTATTTATAGAGTTATTGTAAGCAAACTCTGCTTGTGGTAGAATCAAATCCCATCCCTTGGGCTTATCCCCAACTAAACATCTCAACAAATTGCCTAGACTTCTATTTACGACTTCTGTTTGGCCATCAGTTTGTGGGTGATGCATGGAACTGAATTTCAAGTCTATTCTCAACTTTTTTCACAATGTCCTCTAGAAATACCACACAAATTTAGTATCTCTGTTAGAAACTATACTCCTTGGAAGACCATGTAGTCTTACCACCTCTTTGAAAAACAAGTCTGCAATATGGACAGCATCATGAGTTTTTGGCATGGAATGAAATGTGCCATTTTGGAGAACCTATCAACCACCACAAATATCGAGTCATTACCCCTTTGTGTCCTTGACAATCCAAGAACAAAATTCATACTTATGTCCTCCCATGGCCTTGATGGAACAGGCAACGGCTGATATAAGCCAGTATTGTGACTAAACCCCTTGGCAACTTGACAAACCTGGCAACTCTGTACAAACTTCTTCACATCCTATGAAATTTGAGGCCAAAAATAATGTTCTCTAAGAATTGCAATGGTCTTATCTCGACCAAAATGTCCTGCCATCCCTCCACTGTGTTTCTCCTTAATCAAATTTTCCCTCATGGAACTCCTTGGAATGCACAATTGACTACCCTTGAACAACATGCCATCCTGAATCAAATAGTCTAACCACTTGGTTCTATCTATAGCAACAGGTTCTTTACAAGCTTTCCATGCTTCAGCAAAATCAAGATCCTCGGGGTATAAATTCTTAAGTTCATCAAACCCAACTACTTCAACCTGCATTACTGCAAGCAACAACTGTCTCCTACTTAGTGCATCTGCAACCTTGTTAGATTTTCCACTTTTATGCTTCAACACAAATGTATAGCTCTGCAAGAACTCTACCCATTTCATATGCCTCTGATTCAATTTACCTTGGCTATTTAGGTAATGTAATGCCTGATGATTAGTATACGAAACAAATTCCTTTGGCAATAAATAATGCCTCCATTTCTTTAAGGCCTGAACTATTGCATAGAACTCTTGATCATAAACAGAATACTTCTTATTTGCATCATTCAATTTTTCACTAAAATATGCAATAGGCTTACCTTCTTGGCTTAATACAGCCCCAATACACTGCCACTGGCATCACAATCCACCTGGAAAACCTTTCTAAAATCTGGAAGTGCCAACACAGGTTGTTCTGTTACCTTCTTCTTCAGCAATTCAAAAGTTCTCGTAGCTGCTGCAATCCATTTGAACTCTTTTCTATCCCCTCTTATTGTATCAGTTAGGGGTGCACATATGCCACTGAAATTCTTAATAAACCTCCTATAAAAACTAACCAGACCATGAAATGATCTTACCTCAGTAACAGACCTTGGAGTAGGCCATTTCGAGATGGCTTTTACCTTCTCTGGATCCATTTTGAGACCTTCGGGTGATATAACAAACCCCAAATAGACTAACTCCCTTTTTGCAAAGATACACTTCTTCAGATTAATTAACAATTTCTCTTCCCTTAGCCTTTCAAGGACACTACAAATATGGAGTAAATATTCTTCCAAAGTCTTTCTGAAAATTAAAATATCATCCAAATAGACAATAACAAATTTTCTCAAGAACTTCTTAAGTACCTCATTCATGAGCCGCATGAAGGTGCTTGGGGCATTCGTCAATCCAAAGGGCATGACTAACCACTCATAAAGACCCTCCTTGGTCTTGAAGGTTGTTTTCCACTCATCTCCTTCTCGAATCTGTATCTGATGATAGCCACTCTTGAGATCTATCTTTGTGAAGTACTGAGCTCCACTCAAGCAGTCCATAAGATCATCCATCCTTGGCAAAGGAAACTGGTACTTGATGGTTATACTATTTATAGCTTGAGAATCTGTACACATCCTCCACTCTCCATCCTTCTTTGGTGCGAGTATTGCAGGTATTGCACATAGACTCAGGCTCTCTCGAATCAAGCCCTTCCTCAACAGCTCCTGAACCTATCTATTTAGCTCCTCTGTTTCAGTAGGAGTCATCCTGTGAGCAGCCTTGTTAGGAAAACTAGCTCCTGGAATCAGATCTATCTAATGACTAATTTGCCTAACCAGTGGCAATCCATCTGGAACATTATCAGAGATAATATCTCCAAATTGCCCTAGTAAATCTGAAACTTCAAGTGGTATTTCACTACTACCTTCTTTATCTTTCCTAGGAATCAAAGCATAGCACAAATGATGATGTTTCATGCCATCTAAGAACTTCCTTCCATCAACAAGACAAATCCTAGCACTGCTACATACCTTTTCACCTTCCTTTTTCATGGTCTTCAATTTGTGGCGAACTCCATCTTTTTTCAGAGAGTATGTGTTTGCATGCCCATCATGTACTGCATGTCTATCAAACTGCCATGGTCTACCCAACAATAGATGGCAAACATCCATCGAAATAACATCACAGAGAACTTCATCATGGTAACTCCCAAATTTGAATTTCACTAAACATTGTTCACTTACCAGGACCTTATGATCATCTTTTGCCCAAGCAATCCGATGGGGCTAGGGATGTTTCTCCCTCTTGAGCTTCAGCTTAGAGACCATCTCTTCTGATACCAAGTTATCAGTGCTACCACCATCAATGATCACATCACAACATTTATCGTCACACTTGCATCTGGTACAGAACAAACTCCTCCATTGTCCTTGTTCAATCTCACCACGTAGTAGGACTCTTTCATTTACCAAGGTCTCTCCTCTTTCTGCATCCTCTGAATGTGATGATTGTGCATCCTCATCCACATGAGCAACCCTAGCTTGGCCCTTAGCTCTCCTATCTGTCCTTCCTTGTCGTTGAGGGCATTCAAAGGCATGATGACCTTCTTCATTGCAATGGAAATAGGTACCACGAAAGCAATTTCTTCCTTCTCCACATCCTCTACTTGTTCCTCTCTGATTTCCAAAGTCTTGATCATGGGAGCGGTTGAAACCCTCATTCCTCTGGTTCCTGCTAGTACCCACATCTTCATTTTTCTTTTGGGTTTCATTGTGGCCTCCAGATGATCTATCGCTTCCCCTTCCTCCTTGACCGCGCCCTCTTTGTCTTCCTTCAAACCTTTTATTCAACTTCTCTTCAACTCGTAGGGAAAACTAGTATGCCTCTTCAACGCTGGTCATTCTTACCAGACTTAATTCCTCCTGGATGCTAGGTCGCAACCCACTGATATAATGAACAACCTTCTCGTTATTTGCTTCTGCATGCCCTGCTCTAATCAAGAGTTGGTGAAATTCTTCTGCATATTCTTGGACTGATCTTCCTACTTGCTTTAACCCATGCATCTTCTTAAACAAATCAAGCTCGTAGTCCACAGGAATGAACTGCTTCTTCAATTTGTCCACCATGCAATCCCATCTTGTGATCTTCTCCTTTTCTCTTATGTTTCTTTCCAATTGAACCTCTTGCCACTAGATTTTGGCATGGCCTTTAAGTTTGGCCTTTGCAAACTTAACCCTATCTAGGTCCTTGATATCCTCATACTCAAAGTATTCTTCCAGTTCATTGATCCAATCGATCAACTCATCCGATTTCAGATTTTTTGAAAATACACCCACTTCAATTGTAGGTCTTTTCCCAAACTTAGTAATGGCCCTAAAAAGCCTTTCCTCTGCATGATTCAGAACTTTCCTATCAAATTTCCCTTCTGGTTCCATTTCTTCTTCTTCATTTTCATCCTCACTATCGTCACCTGCGGCAACATTTGCTCCTCTATGGAGCTCCTCTTGCAATGCCTGTACCTGCCTTTGGAGGGCTCTAACCTCCTCAGGATTAATAGCTCTAGCCCTTCCACCATGCTCTCTTCATGGAGGCATCTTCTAACTCGAACGCACAACCACACAATCCTAGTGCAAACTACCTCACAGTCAGCGCTCTGTCTACACACTCAGGAAAATCGGCTTTGATACCACTTGATCGGGACACAACCCAAGAACATAATGGACACAACAGAAAAGGGAAATTGTATTAACTAAAAAATAAGCTAGTACATTCAGTATAGAGAAAATAAACTTCAAAACATGCCCTAAGGGCTTACAATAGCATAAATGTGGAGATAATTTCTCCTTTCAGTACCTCCTCTCAAACTCCACTCCGAACTGCCTTTTACAATGCCAAGAATCTCCTTAAATAGATCCCGGAGGGTTAAGGACTAGGAATACATTCTAGAAAGTGCTAGTAGGCATCCACCAACCAAATAGAAGGCTCCAGAAGCTGCATTAGAAGTCGGCACAAATTTAGAAGAATTTAGAAACGGTAATCGAACTTTCGAGAGGCATAACTTTTGAACCGTAGCTCCGATTGACAAACCGTTTACATTTTTGGAAAGCTCTCAAAGTGCTCTATAGCCCTATGGACCAGATTCACTCGTCTCCTATTTTTTGGCCCTTTTAGAGGTCATTTAATGCCCCTAACCTAACTTTGAAGCATTCTTAGGAGGTCTCCAAAACCTTAAAAATTGCAATAACTTTCAAACCGTGGGGCCTTTTGACCTGATTCTTTTTTTGAAATGCTCTAAATCACAATTACAGTCATCTAGCCAATTCACACCTTCTAGTTTACCAAAATGATGGCCCAATTACATACTCCTATTTTTTTGAGATTTTCTAGCACACTGATAGTGGAACTGTTAGAGTTGAAACCTTTATTTGACCCAAATGGATGTCCAAAAATGAAAACACATAAAATAGAAACTAAGTCTAGGTACATTTTTTTGGGTGACACAGGATTGCCCTTATACCTCTGGATGCTCCTGCATCAGAACCTTTGAGTTAGTATACTTTTAGGATTCCTAGACTTAGAGAGTTTTTATGCTATGTGATTTTGATAACCTACTTGGGACTTGAGATTATCTCCTCAACACGGTGGGAGTGGACCATTTAAGTTCCACATGGTTGGGTGGTAGTGCTTTATCACTCTTATCATTTGAGATCCGTCTGAGACACCATGGCTGATGCATTCTTTTTTGGCATCTATCTTCATGGATTATGATGGTGGACATGTATCCTTACATTGATGAGTTGCATATGTTAGATGACGTTATCTTATGCTTTCCTTTGCATGTTAGATTACTTTCTGCATATGATGTAGTATGATTTAGGAGTGACATTCCTACTATGATAATACTGATGATCTCTTTGGTGACTTGGGATGTTATGCATGGAGGGATGGCTAGGGCCCATGATGGTCTAATGATGCTATTTACAGTTGAGAGGAACCGTGCACTTAGTTAATTATGTTTGATGATATGGTTATCTTTTACGATAAATTTTTATATCTTCTATGATGATGTATCATGTATGATTTGTGGTTTCATTTATGTTATTGCATCATGGATTAGAATTAGTATGATGAAGTACTTTATTTACACAGATGTATATTCTTTTAAGCCTTTCATAACCTATGGCATGTACAGTGGATGATTGAGCAATCGAAAATGTAATTTAAGAACATTGGACTTTTCATTATTATTTCATGTGGATGTTGTATTAGATGGATTCATTAATAGTTGATTTAGATGTAACTCAACGTTAAGGGATCCTTAAGAATGTAATATGTTTTTTATGTTATGTTTACTTTTACTTGAATCGTTGCTATTACTTCCGTTATTATGTATAAGTTGTAAATAGTTTTACTTTCATGTTTAAAATTTTTTTTAAAATGCTACCAAACTTAGTGAAACTTTAGGTTAATTCTTTGGTTCCCTTGGCAAGGCATTACATAATACTTCATGTTATTATTTAATATTGGAGAAAATAATTAAATGTGGAGTCAATGGGTTAGCTAGCACATGGTTTCAGGACATGGTTTATGTAATACCACTTGGTGGTTTTGTGGGACTTGTTACTATTTAAGTAGCCACAAGGGTAGTTGTTGCATGAGATGTGAGAAGACAAAAGGCAAAAAGGGAAAGAGTTGAGTGAGACAAGGCTTGACATGTTAGCCAAGAGAGCATTTGTGAAAGTTGGAAGCATTGCATGGGATGTGTGGATTTATGCTTGTTCACATGGATTGCTTAGTAGTGGCTATGGCTTTGAAGGCTTCCATGGTTGTATTGCAATGGTATTTTTATTGAATAATACATGGTGATGGATGCTTTTGGAGGATGAATTTTTTTCTCAATGAGAGTTTCCTAGGGTATATT
Organism: Cupressus sempervirens; assembly: GCA_028749045.1. Classification (NCBI taxonomy): domain Eukaryota; kingdom Viridiplantae; phylum Streptophyta; class Pinopsida; order Cupressales; family Cupressaceae; genus Cupressus; species Cupressus sempervirens. The sequence goes on from CM053787.1 coordinate 253,336,380, forward strand.
TTGCATCACAATTTTTGTGGGTATGTAGTTTATTCTCTTGCATGTGGACTTTAATTACGTATTTATTTCAGATCTATTATGGGTTATGCAAAAACAGTTATATTCTTTGTTGCAATTTTCCTTACATATAGTAAATTAATAAGCAATATGAAAACACCCAAGAAGACATGAAGTAGATAGATCTTTCAATAAAATTCTATAATGGGTTTTCAAACCCTACCTCAAAATCACAGCTAAAATCTGAGACAATTTGTGAATGAATGCAAATCCAAACCCTCTAAAACTTTCAACAATTCTTTTGATCTAATTCTAAATTTTCACTCCAAAACCTATGTAATTGCAAAATGAGCTCTAGATCTCTGCTAAAGAGTTCTCTCCTAAATTGGAGCTCTGATTGTGAAATCGCGAGAGGGAACTCACTAATCAATTACTGTTTATTACTTTATTACCTTTTACCTTGTCATGCATATCTCTTTTAGGTATTTAATTACAAAATATCTTAATTTTAATAATTAGCTTTCTCTCTTTAATTAATTTTCAAGGTGTTTTTAATAATGTATTTATTCATTTAATTAATAACATGATTTAGAGTTTAGTATTAAAATAAAACTCCTAAATAATTATCATTAAATTAAATAAATATGACTATGCCACAATTAGAACATTAACTTTAACTTTAAATTTCATTCTTTTATATTTTATTTTCCTCTGGTTTATTATTTAGTGCAAGCACTAATTAAAGTGTAGTTTAATATTTAAATTAATAATAATAATCAAAGCTCATTGTTTAAATGCAACTCTAATTTAATTATTATTAAATAAATAATCATAATATAGCAATAAGAAATCTTTAATATTTTAATTTTTTAATTTTTTTTTGTCCAACTTCTTAAATTAGGCTTTTCAATTAAATCTTTTAAACTGAGGTACATATTTAATTAATTAATAATTAATTAAATATCATCATATTCTAATTTCTCTTTAACCAATTTTTTTAATTTAGACCTTTAAATTAAAGCAAATATTTAATTTTTTTTTTAATTAATTAAATATTCTCATGCTTTAATATTTTCTTTTTAATCAAATAATATTTAATTATATGGTTAACCTAAATATTATAATTAAATGATTTACCAAATGAATCACATAGCAAAATCCACATAAAAGCAATATTACCAAAATAGACCAAAACTCAAAATTAAACAACACAGCCAAAGATAAACTCATGGGTTTAAAAATGGTGGAAAGTCAAATACATGTCCTTCTTAGGACAAGTAATTAGGATATTGATGGGACTGGATCTAAACATTATTTCCCCATTCTTACCATTGAGTTATTATGATAGGGCACACTCATCTTAGCAATTTAGGGAAGTCAATGTCTGGTACCTACATTCTACATAAAAGATGGGCATGTACATGTATATAAATATATCTAAACTAAACATGCAATGGTAGGGAGTGGTACATTGTGTAGATCCCGACTAGTAGGTGATTACGACTTCCTCCCTTAACTACATCAAATGTAGTGCCTTCCCTCGTTCACATCTTTTCTGGACATTGTTGTTGTTATTATCAGACTATGTTAGACTAGCTTTGTGTTGATGGATTAGTGGTATTGTTTTGAGATTATAAGACATTATGTTATGGATTTAGTTGGTATATGATGAGATCATTTAGACTTTACATTTCATGTATGCATGATGATCATTACATTGCTTTCAGTTATTGTTGATGATTAGTTAGATGGTTTATTATCTCATGTGCTTTATTATGGACACTTACCCCATACTTGCATGTGTATGGTTTGCATGTTTGTTCATATTGTATGGCGTTTCTGATATGGTTAAGGAAGGGAGTCGTAGTCACCTGCTTAGTCGGGATCTACACGATGCACCACTTCCTGCCATTGTCTGTTTAGCTTAGCATTATATATATTGTATGTACATGCATGATTTTTTCTGCAGGTTGCAGGTACCGGGTATCGAGTTCCCTGAATTGCCAAGATGAGCATACCCTATTACACTATCTCAATGATAAGAGAAGGGAGATAAATTCTCAAGTCCAAATCCCAAACCCTTAAACCAATTGTCCTAGTGAGGTAGGACAAGTATCTGAATATTTTACCCACCAAATGTGTCGAATGACATAATTCATGATTTTTAACCCTTTAGACTGATTTTGTGTGAATTTCTCTATGATGGGTTTTCATATTTTATCTTGGAGGTCTATGGTGAATTTTCTATTAATTAAGTCTTAATAAATAGATTTAATTAATTAATTAATTATTTGAGAAAATTAATATAAAATATCCTGATCTTTGATATTTTGATTATAATTAATTAAATGAGAATTAATTGAGGAAAAAGAATTAAATTAAAGAAAATTAGAAATTAAAATTAATAATAATTATGAAATAATAATAAATTAATAAATAAGTAATAATAATAAAAGTTATAAAAATTTAAATAGAAATTATATAAAAGTAAATTGGAGTTATAAGCTTGTCTAGGAGTTAACGCACCTTTTCTATTTCTCATATGTCAACAACAAGGGGGTTAGTGCATCAATTAAGCACATGGTGTCTACAACTTTATGACTCATCTAGAAGGTTGGAAAACACACATGCTTAGTTGGTGACACTTTCTAGCTGTTTCTAGAGACATTCTAAGTGCTTCCTGAGAGCTCCTTATATTCAGGCATTCCTAAAAGCTTAAACATAGCGTTGGGAGAGCATTTGGAGCATTGGAGGACTCGGGAACTCTGGAGAAGGGAGGAGCTTGCTCTGCGAATTTTTTGAGGAAGAGGGATTTAGCATCAGAATCTGGGTAGATTCTTGTGATTTTTGTTTATGCTATTTCCGCATCTTGCACTTCCTGTCTTCTTCGTGTCTTCCATATGTCGTCTGAGGATTTTTCTTTTTTTAAAATTATATGCATTCTCAATATGGGTAGTTAAAATTGATTATATGCATAGATCTGAGAAGAACACGGGGCTAGGGTTTAAATTGTAGCCAAATCTATTAGCAAACTTATTGAGTAAATTTGGAGAAGAAAATATTTCATGGTTTCATTTAAATTAAAAACCTTTAGAAAATTGCATTGTTATGAACATGCTAATTCAGATCTGCAAATATGTGTGTGTGTGTAACATATATATATATATATATATATATATATATATATATATATATATATATATATATATATATATATATATATATATATATATATATATATATATATATATATATATATATAATGCTTAATTATGTTATATATATATATATATATAATGCTTAATTTTTGCATATATATATATATGTATGTATGTATGTATGTATGTATGTATGTATGTATAAATATGCAGAAATTAAGCATTATATATATATATATATATATATATATATATATATATATGTGTGTGTGTGTGTATGTATGTATATATATACATATATTTTATTGGAGAATCATATGTCATATCGCTTTGCGATTTGCATTTTTTGCAAAACATTTTAATTAAAATCGAATGTTAATTGTATCGCGATTTACGTTTTTAAAGAAAACATTATAAAATTTTATAAAGAACGAATCGCATATTATAGGTGGGCAAGGAGGGCCGAGCCCGTACCCCCACCTCTATACCTACGGCAGTGGCCGGCGACACTACTGCCGCAGGCTCTGCGACCACTGTCACAGGCCTGTGTCAGCAGGCCTGCATGGCACCCCATTTCCTTTGATGTGTATTGTCATATGTATATGACATTGATATGATATTGTGGGTTAAAAAAATGTGACGCGGTTTGTAATTTGATTTTTATATGATATCAAATCGAAATTGTTATAATTCGATTTTATATTTCATTTTTTTATAAAATGTTAATAATTATTTATATATTTATATTTATATATGTGTGTGTGTGTGTGTGTGTGTGTGTGTGTGTGTGTGTGTGTGTGTGTGTGTGTGTGTGTGTGTGTGTGTGTGTGTGTAAATATGTTATTAATAAATTTGAATTATTATAGATAAATGATTTATATCAAAGGTTCATTTTTATAATGGTGAACTCTTTAATAATTTTCAACTATTAAGATTTAATTTTTTTAAATTATTAAATAAAGTATATGAAATTTAATTGGTAGTTCATGGGGGACATTTTTAAACAAATATTATAATTGGAAGATGGATTTTAGACCTATCAAGGAAAACTTTTATCCATCCAAAACAATATATGTGTTAGGAAAAACGTACAAAATGTTCTTCCATTCATTTTTCAAACTTGGAAACATAAACTGAGACCTCTACATTTAAATTCAAGTTTGTAAATTTAGCAAAACCAAAACATGTGTTTGCATTGTGTATTCTTTATGCTATTGTTTTGAGTTTTGGGTTGACTAGTGTTGACCAGTTATAGGACGTCTACTAGAGGCTTGGGGGTTATGTGATTGTGATGTCATGATGATGTTTTAATCTCAAACTTTATAAACCCAACCATGGTTATGTGATGGAATGCTCTATGTAATGGTTGTAATTAATGATTGTTATAGTTGAGATATGAGACACTTGACTTAACCATTTTTGGTTCATCGATCAGTTATCCTTGGTTTATTTTCTAGTCACCATGATGGGACTGAGATGTTATTTTATGATGTCATGTTGTGACATGTTTTGACTCAACCATTTTGGAGTCTTCGATCAGTATGATTGAGATATATTTTGGTTATTGAGAACCAATGGATACTTTTGATTATCAGTGATACTTCAATTGCCAATAGAGAGTTGTTGTGGTCATGATTTTCTATGGATGCTTACTCATGGAGATTTGATACTTTTATGCATATTTGATGATTTTATTATGGATTATCTTTTGTGATTTTGAGATTTATGATTCCATGAGCTTAGGGTAGGATATCTGCATGTAGTGTCGGGAAGTGGCTTGCAATGGAGATCGGGGCCCTAAGAGGCTGCCAGGGTAACTCATTGTAAGTTGGATTAATAAGTGAAAATATTCACACCTAATTACTAACTAAATGAACCTAAAAAGATAAGTGTTTTGTTCTCACCCATGCCTTGAGTGCTTGTATAGACTAGAATGGGAGTAGAGAGAACGCATGGTTGTGACCTTGCATTCCATAGTATGCCTTGTCAGTATGAGAGGATACTAGTGGCCGCATGAGATCAGTATGGACCCGTGGAGTTTAGCTAACTGCCCGAGTAACTTGTATGTGATATATGTGATGACACTTTCCCGCTTGCATAGTAGGTTCCTACATGTCTTTGTGTGCCTCTAGGAATTAAATGTCGATTTTGTGTTTGGAACCTTTGAGTTAGTATACTTTTAGGATTCCTGGACTTGTAGAGATTTATGCTATGTGTTTTGGATAGCCTGTTTGGGAATTGAGATTATCTCCTCAGCACAGTGGGAGTGGACCACTTAGGTACCACGTGGTCGAGTGGTAGTGTTTTTCCACTCTTATCATTTGAGATTTATTGAGACATCGTGACTGATGCGTCCTTCATGATGGTGGATATGTATCCTTTCATTGATGATTAGCATATGTTAGATGATGTTATCTTATGCTTTTATTTACATGTTAGATTACTTTCTACGTATGATATAGTATATCTTAGGAGTGACATTCCTACTATGTTAATACCAATGATCTCTTCGGTGATTTTGGAATGTTACGCATGGAGGGATGGCTAGGGCCCACGATGGTCTAATGATGCTATTAACAGTTGGGAGGAACCGTGCACTTAGTTTATTATGTTTGATCTTTTATGATGGATGTATATGTCTTCTATGATGATGTATCATGTATATCATGTGATTATCTTTACTTTGATGTATCATGGATTAGAATAGGATGATGTACCATATTTCACATATGTATATTCTTTTAAGCTTTTCATACCCTGTGACATGTACAGTGGATGATTGAGCATTTGGAAATGTAATGTATGAACATTGGACTTATCATTATTATCTCATGTGGTTGTTATATTAAATGGATTCAATAATGTTAGTTGACTTAGATGTAATTCAACATTAAGGGATCTTTAAAGAATGTAATCTGTTATGGACGTTATGTTTACTTTCAGATGGACATTGCTATTGCTTCCGTTATTGAATAAGTTATTTGTGGTATTTACTTTCATGTTTTGAAAAAAAAATGCTACCAAACTTAGTGAAATACTAGGTTAATTCTTTGGATCCCTTGGCGGGGCATTACATCAAACATGACAAAGAGAAAGATACAACATCATGCATACCATACATATGCAAGTATGGGGTAAGTACCATAATAATTATAAGTCAAACATCAAATGCTCAGATAAAATAATGCATCATTATGAATATGAAGTAATCATCATTAAAGCATCATCTCTCATTGCTATGAAAGAAATTACATTTATTAACTACAAATTATTAAAGCATCATTAATCCACCAGTAACCATAATCATTAAACAACACATGAAATATAGTCAACTAAGTAATCATCGTTGATAAATCTCTAGTCCAAGTTATGAAATAATATCATAATTTTATAAATCTAATGCCCTAGAAACTAACACATAAAGAGTTTGATAAATATAATGGAAAAATAAACTATGGGTGGGCATTACAATTAAAGTCCATAACTCCTTCAAGAAGTGGTATATATGAAAAATCAACATTTTTAAAGAGTGATGATTTTTTTGATTAACATAAATTTTTGAAGAAATATGATAATGATAAAATTCTTTAAGGCTAGAATGGTAACATCAATACCTAGCAACTTTAGTCATTTTCATTTAATTTCATTAAAAAATGTAGATCCTATTCAATAGTAAAGTGGTGATAAATTAGACATAGGTTGATTTTGATCAATATAATTTATTTTATATAAATTTAAATGAACTTTTTCTTGATTTTATACAAAGGTAACACACATACCTTTGTAGGACACTTTTTTAAAATTATTTTCTCTCATTTTCTATTTTTCTCAAAGCTTCAAACAGAGACTCAAAATGGCCAAACAACCTATATTTATTAAAATTACAAATAAAACATCACAATAAACACAATATATATTAAAAGTGTAGTCATTTGAAATATTATTCAAAGTAAAACAATCTGGTATAATTAGTTGTAAAAAATAGACCTACTTTGCCCTTGTTTGAGCCCTCGTAAGGGAAAATTTTGATAGACAATTTAAGAAATTTGTAAAAATTGGTATTTTGGGGGCTTTGAATGAAGCCCTTGGAGATGCTTCACTGAAGACCCCTTAATTTGAAGCCCCTAGTTGTAGAATGTGTGGCACCAAGGGAGCTTCAAAGGAAGGCCCCTGCACATTTTTTGACAACTTTTAGGCTTCTAATGAAGCAAGGGGCTTCATTTGAGGCCTCTTAAAAATGGAATTCACACTTTCCATCTGATTTCTTCTTGATGGAAAGTGAGAACCATTATTGTGGCCTCATCGTCATCCTTTTCCCTAATTCCCCTTGAAAATATCACATCAAGGCCTCAAACCAAATTTAAGCCCAAACATGCAAGAACATAATGGTAGAAGTAACATTTTAAATGTGACTAAGATGATGCAATGTTAACATTTTGATTATGAACTCTCTACATATATGCATCATGAATGCTCTTTGATGTAGACAAATGATTTTAAGATAGGGTGCATATTTAAATAGGCCATCATAACACACTTGATTAAAATAATTTATGTTTTAGTTGTATTACATTATGGATAGTAGAAAAGACAAAGTACAAACCAAAATTGAAATTTAAAATTTGTGTAAGTTTAGGTCCAAATTTGAGCTTCTTGATTTATCATTGTCAATTCCATATTAGAAATTTCAAATCATGATGATGAATAGTGGAGATTATGTATTGGGTCTAGACCCTCTCTATGTTTTATAATATGTTGACTTATACATTAATGAGTATATTAATTAAAATTTTATCAAAATAGATTTTTTAAAAACATAATTTTAATTATCTTAATTAGTTTATGCATGATAGCCCGATATACTTTATTATCTAAATCCTACCAAATAATGTATAATTATATATATTATTCATAGAGATTGAAAATAAAATAATAAATTTCGCATATCAAATAAAAGTTTTTAAAGTACAAATTTATTTCCAACAAATGACATGGTACGTTAAAATATTATTATTAATAATTTAATTATTATTTACATGTTTAGTAATCTAATATATTAGTTCATAACCATTTCTTCTTTCAAGTAATAGATTGAAGTTTTGCAAGAACTCCAATGAGAGGAGTATTTATGTATGTTGTAGGTTCAAGCATGGTATATTGAGACCTAAGATTAGTAAAGTTATCATTTCTATTTGGTCCTCCTACAACTGCTCCTGTCAAAAAATTTGGATTGGAGGTATTTTTGTTGACCCAGTCACTAAAACCATCCCTACACGAGATCTTTTGTGGGTGTTCATGAATAGAAACTATAGATGATCCTCTATGATGTGCATGTTGTGGATTTTTTTACTATATCCTACCATGTATGAAATATTCAAAGGATTCCTTCCTCGTAAATAATCAACCTACATTTAAATAGCATACTAACATTAGATATGATTTTTTTATATATAACTAAGCTATCCATATTTTATAAAATATTTTGACCATAAATTACCTATATCTTTACAAAATTCATAACATGTGCTTCTTTGAATTCAATGTTACCACAAGAAATTGTTTGGTTATGGGTGTGTAGTAAGTCACTATAAATTATTAGTAAAAGAGAGGCACTAGTGACATATTGGGTGTTTGAACCATCTCTAATGAACATCAACGCTCCTGTAACAAGTTGCAAGTTAATTGTAATATTATGTTAGTTTTAGGATATAATTAATGTATGATCAAAACTTGTATACTAATTTAGAAATAAGTCAAACTAACTTGGTGTTCTATGAATTGTTTAAATTGGACTTTGTGGAAGAAGTGAACAAATGAAACTTTCGACATGGCCTTTGTAGCCTAAGAATTGAGAATCACCTTGGAAATAAAGCTATTTTATTTAAATATTTAGTGAATTCCATTAATTAGAAAAAATATTTTACAAAATGGAGAGTACTTAAAATGGAAAATAATTATAATAAATGGGATAAATTTTATGCTTATATATTTGCACCATCAAATACACTAGTAATCACTTACAGAGGTGAGAAGTACTTGAGCTCCAGCATATTTTTTATCCCAACTAAATTTAGTAACATATGCATTTAAAGAATTATGTGTTGTATATAGTTATTGCATTGTTTAGATCTGGGAGCTTTGTAAAGCCAAGAAGCAGCACAAAGAAGCTCATCCTGTTAAATTAAACAACTTTATTAACAATGAAAATAATATTTTTTTACAAATGAAATAAAGCAATACAATTTTAAGTTTTTACTTACCATATACCCAGAGTAAGAACAATAGAAAGGGCACTCTCCCTGATAGGAGCCTTGATATTGGTTGGCAAAAGAGAAAAGCTAAAATCAAAATGGTAAAGTTTTAGTAGATTATATCAAAGCAATTTACTATGTAAATTTATTGCATTAAATCAAAAAAAACACCAATTATCATATCAAAAAGTAAAGAATGGAAAAATTATGGCAGACAAAAGGAATATCCTTAGAATGTTTCATGAGAAAATTTAGAAGTCTCCTAGTTTTCCCTATCGACTTGTTTGGTTTGAACTCTTTCACTGTTAGTAAATGGATGTATGCTTTATCTACAACATCTCAAGATTACATACCGATTTTGAACGTTGGAGAAGAAGATGTGAATAATGAGGGTCTGTTCCTCTGAAAACAACAGATGAGGCAGCCAATGCTGCAGCAGTTTCAGCGGCAATTTCTGTCCCAGGGATGTCTTTATCAATCTTGTAAAGAGTACGAGGAGTTTCCATGTCTTCTGGACGCTCCCAACAACTATGGTCTGCCTGGGGATCTCCAACCTATCGTTTTACTTTGCATCAACCACACTAGTAGTTAAGATAAATAATATCTGTTATAACTGAACTGACTTGAATGATGTAAAAAAATTATGTTCATAACATTTAATATAAGAGTTAAACAATATATAGATATCTAATTTGATTTGTAGATTTCAGCTTATTTATTTCTTTAATGTGTGGTGTTTACCTGTACCCATAATTGATTTGGAGTTGTACTGGCTTTGAGAAAATAGTCAGTGCCCCACTTAATAGCATCTCTTACATTTTCAATCTCGCCTGCAGCTTTCAACTTTTTAGCATAATTCAAAACACCCCAAGCCAATGTTGTGATAGTGAATGCCATGGGAAGCCCATATTTTACATTATCTCCTGCATCATAGTAGCCTCCAACTAGATCAACCTGCATGCACATTATAGAAAATAATTCTGTAGTTACGAAGTTATGAAGTTCAATCTTTTTCAACTTTATGATATTAAGGATGTGTCACATCGGATCATTGATAACACTATGATATTTAGGGGACAGGCTAATTTTCATCCAAAATGCATTAAAGACAAAACAAAGTCAAATTTCTTTTTTTGTCCAGATTCACGAATATGTAGTGATTTATTTCCAAATTTTTTGTTGCTTTTGACTACAAACTATGAAGATCATGAAGATCAAACACTAAAATTTTCAAAAAAATTCATGATGTTTTAGATCTTTTGAAAATTGGTCAACTGTACAATTTGGATGGAGGATAGCCATGTCCGATATTTACTTCGATGCAGCTAAGCTGTAGACAAAATGTACCATGACCAAAATTCAAAAAATAAAAAACACAAAGAGATTTTTCTGAAATTTTTAACATATGTTCTTCGTGATATCAAATTATCCAAAACAACAACAAAATTTAGAAAAAAATCACTTCATTTTATGAATCTAGAAAAATAAAAAGTTCGACTTTTTTTTTTGTCTTGGGTACAATTTGTCTCGAGCTTAACCAATGACGCCTATTCACTCCACACGCACTACAACTTATACATGGTAGTTTATAAGAACCATCTGCTTTTTCTCAATTGTAAACACTACACACTAATGAATGACTACTAATCTAAAAGTATTAGAGAATAAAAATTAACTTTTTTTTAAAGATTATTTAATGGTGGCCCTCCATTTCTAAAGCCTTAAAAAATTGCATGCATCTTCTATCAGTATTATAAATTGCAATAATGGACTTACCCCATTCAAGTGTCCATCTGTGAGGCCAGAATCTCCTCTCCACTTTACTTTTTGAGATTGTGGGAGTTTACCTGATCGTTGGGCCTCTAGAAAGAGAATAGACTTCGTTAAAGCCTCTTTGTAATCAAATTCACCATTATGCATCTTGCTCTGGCCATGAACCAGCAATAAAGCCAGTGATAGAAACGCCACTAAGTTCTTACACATGTTTGTATTCTTCGCTACCATATAAAAATGTTTTTTTAATAAGTATATTAAAAACTATAGGTTAATATTATTATTATTCTTTTATCATGGGAGGTTCATAGAGCTTATTAAGATTTTAAAGATTTTTAAATTTGTCTTTTAAATTCAAAAGTATTTCAATTTGAATAGTTTATTGTTTTATAGGATTGTCTTTATGGTATTCAGTGTGAATATAGGTTGCTATTCTAAAACTTTGTGCTTTGTCACTCATTCTCAAGGATATTCACTCTTCACATATTCAAATGTTTAGTGATAAAGCTCTTAGCCTTGGTTCTCTTCCTTGTGAATTATAGACCCTGTCACATGTTAGCTAAATGATCCTCACCTTTCAAATATATATAGAATCACTTTGAAACAAGTGTTGACACAAGGTGTACATCATCTTATTGAAATGCCGATTTCAATATTATATTAGAAGTGATGTTCCTTAATTAGTCTTAGTTTTTCTTATGCTTGTGAGCATGGAGCAAACAAAATTTAGCAGACTTTAATGCATTTTTTCACGGTGTCAAATCAATCTCATAACTTATCGAATGAGTTTATCACTACTAATGTATTCTATTTCTTAATTTTGATTATGAGTTATTTATTGATGATATTGAATAGTCCTACAGACCATATGTTTTTTTCTTCTTTCATTTATGTTTTTTTCTATGGAGGATTTGATTAGATCTAATTTCCTAAAAAGTTGCAAGTTTGAGTAAAAGTGGCATCCCTTTTCAATTTCAATAGCTAAGTAATGTGAATTTACAAATTATTTATTTAATTAAGTTCAAGAATGTGATGGAACAAGACATAATAATGTAAATATAACAATTTTATCGATTATGTTTTCTTGAGAAAATATAAATATAAATTTGGTTAAGGGGGGAATTCACATTCTCATTTCTAAATTTAGTTTTTTCTTTAAAATTTCAATTTTGATATGTGGCAACAATTTTTTCTTTAGGGAGGGGAAATTTTATCACTTATAATATACCTCTTTGTTTGGGTACTAAGTTTAATAGATGTAATAAACAATTGTTGTAACATTTTTATCATAAAATGTGTAGATGTATAAATTATTTATATTAGAGATGTCAAATCAATTGCAATGCAATAGAAATTAGAATATTGTAATTTATAAGATATGAACAACATAAAGATTCAAGAAACATTGTTAAATAGGTCTATATTCAGTCTCTTTGTGTTTTCTTCACCCTTAAATATCTTCCTTATGGAGGGTTTGTATGTTCATATAGATTTATTCTTGTGGGTGAACATATTCTTCATCCATGCATTCTTATATCTTTTAAAACTTCAAGATAGAGTAGTATGTTGTTTGTTTCTATTAGAATAATACTTCAATGACTATTAGTTTATTCCATTTCTAGTTATCAAGATACAAACATCATCACTTGATTTATTTGTTTATTTTCTTCAATATTTTAATCAAAATAATCTTGTCTCTCACATTTAATTTCACAAATAATCTCCAATATAAGTGACATATATCTCTTATCTATTGACTTCAAATTTCATGTGTTATTTTTCACTTAATTCTAACTACCATGCAATCAATCAAGGGTTCCTCATTCATGGACATTCTACCTTTTCTAAATTAGTCATATACTATTATAACTTCTTAAAATATTAAAATTTAGAACTCCATTGCATTTGTCCAAGTTATGTGTTAAATTAAAAGTTGTGGCCAAGTGTTAATAGTACTATTATATGGCTAAGATATTACATATCTAAATGAATAGATTAAAATATGTCATAAAAAATACCATGCATAGGTTTTTAATACAAAATGAAAAAACTAGTGAAAAATAGTTAAATATTGAAACATTAGTATATTCAAAATATAGAAAACAAAGATGTGGTTAGAAAGGTAGAATACATTATGACTATATTACATTTTTTATATCAACATTAAAAAAAAAGTATCTCTAATGGAGAGAATGTTCGATATTTTTGTCTACATAAAACACATTTGAAGTTGATATGAAGTTCAACCCTAGTTCAACTAGTAGTTTTCAAATCAACTTAAAATTTAGGTGTCTTATTGGCCTTGTTTTTCACGAAATATTTTCTTCTATGTAGGAAATGACATGTTCTTGATCAAAGGGTAAAAAGAGTTTTGAATGAACACAAAAATCATATTAGAAAATATTGTCAAAAGAAAAGATCCAACCAATAGGCAACCATCTTTTTTGTACACTTAAATTCATAAAATGTTGACTCTATATATGTGTTATATGCCAAAAAGAAAATTTCTCCTCCGAAACAAACAAACAAAAAGGTAGGTTAGGCATCTAATTTCTTTAGGGTAGCTGGCTAGTGATACATGTTAGCAAATGTTGAGTCATTTCAAGGAAGAGTGTTGACAATACAACTTAAAGTGATGGTGCAGGTACAATTCAAAAGCATATAAATCCCTCTGATTTTCACGAGCAAGGGTGGGTAGTAAAGCATGGAATCAAAAATTAACAAAATTGTCATTGTACTAATAATTGATTATGGGTTTTGACCAATTGAAAATAAAACATATAGAGGTCTCAATTATCTAATGAACAATATGAAAACCATTTAGATCTTTGATCATTTGTATTTTAGAAATAACATAAAAATTAATGTGTAGAGTGGAGAGCCAAAGCACACAATACAATGGTGGTACAACACACAAAATCCCTATAAATGTATAGATCCATGCTATATATGGAAATCCACATAACTCAAAATTAAAGCTCCTATGTAAATAAGATAATTTGTATTCTCTAATTTCATCATTTGAGTAGACAATTGTAAGGTTTTGACACTTTTTAGACTTACATGTGAACTTTATTATTATGTACTATAATGGACTAGTTATAACCTATTTTCTAAAGCCTTTAGAAATTGAAGTAGAAAAATACAAATCTAATGCTTGCCATCGTGTTAACAGTATTAAACTTATATTTAAACTCTATATTTGTATTTTTCTCACTCATTTTCATACTTATAAACTAACACATGAATTACTCATTTTCATACTTATAAACTAACATGAATTAATAATTAAGTCGAGATATTTTTAAAAAAAATTGACGTTCATTTTAATGTCATCAGTTGAAAAAATGAAATTGATAATAACAAAAATGTCTGGGGGTACTGTCGGACTATTGATGTTGCCACCAAGGCAACCGCCGGTAGCCGATCATCATCTTCACCTTCTTTGCTGCCAGCCAAACAAAAACTGGGCTCCTGTTCTTTGGTAAAATCATTCTTATTTTATCAGGAGAAGTTTTCGAAGCTGCTAGAAGCTACGAATTCAGGGACTCACTGGAACTTGCCAGAATTTTTGTAAGGTATATGTGATTATTTATGTTTACACGCATTTGCAGAGCAGATTAATATTTGCAGTTCTTCTTATTGTCTTTTGGAAAGAAATTTACTAGCAATTTACTAGCGTTTTTGCATTGAAGATCCACGGTTCGAATCTATAAATTTATGTTGATGTGGAGGTCTTTTTGGATGAACCTGTTGTTGTGGTTTTTCTATTGATTTTTTTGCAGGCTTGAAGCCGGTTAAGTAATTATTTGTAGCTTTTAGCTACTATGTACTACGTTCGAATCTCGTTTTCCGGTCGTCGGAGAAGGCAAATTTCAAGAAAAAAACACAATTCGGATTTTTCCTTAAAATGTTTAGTACTTGTGTTCTGTTTTCTTAATTATTTAATGAGATACGAAACCGTCACTGCCATATATTCGTTTAGGGTCCATTTGGCTGTGAGAATAGGAATAGCTATTCTGGAATACGTATTCAGTAATAGCTATTCTGGAATAGAAAATGGGGCTACGTATTCCTGTTCTCTGTTTGGTTCAGCCAATATTTGATGGGAATTCACAAAACCCAAAATTTATGTCTTCTAAAATAAATAAAAGTGGAATAGAAATACATATTCCAATAACACGTATTTTGGTGAAATTGCAAAACTTCATTTTTGGGCCAAAATTGGAATATGTATTCCTATTTTGCTTCGTATTTCAATTCCAATTTGGTGCATCCAAATGAAAAATTCAAAATTTTAAGAATTTACGTATGCTTATTCTGCTTGTATTCCCGTTGCCAACGAGCCCTTAAAGGTTTCTTCATCAAATCAATCTATTTTATTCCCTAAGTACTCTCTTTTGTCTCCACCTCATCTCTCTCTCCCACTATGTTGTCTCTTTCTACCTCATTTGTTCCCCCTCTTTTGTCTTTCTCTTTTTTCTCTTACCATTTCGTCCCCCAATCACTATTTATCTCAACATCATGTCTTTCATCCTCTCCCTCTTCTCTCCCTCTCTCTTTCTCCCTAATTACACTCTTTAACTCTCTCCCCTTGCTCCTCTCACAATGTCATCCCCCTAAACCTATTCACCCTCTATATATACCGCATGTTTCTCACCCTCTCTCACTCACATAGTTCTTTACCTCTCACAATTTATCTATTTATGTCAACCTCATGTCTCCTACCCTATATCCTCTTTTCTCACTCTCTCACACATATGTTCCCTCCTCTCTCTCTCTCTCTCTCACACACACACACACACACACACACACACACACACATCCCCTCGTGTTATTATTGTCTACTGTCTACTCTATCTACTTCATGTTTCTTTATTTCTCACCCTCTCTCACAATGTTTAATTCATGTCTCACCCACATCCCCCCTCTCTCTCCTTATCACATCTAAATCTATTTTTTGGACTCTAGTTACCTCATGTTTCCCCACCCCCTTTTCCATCTTCCCCCTCCCCCTAATTGTGATATCTCTCTCTCTCTCTCTCTCTCACACACACACAAATTCCTCACCATCATCATTCCTATCCATTTGATGCCCTAATTATTCTCTTTCTCTCTATCTCATCTATCTCCCCTTTGACGTTGTCTCTTTCTACCTTATACCTTCCCACGTTTCTCCCTTTTTCCTATTTCCACCCCTACTTACCACATCCTATCCTTTATTACAATTTATCTCTATATCATCTCTCTCCCTCCCTGCCTCCTTAATCTCTTTAAGTCTCTCCTCTCCCTCCTCTCACAATCTCTTCCTCCTATTTACCCTCTATATCTACCCCATATCTCTCACTCATGTATCTTTATCTCTCACAATCTCTCTTGCACATGTCTATCACCATATTTCCTCTTATCTCACTCTCATGTCCCCTTCTCATATCTCTTTATCTAGATCACATTCTTTCTATGTCTACCTCGGGTCTCTCATGCGGCCGCCCCTGCTCACCCCCCCCCCCCCCCCCCCCCCCTAACACACATCCTCTATTGTGTCCCCTCTTAATATTACTATCTTCTCTCTTTGTTTTGTGCATCTTTATCTCTTGCTCTCTCACATAGTGTTTACTTCATGCCTCACCTTCCATATATACCACATAACTCAAAATTAAAGCTCCTATGTAAATAAGATCATTTGTGTTCTCTAATTTCATCATTTGAATAGACAATTGTAAGGTTTTGACACGTTTTTAGACTTACATATGAGCTTTATTATTATGCACTATAATGCACTAGTTATAACATATTTTCTAAAGCCCTTAGAAATTGAAGTAGAAACATACAAACGTAATGCTTGCTATGATATCGTGTTAACAGTATTAAACTTATATTTAAAATCTATATTTATATTTTCCTCACTCATTTTCATACTTATAAACTAACATGAATTAATAATAATACATTAATGAATTTAATCCCTCTTTGAAAAAGAAAACATTTTTAAAGATAAAATCATATGAAGGAAGCAATCAACACGTTTACGAATCCTTTATTTGGGATTTGATATTGTAAAACAGCAAAATATATTCCTCGTCGCGGCGAATCTCCATTTGATCGCTTGAAATTGACTGTAGTAATAATTGCTGCTACAGATCCCCAACAGACCTCGCCGTCAGCCAACACTCATTTGCATGTCTGCTGTTCAGGCAAAAAGCAGCATTTTATTAATCGTACTCCGAGTTTTTATATAAATGACGAGTCTAAATGAATTAATCGAGAAGGTAAGGTTCTACAAATCGAAATTCATAGAAGGAAATCAATGTAGGAATTAATTGAACGTATACGATGACATTTGATCTCTTACATTGCTTGTTCTCATGAGCTTCATACAAATTCTTTGATCTGACTTGATTTCATTCCAGAATCTTTGTGGCAAGCGAAATATTATGTATACATTGACTATGTAGACCAAATGACAGTTACTGGGCTTCTGACAGTGTATGACACAGAACTGTTATGAGAACTCCCTGTATGAGTCCATGTAAGAGAGCCCTGAGAGAAGGAATAGAAAGAAGAAACAGTACTTTCCCTTCTACTTATGTCCACAAATCTCACACTATAACTTTTCTTCTGATTAAGTCTACTGAATCTCAGTTCGGTCGGCTTCACTATAACACGAACTCCTTTTGGCGGCGTCACATGAAGAGAATATCTGGATTTAGCGAGACCAACGTTTGTCACGGTTCTCTTCAACTTCACCCATCTCTGACCGGCGGAGGTCACATTGAAGACCACCGACAGAGAAGGGTAATTGAGGCCGGTGTAGTCTTTGGTGAGGTTCGAACACCTGACGTTTTTGTCGGTGATGGTCTGGACCTGAGCTCGGGTGTACCCTAGGGCACACAGGTGGCGGATGTAGTCGTCGGTTTCGGTGTCGTAGATGAGCCCTGGGTCTGCCGCTTGCTCAGGGCTCACGTGGCCGGCACCGGTGGCGAAGACGTCTGCAGGTTGTCGACTCTGGGCGTTGTCGAGGATGGGCCCGCCTCGATTATTGACCACATCAGCGGTGGTCATGAGAGCAGACTTGATTGCCGCGGGGCTCCAATCTGGGTGCACGCTTTTGATCAAGGCCGCAATCCCAGACACATGTGGGCAAGCCATCGAGGTCCCAGAGATGACATTAAACATGACCCGACGCTTATCCTCGGCCAACCCGGACGGCGCGAGGTTGAGTGGCCACGCGGCAAGAATATTCACACCAGGCGCAATCAAGTCCGGCTTAAGAACCCCAGGGTTAACCGAACTCGGACCTCGCGACGAGAACGAGGCCACTGCTGGAGCCCATGACCGACCATACACAGTCCCACGAAACCGAACCGCAACAGCGGCCCCAGCAACCGTCCTTATGTACTCCTTCATGCTCTCCGCCTCCGCATAACCGACTTGCGTCGCAGGCAAAACATGCACATCTGCTGCAGTCTCCTCCCCGTTGATCTCCGAGTCAGCCAAAATCATCCCAACCCCACCTGCTTGCCTCACAACCTCCCCCTTCTCTGCGCGAGCACTCGTCCCACGATCGCAAACCACAAACTTCCCCTGCACAACCGTCGGGTCCAATGATCCGACCCCACAAAAGCTCGAGTTCCCTAAACTCCCGAGCCCGTTCCTCTGGACTCCGGCCGTCGCCGCATACACGAGAGGAACAAACCGAGGCCGCATCTTCATCCCCGGAAAAAGCGACTCACCATAGAACCTCCTCCCATCACCCAACCTCACAACCGCCGGGAAATCCCTATCCAAAGTCCCGGCCCCGACCGTCATAATCCACGGGGCCTCATTGGAAACGGAAAACTCGTAAGGCCCACTATTCCCCGCTGCACAGCTCACAAAAACCCCCCTTTCAGCAGCCCTGAAAGCCCCAACAGCCACACTATCCTCATAAAACGGAACAGAAAAACCCCCAATAGACAGCGAAATAACATCAACGCCATCCTCAATAGCACTCTCAATCCCAGCCAAAATATCCGAACTATAACACCCACCGTCCCAGCAAACCTTATACATCGCCAAATGTGCCGCCGGCGCCATCCCGCTTGCCTTTCCGACTGCATTCCCAAACAATCCGGCGTCTAAAACCATATTTCCGGCAGCTGTAGAAGCTGTATGTGTTCCATGTCCCTGAGAGTCCCGCGGGGATTCGTACTCGGGACGTGTCCCAAACACGGCGTTCGCCTGGTGGCCGGAATTGAAAAACCGGGCGCCAATCAGCTTCCGATTACAGTGCGTCTGGTTGAAATCTGCCCCAATTTGACATTCCCCCTTCCATTTTGCAGGCACCGGCGGCATTTTCCGGTCGCTGAAGCTCGGACTTTCCGGCCAGATTCCTGTGTCCAGAACGCCGATTATGGTCCCCCGCCCGAATTTTGCAGCCCGCCATAGTTTTGATCGAGGGGAATCGCTGAGGCCGAGAAATTTGTGGGAATATGTCGTTTGCAGCTTGTGGAGCCGATCTGGGTAAAGGGCAATGAATCCTTTAAGGTTCTGCAGCTCGGAAATTTCTGATCTTGTGAGCTTTGCTGAGAAGCCATTAATGGCGGTCTTGTAGGAGTAGATTATCCGGCTCGTTTTGGGTGGGTTGGGGGTTTTTGTGATCTGGGTGAGGATGGATTTGTGCCAGTGCTTTGTAGTGGAGAATTCTCCGGCCGCCATTTTTGCCGGATCGAAGTGGATTATGTATGGCATCAGCTGTTCTTCTTCTTCGGTGGCCATTGCTGTGCATATGAGGAACAGTGAGATCATTAGGTGAAAGATTGGGTTTTGGGAAATTTTCGGGGCCATTTTTGCAGTTGGATGTGTTTCTGGGATTGGAATGTTATATTGGGGAGAATTTGCGCCATTGGAATTTGAAATTTGTGAGGGAGCATTTATCGTTGGGTGAGTAAGCTCGTGAGTGTAAATAGTGAGACTGGCGGACATTCTCTGGTGTGTTCTGCCATTTATTTGTGGCACGAGGATGTTTTTCTTGTACAGAGGTGATTTTGTGTGTTTCGAGCTTTTCCCCGTGCCTGCGTTTCGAGCTTTGAAATGGCATTTAATGGGGCGGGATTTCTGTGTTGTTTTACAGAGGGCGGGATTTCTGTGTTGCGCGCTCCTTTGCACGGGCTGGGTAGCTCTTGCTTATGTTGGGTATTGTGACAGTAAATGACAACACGTCTTTCTGCAGTTCATAGTATCGAAATGTAGCTCTTTCAAAATTAAATTTTTGTGTCAGGGAGATGATCTAGTAGTCTCCATGTTCCTATTTCTATAATACATCCCTGGCTCATTAAAAGTTTTAAAAAGTGATAGCCCATGTATTAATAGTCATCATTTTTTAACTTTCTTAATTTGCTGATTGTTCCATTTATAAAGAAAGTACTAATGAGTTTGGGCAAACGTTTTAAAATGACACTTTTAGACCACCTCGCACTCTACGAGTTCTACAAAGAGCTTCATAAATGCAAAATAGTCGAAAGGTTAGCTTTAAGCTCTTCACTCACTTACGGAGGTTCACCAAAAAAATCAACAAATTTTGACATACGGATTAAGAGTTCAAAGTGCCCAAAGTTAGTTTCCCCTAGTTTTTCAAATGTTTGGAAAACATTTGTAAAAATAAATACTAGAAATTGTTACATCTCAATTGTGATATAGCGCTTAGCATATCTATTTTAATAAAAACTAACTTACAACTTAATCCATAAATGGATACATTTTTATTGTGGCATTATTTGAAGTTTATCTTATTAAATCTATCAGATTTACAGAATGCATAATATTGATTGTTTCAGTATTTTTTGATTGATCAATTTTCCATTGAAGAAGTTTAGGATCTATAATTCAATTGTTGACCATCATAATTTAGAGCTCTCAAAATCTTATATGAAAATTTCAAATCATTCTAAACTTTTAATAGCAACTTATTCACCATGTTCCTTGTTTCTAACTAAGGTTTAATGTCTATATCGCTAAATATGATATCACGTGAATATGTTTTTTCACCAAGATGTTCAAAAAGATCGAAAAAAGTGAGACTCGTTTTTGTGCAATAAGAAAAGATAGCCAATAGTGAATCGGAGTTCAATAGTGGGGTATGTGCAAGATCATGGTCAAGAAAACTATGCCCTTAAGTGGCAATGAAAAATCAGCTACTTGGGTTTATGTCAACTTGACGTGCAATTTTAAACATATTATGAACTTCCAATCAAAAATTTGTGAGAAAAAAATCTATAGGAAATTGGATTTAGTTTCTGAACTACTAGGCCTTATCTAAAGAAAAATAAATTTGGTTGGTCAAAATTTTGAATTTTAATACAATAGTACACAAATTTCACGACAAAAATAAGAAGTAGGCGTATGTCTGACCACCTTAATCAAAATCAAATGACAATATATTTTAATCAAATTTTAGATATGAGAAATAGACTCATGCCCGAATGTGACACACATTTATGGGTATTTTTAATCCAAATAAATAATTAATTATTAATTTTCTAGTATAGTATTTTCAGAATTAAAAAACTCTAGTGTTTCACCACCTTAACTAATTCAAAACTTTACAAAATTTATTTTTTCTTTTATTTTCCTTATAGTAGAAGAAGTATATAATGTGATACATTTTTTGGATTTCAAAAATGTTATACCATTTGAAAGTTATATTTGTTTTTCAGTCAGTGTGTCAATCAACACTTTATGTGTAACTCCATTAGAAAATGAATAATGATTACTTATTGAACTCGTAATTTGACAAACAATACATTTATGGATAAGAACATTGTTAAGAAACCCTTTTCATTTCATCAAATTTGGGTGAAAAAAAAGTCATTAGACACATGTTTGAAGTAAAAAAACACACAAGAACATACAAAAACATGTTTTTGGGGCATTTTTAAAGTTCACCATGTAGGGCTAGTATCCAAAGAATTAGTAGGCCTTATAAAGGTATTAATATTTTGGTTTGGTATTACGATGGGTGGGAAAATAATTAGAATAGATTTTGAAATGCTTTGTGGTGCTTTGTGGTATTTTAGAAATATATATTTTTTAGATCGCCATTTTTTGGCACACCATGATCTTGCACATACCTAGTGCTTCATTCAATTTTAATCTTTGAATATACCAGTAGTGGATCATTTATGTATCAATGGTTGGTCATTTTTTCTTGGCTTCCTTTTGTTTTTTTTGATCCATGGTTGGTTCATTTGTGCACCACTATTGTTGATTAATGAGCCATTATTGGATATTTGTAAACCACCAGTAGAGATTTGTGGAGCATTACTAGACATTTGTGAACCACTATTGGTGATTAAATGAACAACTATTAGACCAATGGAGGTCAAGAATCGGTGAATGTACTTTTTTTTGGAGCACTATTTGACCCTTTTGTGCATAACATCTCCTATAGAGTGCATCGTTATTAGTGAGAAATTGAAACCTTGGCTTTAAGCAATTAAGTCTCATATAATAACAAGAACAAAAAATAGAAAAAAATGACATCGTTTGGTACTTAAATTGAGTGTGTAAAGTTAGTTGTAACCACTATTGGGTATCTTCCCCTATCATGTTTTCTTGGTCTACCAATGTGACATTACACAATTGTTTTGTTTTCAGGTCTAGGAATACATTTCCTCATTCATGAGTAGTTATCACAACCACTAACAATATTAAAGTCACAACTATTGATGCAATATTGTAAGAAAAAAGGTGTTAAACCAACATGTGTGATAACAATTATTGATATGCTGTTATAGGCATTACACCAATAAGTGTTATCGTAAGTTAAACCCTCTTTGGTAAGACTCAAAGATTGTGGGGTATCAATTTCATCAAACTTGTGCATCACAAGTGCTATCATAGGTTGAAACCTCTTCAATAACACTCGAAGATTGAGGGGTATAGATTCCAACAAATCTGTGCATCACACAATACCATCTATATCTAGGTTATGATGTTAAAATCGTGTACTCAAGAAAACATGATCTCTGGTGGGCTCGTTGAGAAACATTTAATTTCATGAATAGATCATAAACCTTCCCGACATTTTTTAATATTTTATAATTTTTGCAAATGTTTTTCTTCATCAAGTTTAACCAAAAAATTAGTATCATTTTCCTTGATCCATCAATAGAATAATAATAATGAGATATAATAGATAAATGTTGCAAATGAAATGAATAATACACAACACACTTTTGATTTAGGTTTTTGTCACAGCCTTATCTATAGTCATGTTTATTATATTCTTGTTTATACAAAGTTCAAGGCATTGTCATTTGGTCTTTTGTATTTGTATTCAAATTCAAAACTTAACTTTCCCTTCTTTTTGTACTAAATAAAATGAGCCAACCTAACCTAAAATTGTGTGACGTGTTTCAATGTCTTCATATTCAAACAAAATCAATATATCATCAATTCATATGTTGCATAGAGAAATTAAATTGTTATTTTTTCTTAGAGGTTCAAAACCTATTAGGCTAAGAGACGAGGATTGAGGGATATCAATTCCTCCATACTCTATACCGTTTGAAAGTTATATTTATTTTTCAGTCAATGTGTCAATCAACACTTTATGCATAACTCCATTAGAAAATGAATAATGATTACTTATTGAACTCGTAATTTGACAAATGTTACATTTATGGATAAGAACATTGTTAAGAAACCCTTTTCATTTCATCAAATTTGGGTGGAAAAAAAGTCATTAGACACACGTTTGAAGTAAAAAAAACACACAAGAACATGTCAAAAAAATGTTTTTGGGGCATTTTTTAAGTTCACCATGTAGGGTTGGTATCCAAAGAAATAGTAGGCCTTATAAAGGTATTAATATTTTGGTTTGGTATTAGGATGGGTGGGAAAATAATTAGAATAGATTTTGAAATGCTTTGTGGTATTTTAGAACTATATATTTTTTACATCGCCATTTTTTGGCACACCATGGTCCTGCACATACCTGGTGCTTCATTTAATTTTAATCTTTGAATAGGGTAAGTGCACCAAGTTGTGGTGCCAAAAGGGGGGTATGAGTGGACACCTTTTTTCTGAAATCAACAATTTTTAAACTTCAACAAGAATTTGAAGATAGTTACAATCAAAATTTTAAGATATGACAAAAACAAAAGTAGTAGTCCTTTGAATCTAGTTTCTAAACTACTAATTTTTTTTCAAAATGGTTTAGTTTGAGGTCCTCAAAAAAGGGGGCCACAAAAAGTGGTACTATTTATTCCAAAAAACATAACATAGTACAAAGTGTGGCCCCCCTAAAATTTTAACTTTTTTTTTGAAATTCTTTAATTGCTCTAGTCAAAAGTTACTTAACACTATTTCGTTTATCCCAATTTTTTTGGGTAATTTTATAATGTGTATTTTATTTTTTATGAATTTTTAACTAGACACATCCCAAAAACATGAAATATATGTGTGCTCCCCCTAAAAATGATTGAAAACTAATCTAAAATCAAAACTTCTTTTTTTCAAAGTGTGTAAAATAGAGTCTAGTTTCTAAAAAACTAAGTTGTTGCAAAATTCAATGAACGAGCTAAAATCTATAGCCCAATTAGTACATGGTGGTTTTTTACAAAAAAGGGACGTACATTCAAAATAAATTATAGATGAAAGGCTTGAAATAGTTCAAATTAAAAATAAATTATATGGTTACATAGCTAACACAGAGACCTAAAATGTCATGTAACTTGATCTTATCGATGCCCAACCACAAGGAATCTTGAAGGAGAGCACACAAGAAAAATCAATCATTTTTTGCTGTTTGCAGCAAAACACATCTCAGACCTGTTTATAGACTCTAAACCTTTGGGCTGGATCTCCAAGGAAAAACCAAGCCTTAGGCTTGGTATAATGCAAAGCTTTGAATAGTGTGTATGCCCTATAGCACATGCATGCTATAGAACACATGCGCTATTTAAAGCTTTTTGAATTTGGGTCTCAATAGCGTGTGCATACTATAGTGCGCATGCACTATTGTGACCTAAATAGTGCATAGAGAAGGAAGAAGAGACACAAAGCAAGAGCAAGAGAGAGGGGGGGGCTAGCTATGTGTGAGAGAGAGAGAGAGATAGAGAGAAAGTAGGGGATGGGAGAGAGAGGAAGTGTGAGAGAGAGTAGGGGTGGTAGAGAGAGAGTACAGGATGGGAGAGAGAGATTGAGAGTAGGGGATAGGGAGAGAGAGAGAGAGAGAGAGAGAGAGAGAGAGAGTACAGTATGGCAGAGAGATATTGAGAGTAGGGGATGGGGGAGAGAAAGAGAGTAGGTGGTGGGAGACAGAGTGGGAGAGGGAGAGCGAGAGAGAGGAGGATGGTAGTGGATGCGTGTGAAAGAGAGAGAGTAGAGAATGGGAGGGGGGAGCATAGCTAGAGAGAGAGAGTAGGGGATGGGAGAGAGAGAGAGAGAGAGAGAGAGAGAGTAGGCAGTGGGAGAGGGAGAGAGAGGGGGAATGGAAATGTGTGTAAGAGAGACAGAGAGAGTAGGGGATGGGAGAGAGTGTGAAAATGTGTGTGTGTGTGTGTGTGTGTGTGAGAGAGAGAGAGAGAGTAGGTAGTGGGAGAGGGAGTGAGAGAGGGAGAGCGAGTGAGAGATAGAGTAGGGGATGGGAGAGGAGAGAGAGGGGGGATGGGTGTGTGTGTGAAAGAGAGAGAATAGGGAATGGGAGAGGGGAGAGAGAGATAGAGAGAGAGAGAGTAGGGGATGGGAGAGAAAGAGAGTAGGCAATGGAAGAGGGAGTGGGAGACGGAGAGGGAGGGGGGATGGGAGTGTGTGTAAGAAAGAGAGTAGGGGATGGGAGAGAGTGTGACAGTGTGAGAAAGAGTAGGGGTGGTAGAGAGAGTGAAAGTAGGGGATGGGAGAGAGAGAGTAGAGAGGGAGAGAGTGAGAGAGAGAGAGAGAGAGACAATAGGTGGGGAGAGGGAGTGGGGGGGAGAGAGAGGGGGAATGGGAGTGTGTGTGAGAGATCTAGAGAGTAGGGGATGGGAGAGGAGAGAGGGGGGGATGGGAGTGTGTATCTATGAAAGAGAGAGTTTAGGGGATGGGAGAGAGGAGAGAGAGAGTAGGCAATGGGGGAGAGAGAGTGGTTAGTGGGAGAGGGAGTGGGAGAGAGAGAGGGGGGGGGGGGGGGGATGGGAATGTGTGTAAGAGAGACAAAGTAGGGGATGGGAGAGAGTGTGAGAGAGAGTAGAGGATTGGAGAGAGTGAGAGTAGGGGATGGGAGAGAGAAAGTAGAGAGGGAGAGAGAGTACTTGAGAGAGAGAGAGATAGTAGGTAGTGTGAGAGGGAGAGAGAGAGAGAGGGGGGATGGAAGTGTGTTTGTGAAAGAGAGAGAGAGTAGGGGATGGGAGAGGGGAGAGAGAGAGTAGGGGATAGGGGAGAGAGAGAGAGAGAGTAGGCTGTGGGAGAGGGAGAGGGAGAGGGAGAGAGAGACAAAGAGAGAGAGAGAGAGAGAGAGAGAGAGAGGGAGGGAGAATGGGAATGTGTATAAGAGAGAGAGTAGGGGATGGGAGAGTGTGTGAGAGAGAGTAGGTGGTGGCAGAGAGAGCTCGTATGAGATGGGAGAGAGTGTGTGAGAGTAGGGGATGGGAGAGAGTGTGAGAGAGATTAGGGGATGGTGGAAAGAGAGTGAGAGTAAGGGATGGGAGAGAGAGAGAGAGAGAGTAGGGGATGGGGGAGAGAGAACTTGAGAGAGAAATAGTAGGTGGTGGGAGAGGGAGTGGGAGAGGGAGAGAGATGGGGGGATGGGAGTGTGTGTGACAAATCTAGAGAGTAGGGGATGGGAGAGGAGAGAGAGAGAGAGAGAGAGAGAGAGAGAGAGAGAGAGAGAGAGAGAGAGAGTAGGGAATGGGAGAGAATGTGAGAGAGTGAGAAAGAGTAGGGGTGGTAGAGAGAGAGTGAGAGTAGGTAATGGGAGAGAGAGAGTAGAGAAGGAGAGAGTGAGAGAAAGACAATAGGCAGTGGGAGAGGGAGTGGGAGGGAGAGAGAGAGGGGGAATGGGAGTGTGTGTAAGAGAGAGAGTAGGGGATGGGAGAGAGAGAGAGAGTAGAGAGGGAGAGAGTGAGAGAGAGATACAATAGGTGGTGGGAGAGGGAGTGGGAGAGGGGGAGAGAGAGGGGGGATGGGAGTGTGTGTAAGAGATCTAGAGAGTAGGGGATGGGAGAGGAGAGAGAGGGGGGGATGGGAGTGTGTATCTATAAAAGAGAGAGTTTAGGGGATGGGAAAGGGGAGAGAGAGTAGGTGATGGGGGAGAGAGAGTAGGTAGTGGGAGAGGGAGAGAGAGGGGGGGGGAATGGGAATGTGTGTAAGAGAGACAGAGTAGGGGATGGGAGAGAGTGTGAGAGAGAGTAGAGGATGGGAGAGAGTGAGAGTAGGGGATGGGAGAGAGAAAGTAGAGAGGGAGAGAGAGTACTTGAGAGAGAGAGATAGTAGGAAGTGTGAGAGGGAGTGGGAGAGGGAGAGAGAGGGGGGGAATGGGAATGTGTGTAAGAGAGAAAGAGTAGGGGATGGGAGAGAGAGTGTGAGAGAGAGTAGGGGATGGGAGAGAGAGTGAGAGTAGGGGATGGGAGAGAGAAAGTAGAGAGGGAGAGAGAGTACTTGAGAGAGAGAGATAGTAGGCAGTGTGAGAGGGAGTGGGAGAGGGAGAGAGAGAGGAGGGATGGGAGTGTGTGTGACAAATCTAGTGA
Source organism: Cupressus sempervirens (assembly GCA_028749045.1). Lineage (NCBI taxonomy): Eukaryota > Viridiplantae > Streptophyta > Pinopsida > Cupressales > Cupressaceae > Cupressus > Cupressus sempervirens. Next base: position 253,364,265 of record CM053787.1, read on the forward strand.
GTAGGGGATGGGAGAAGAGAGAGAGAGAGAGGGGGGATGGAAGTGTGTGTTTGTGAAAGAGAGAGAGTAGGGGATGGGGGAGAGAGAGAGAGAGAGTAGGCGCTGAGAGAGAGAGAGAGAGAATGGGAATGTGTATAAGAGAAAGAGTAGGGGATGGGAGAGAGTGTGAGAGAGAGTAGGTGGTGGCAGAGAGAGCTCGTATGGGATGGGAGAGAGAGTGTGAGACTAGGGGATGGGAGAGAGTGTGAGAGAGAGTAGGGGATGGGGGAGAGAGAACTTGAGAGTAAGGGATGTGAGAGAGAGAGTAGGGGATGGGGGAGAGAGTAGGTGCTGGGAGAGGGAGTGGGAGAGGGAGAGAGATGGGGGGATGGGAGTGTGTGTGACAAATCTAGAGAGTAGGGGATGGGAGAGAAGAGAGAGAGGGGGGATAAGAGTGTGTGTGTCTATGAAAGAGAGAGATTAGGGGATGGGAGAGGGGAGAGAGATAGTAGGGGATATGGGATAGAGAGTAAGTTGTGGGAGAGGGAGAGAGTGAGAGTAAAGGATGGGAGAGAGTGTGTGAGAGAGTAGGGGATGGGAGGTAGTGTGAGAAAGAGTAGGGAGAGGGAGAGAGAGAGGGGGATGGGAGAGAAGAGAGAGGGGGATGAGAGTGTGTGTGTCTATGAAAGAGAGAGAGTGTGAGAGTGTGAGAGGAAGTAGGGGGTGGCAGAGAGAGAGAGAGTACATGATAGGAGAGATAGAGTGAAAGGATGGGAGAGAGTGTGAGAGAGAGTTGGGGATAGGAGAGAGAGAGAGAGAGAGTAAGAGTAGGGGATGGGAGAGAGAGTAGAGAGGGGGAGAGAGAGAGAGAGAGAGAGAGAGAGAGAGAGAGAGAGAGAGAGAGATAGTAGGTGATGGGAGAGGGAGTGGGAGAGGGGGAGAGAGAGGGGGGATGGGAGTGTGTGTAAGAGATCTAGAGAGTAGGGTATGGGAGAGGAGAGAGAGGGGGGGATGGGAGTGTGTATCTATAAAAGAGAGAGTTTAGGGGATGGGAGAGGGGAGAGAGTAGCCCGAGAGAGAGAGAGAGAGAGAGAGAGAGTAGCGGATGGGAGAGAGAGACTAGGTGGTGGGAGAGGGAGTGGGAGAGAGAGAGAAGGGGGATGGAAGTGTGTGTAAGAGAGAGAGTAGGGGATGGGAGAGAGTGTGAGAGAGTGAGAGAGTAGAGGGGGTGGCATAGAGAGAGAATGGGATGGGAGGGAGAGAGAGAGTAGGGGATGGGAGAGAGTGTGAGAGAGAGTAGGGGGATGGGAGAGATAGTGAGAGTAAGAGAGAGGAGAGAGAGAGATTAGAGTGAGAGAGAGAGAGAGAGTAGGTAGTGGGAGAGGGAGTGGGAGAGGGAGAGAGAGGGGGGATGGGAGTGTGTGAGAGAGATCTAGAGAGTAGCAGATGGGAGAGGAGAGAGGGTGAGAGAAAGTAGGCAGTGGGAGAGGGAGAGAGAGAGAGGGAGAACAAGAGAGAGAGAGAGAGAGAGAGAGAGAGTAGGGGATGGGAGAGAGAGAGAGAGAGAGAGAGAGAGAGTAGGGGATGGGAGAGGAGAGAGAATAGGGGATGGGAGAGGGGAGAGAGAGAGTAGGGGATGGGAGAGGGGAGAAAGAGTATGGGGAGAGAGAGAGAGAGAGAGAGAGAGAGAGAGAGAGAGAGAGTAGGGGATGGGAGAGAGAGTAGTCTGAGAGAGAGAGAGGGAATGGGAGTGTGTGAGACAGAGAGAGTAGGGGACAGGAGAGGAGAGAGAATAGGGGATGGGAGAGGGGAGAGAGAGAGAGTAGGGGATGGGAGAAGGGAGAAAGAGTAGGGAGAGGGAGAGGGAGAGAGAGAGCGAGAGAGAGAGAGAGAGAGAGAGAGTAGGAGATGGGAGAGAGAATAGTCTAAGAGAGAGAGAGGGGGGGGGAATGGGAGTGTGTGAAATAGAGAGAGTAGGGGATAGGAGGGGAGAGAGAGTAGGGGATAGGAGAGGATAGAGAGTGAGAGAGTAGGGGATGGGAGAGAGAGAATGAGAGAGAGTAGGTGATGGGAGAGGGAGTAGGAGAGGGAGAGTGAGAGAGAGTAGATGATGGGAGAGGGAGTAAGAGAGAGAGAGAGTGAGAGTGAGAGAGAGTAGGGGATGGGAGAGGAGAGAGAGACTGAGAGAGAGTAGGGGATGGGAGAGGAGAGAGAGAGTAGGGGATGGGAGAGGGGAGAGAGACTGAGAGAGAGTAGGGGATGGGAAAGGGGAGAGAGAGATTAGGGGATGGGGGATGGTGGGATAGGGAGAGATGTGTTTTGACATAGTGCATACGCGCTTTATAGTACATACGTGCTATAATGTGTATGCACTATGTCAAATCACCCATAAATAGTCACAAAGCAAGTTTGGGTCCCATTTCATCCATTCTCTATTTTTTGTCTGTTGTGCATTCTATTGTTTCGACAAAAAACAAGGGTTTCAACATAGAAAACACTATTTAAAGACTTTTTGAAGCTAGCAAACACCAAATTCAATCATTGGATACGCTATTTGAAGGCTTTTTTAATATTCTTTGTATAGAAAAGGTTAGTGCAATCCTTTTTAAATATTGTTTGTTGATATATAAATACAAATTTGATTATAATTTGACATGTCGTTTAATATATAGTGAATTCATTGAAATTTGTATGTATGAATGAAATGTTATTTCAAAATGGTTAGAAATTTGACAAGTTGTTTGATATATATTGTGTATTCATTGAAATAATTGTAATTTTTATATGTATTTGAATGATTTTTAATTTACACATTGTAAGTAATTCAGATGTTTGAATAATTTGACATGTAGAAATCATCATCATGTCAAGGAAGAAACTAAAAACTCAAACAAATGAAGATAGGGAGATATATTTGACAATTAAAAGAGATAAAATGAAACTACTACATGAACAAAGAAAATTGCAAAGAAATAATAAAGAATTGACTTTCGAGGAAGATCAAGAACCACTGATACAAAGAAACACATATGAAGAATTGGAAAGACAAAGAGAATGAATGAGATAGTTACACTCAAGAAGACAATTGAATTGTGAAGCTACACCATCTTCCAATGTTGGAGTCATATCATCCTCTCATGTTGAAGAGACACTAGTTTTTAGATCCGACGATGTACACACTCCATCATGTTATGTTGAAGGCACAACATCAACATATCAAGTAGGTGATATTCCATCTTTTGCATCTTATTGCCAAGGCACATCATCTTTGGTTCAAGGTATGCAATACACTCAACCTTATGTTGATGTTCAAAATGTTGAGGGAATGGAAGAGATTATAACACCTTCTAGAATTCATTTTAGAAAACCAAAATATTTGATTGATATTGAAACTAACATTTTGAAATCAATGCCTGACAAGATTAGCAAACATACTTGTCAAAGAAAAGTTAATCGTATGTGGAGATTATTTTTTGAAGAATTAAATATTACAAGTCAATGCCAATTATTTGTTGAAATGATGAGGAATTTGAAATTTAGGCCTATCATGAAGATTCTTGGGCTAAGAAAAATGGACGATTCAAATGAATTTTTTTTTGTAAAGAATCTAATGAGTGCTTATGACAAATTGGGTTCTAAATCATGCACTAAAGATAGTAATATCACAAGACGAGTACTTACATCAACAATAGTAAGTACCCAAATGAAAAAAGCTCAACTTATGAGAAAGACAAGAAAAACATTAAAAATTGGTAGAGGTACTCTAAGGAGAGCCATGCTAAGGCGTAAGAGATTGGAAGATCCAACAAAAATGAGTTATGGACATTTAGTAGTAGACTACTACACAAGGATAAAGAAATTAGTGAAGCTTTGAAATTATTAATCAAAGATTTTAGGTAAAATAACACATGTGTTTTCCCTAATCAAAGAGATGTTGTAAGAAGGAGGATTGGTAGCCATAATCGCGACCCACATGTGAAACATTTTTTGAACTCAACTTAGACACAATTTTTTGTAAAATTTATTGGTATGTATCCTCAAATTCGAATAAGTTAGATTTTTTGAGATGGGTAAACATTTTTATGTCAAGATAAATCACACATGCACAACATGTTGTTGTAGGATACATATTGAATTTTCTAAACATTTTGATGTTTTTAGGCATAAATGTGTGTTTTTACATTCTAAGTTTGTTTTGCAAGATTGTGACATGAATGAACCACCAAGATCTTCAAGGGAATTCATATCCAACATTTTACATGAAATAGGAGAGGACCAACAATTTTACTAGACATCATGCTTGAATGGTACATGCTTATTTTGTGGTTCTTTGCAACTTTTATCAACTTGTGAATATATGGATAGTACACATGCAATTGGAAATGAAATAGTAGATTACGAAAAATTTAAGATAGTGACATATGCTCTAAAAGATGGAAAATAGGGTAAAAGATGTGATTTAGTCATTTAAAAGATCTAGTGTATGAGTTCATAAAGATTTTTTGTGAAAAGATTATTTACAAGTATGCAAGGCATACACATAGAGCTCGATGGCTGGATTTGAAATTCAAGTTGCACAATGATACATTTCCACTGGATACCATTGTTTCAGTTGTAGACTTCACAGAGAACTACACACTACAACCACAAAATGAGGTGCAAGCAAAGTATTATTCACCTACAAGTACAGAGGATGATAAGAAGATTTTGAGGGAGTACCATTTTTACATCAACCATGATCGATCACATTCTACGGAGTTTGTACAAGGTTGTTTTCAACTATTTTATGGAGATTTGGCTAATAGGGGCATAACATATCGTCAGCACATTATTTGGTCAGACAATTGTGCATCTCAATTCAAGAATGCATGGATGTTCTATTGGCTGAGTAGGATGCACAGGTTGTGTAGAATTCAATATATGTGGAATTTTACAGAGGCTAGTCATGAAAAGAGAGAGTGCGATGGTGTAGACACATGGATCAAAAGAGTCTTAGCTCGTCGAGAAAAAAAGTACAAAGATGGAGCAATATTGACAGATGTAAAATCCATCGTCTAGTGGTGTAACACTACAACGAGTCTAGGTAAGGAAGGTGAGTCAATGGTTCATAAATTTTTTTGGTTGATAGATAATACTAACATTGCACCATATGAGGATTGTTGCACACTAACAAGATCCAGTGAGTTGCACTCTTTTAGAAGCTCTGATGCAGGTTCATGGAGTATCCACACACAACAAATGGCATGTTATTGTCCATCATGTGCAGAAGAAAATTGGGATGAGTGTGAGTCGACTGAATGGGTGGACAAATGGGATATATGGGTTTTGGACCCAATTGACACCTATCATCCCCAATAAGCACTAGAAATGGTAGAGATGGATTCCTCTATTGACTTTGATCGCTTGTCTGATCTAGTGCAACCTGGTAATATATATATTTATATATCTTTGTAATTTCAATATGTAACTTTATAACTTTTACCTAAGTATTTTCTAAATTAATGAATGCATTTTGTACATTTGTCACTATAGGCCATGTTTTTACTATTATTGCACCTAAAGACAATGAAGAAGGGATAGATTATTATTTGTGTCATTGTGTGCAAGCCAAACAAAAATTGTATCACTCGGTTATAGATGTTGAAGGTTTAGAGTACCATGTCAGTGCAATGGTTGTAACCAGCACATGGCTTAGACGATATTCTATGAAGAACCCTAACTTGTGGTTATTCGAGGATTGGCAAACCAAGAGGAAGATTCTTCATTATTCAAACCTTGTTGTAGCATCAAAGGTTCACTTGATAAAATATGGTGGAAAACCACATAATAAGATTCTTTAGAAAGTTTGCGAGTCAGACCACGAGACAATACTTTAGACATTAAAATGTAGAGCAGATCCAATTGGCTCATTGGGTTGAATAGGGAGAGAGGGAGAGAGAGAAAGAGTTGGATCCAAATACAATGTTGCAACCTCTCCCCCAAGACTGTCCACATGACAAGGTGGGTATTGTTATGATATGTAAGTGATGAGATAAGTTTAAATCATAGATTTTATGTTTTGATTTGTTTAGAATTAGATACATTATTTGAATTTATATTAGATTCTTTAATAGGACCCATTTTCATATTAGTCATTTGAATAAGTGAAAGTTTAGAATTAGTTATTTACATCAAAATATAATGAAAGAACATGAAATTTTTTAGAATGTGAATGCTTTGTGATGTAAAGTCAGGATTGTGTGCATGTAACCAAAAACTTCAAACTGGAAAAAGCAAGGATACAATGGGAGAAGTTCCCAAGAATCATCAAGCCATTCAGTAAGCAACTTGATCATTGCTAGAAGCTCAAACAAATAATTCTTTACATTTGGAACATTGTTACCAATAATGATATTATGACTAACATGCTTTTATCTTTTATTTGTTTTGTCATCTCTAATTATTTTAGATAAACTCCAAAACAAATTTATATCCAAATCATAAACTTATAAAACCCTTCTTATAAATTTTTCAGATGTTGTCTATTTGGAAGTATTTGACCAAAGTGTATGATCTTTGGTTCACTCCTAGTCACAAGAACTAGTAACTAAGTATTCTTACACACATCATGCATAGGCATTATTAATAATGATCACAGGGTCTTTACTTACAACAACAATTTCATCATTCATTTTTTTGTTTCATTATTCCTATGAACTATTACTAAGGCAATACATCCATCATTTAAAAACAATGCAATGGACTTTAAATGACTATCAACACAACACAATGTCAACCTAGAGGATTTTCCAAGCTTATCTCAATTAGTAACCCCGAGGATGTGGAGTAGAAGAATTTTTAGCTACCATCACTTGGGAGTTGGAGTGGATGATGTCAACATGTAATAAGACTTGCATGTGTAATCAAGTCAATTAAATAAGACGTGCATGTGTAATCAGTACACACCATGAAATAGATCTATTCTTCATCAATGGAAACAAACATAGACATATCAACTTGTTTTCATTATCCCTTGAGATAACATTTATAATCAATTCATTTCCTATGGCATTGCTATGTTCATCATAGTACAACTTAAAGAACAATACTAGAAGATCTATTGATTCTTGGATGAGTCTAGATACAATAATTTTATGAAATAAATAATTTCTTCTCGTGGTAAGCCACTGAGTAGGTTCCATGGAAGGGGATCTTTTAATAAAAATTAAGAGGAATCTAGTGGTTTAAATGCTAAAAGTGAGTTTTTTAATAGAGGGACATTTAGGGGTAGAAGATCCAATGGCAGAGGAAGGTCTAGCGAAAGAGGGCCTAGTGTGTTAACTGGTAAGTGCTTTACTTGTAACCAAGTAGGACATCAGTCCTTTAGATGCCCTAAAAAGAAAAAACAAGGATATTACATTTATTTGGTTCTGTTCCTTCTTACAAATTTTATTTCCTTATGTGTTTCGGGTTCAAATTTGAAAACAAGACACTCTCATGTGTCCTTTCTTAAATTGTTGATGCAGTGTCGCAGAAAATAATTATTTTCAAATCAATTTCTTTCTAGAGCTGATCAATATGAAATATAGTTAGTATATTCTAAACCAAGTAAGAGAACCTAGAATTGATTTATCCATGATCATCATGAGATGACCAGCTCAAAAGTGTTTATTGAGCTCATTTTCCTAGCTACAAGATTAATACTTCCTTATCCTTATAAATATTGGATTTGAGTGTAGTTTCAATATTTGGTAGCTCATTACCAAGAGTAGTCATCTCATAGAAATAAAATTCTTCCAGCCTAAGCTTCACTTGAAACTTGTTTTATAGTTCTTAATTTCTAAATATATATGACTTTTTCATTGTAACATGTAGGCAAAGATCTCATAATTTTACTCATGTTCATCATCATCTCTTAATGGTGCAGGGGCACCAAGGTCATTCTATGAAGATACACAAACACACCATGAAGGTCAGAGGAGTGAGTAGGGCAAGGAGATGTCCAAACAATTCAAATGGACAAGAACTAAAAGTTATAATGATTTTCATGACCAAACAATGTAATCAAATGTGTTTATTTTGTGATGTCCTCAACGGACTGAAAGTCATACTTGTAATGTCCTTAAAGGACCAAGAGTTTGTTTGTATTGGACTAATGTTGTCCAAAACCTATGTTATGTTTACAAGAAGTTTAGAATGGGTAGGGGATAGGTCTATGTATTAGAATAAGGTTTGAATATCAAATTAAAGCCATTTTGTCATTTATAAAATTCAAATATTAAAACCAAACAGCTATAATTACTTTTTTGATTAAAATTAAAATATTTAAATACAATTTTTCATCATTTGGATTACTTCTTGGGGGGTCTTTTCGAATCTTCTAAGTTGAGAAGCATTTCAAATGGATTGAGTAAGACTGAGCAGAAATTTCTAATTCCTTTTGAATATTTTAAAACTTAATCAAAGCCACTATTTTGCACATCCACATAACAGTCACAAATTTTAATACTTTTACCTAACAGTTATACTAATCTCTTTGATGTAGATGATCCATTTCGTGGGATCAAGGGCCCTGAGACCATGAAATGGAAATGATTAACCTTGTATTATATAAATCTAACATTTTATATGCAGAGAAATGGATGGGAATGTGATCACAGTCTAAAATAGTGAAGAAATTAGCATGGAAATGGTGGTTAGGTACAACAGTGGGAGTTCTAGCCACATGAAAGGAGTATTATCTGATTTGGATCATCTTATATGACCAATGTAAAGGTGTATGATCAACCAATTTGATCTAGAAGTTTGGGGAAGGGTGATATTGGTGATACCCTAGATTTGAGGGTTTGAAAGAACGTAATTTGGGATTTTGGGGTTCCAATAGGTATAGGACAGATTGCTTTTGGAATTGTGGGTTTTATGCCATGAATTATGACTATTGAAAGTTACAAGGTCTGGGAGTCTATTATACTAGGAGTTTCTTTGTTAAATTAGCCATTCTCATGTTCAAAAACAAGGCATCAGTCAAAAATAGGGGTGTTGGTCCAAAATAACCATATGAAATTTTTTGATATGTTTTAGTAATTTGAAAAGGGTGTCCAAAAATGTAATTATCCTATCAAGTTATTTGGATAAAGTTTAAGTTATTTAGACTTTTGTGCTGCTGCATGGCTACTAATTTGTCAATTAGGTCTCTTAAGACACCTCAGAAGAATTAGGCATTGGGATTTGGGTCTATCCAAGTGGATGGTTAAATCTAATTGAATATTCATTATATAACTCATAAAAGTCTTATTTAGCCCTTGGTTAAGGCCTTTGCATATTTTGAGTTATTTTGAGTCATATGGAGTTTGTAGGTGTTTTTGGCAACTTGGATAACTTGCTTGGTTGAAGAAGTTTGGAAGTGGAGTTAGTCTTGTGGATCCAAAGGTGTGGAGTTCAGTGGGTTAAGCCTTTTGAATGATTATCCTTTGATAAAAGATTGAGTGGGTTGGGTCATTGTTTTAGTTACACTTGAGGAAGATATAAGGGCATTGTTTCAAAGCAAAGGGATAGTTAGTTGTTTCTACATCAAATCATTGGTTGACCAATGACCTCTGCATAACTTAAGGTGCCATATCTACTTATAATTAAACAAATTATATCATTCACTCTCTACATAAATGGTGAAATAGTTCACTTTCACTCACCCTTATATCTTCATACTTCCCTTAAAGACCCTACAACTCAGATTGCTTAACATACCCGTCACCTTTACAAATAGTTTCTAGCTTTTTCCATGCCTCATGGGTTATCATTAATCCATAGATGTGAGAATACTCTATATCATACAAGGCACTAATCAAATATTAACTTTCTATCATTTTTTTTCTTGAGTTGCTTCATTTGATTTGTAGTAGCATTTGATAAATCATTTGGTATATCATAAGGCTTCTCACTAATATCCCAATATTGATCTCCCATACATATCATATAAATAGTCATACCATTCTTCCAAACCATGTTGTTAGTTACATAAAACTTAGTACCATCATTTTGTGAACTTTCTATGTCAAATATCATGTTAAGTGATCAAACATCTTTAAAAGGACTTGGCTATAATACTAATTTTTAGGCCCCGGAAGAGACAAGCACATCTTAGGGAGGGGGTGATTTAGTTGTATGCCAAATATAATAATTACAACCACTTAAATAAATCAAATATCTAAAAGATAAATAATAATACAAGATTTGTAAAACATAATTTACATAATACATAACACATAACATCATATATTGTTGCAAGGGCACCAAGTGGGCACACGAAACTACAAGGTACATCAGGACCTATGAAGGAGACAATGAAGGTACCAAGGGCAATCTGATGCAAAGGATATGGTGGATCCAAGGCCCAAATAAAAAAATGAGATCAAGTCAACAAGCTTCTTCAATGCCTAATCTTAATGATCCTAAGATAGCTTCAATAGGTGAAATATCAAAGAACACTCAAACAAGACTCAAAGTGTGGTCCAATGGCTTCAATAGATTTAATTCAAAATTTTATAAAGGTTTACAAACTTTTATCCAAGGTTTCATACTCAAATCTCCAAAACTCACCAACTAGGCCTAATAGCTTGCCTTGTAGCCTTGCAACAGCACTGAAAAAGCCTTTTCTTCAACTTTCCCTAAAACACTAGGCAAATAAACCATATATTTGAGTACCCTTTATGGAGTAACTTAACATACCAAAAGGAAAGGGTAGGTTGTTTTGGAAAGTATATGACTGTCCTCACTATGTGACCCCAAAAAGGATAAAAAATGGGTGATTTTACAAAGAAACTATATCATAGAAATATCCCCAAGTTTATAAACCTTGGATAGTGTCATTAAATGGTTCAAACCTCTAAATCCAAGAGGAAATCAACCCAACACACGTAACATCAAAAACCCCAAAATACCTCTCTTGAACCCTTGATTTAAGGGTTTCTCCAATCTCCCTTCTCCAAACACTTCCAGACCTATTTGGTGGTTGATTCACCATTATTTTGAAAATATATGGTCAACCAAAACATAAAAATGCTTTTCCCTTAAGGCCAATCTCTCACTACTGCTCCCTAGCTATCATTTCCCTTAGGGAACACTTTGCTCCAACTCGTGATCACTCCACTTCTTCAACATGTCTGTAGAAAAGTTCATTAATAACTATGATACATAGTTAGTATTCATCCTTCCATGGTTCCTAGGCCTTTGGGTCCATGGAAAGGGTATTAATTACAAGTAAATCTTCAAAACAAAGTAGAAGACTTAGTAAAATCAGTCAATTTGTTGTAGGTGTAGGAACAATAATGTAAGATGACTCTCAAATCATTCCAAATGTATGATATATTATTCCAATTCCTTATTGAATCCTCTAAACACTTCAATCAAAACAATTTACATGGAAAATGTAAAGAAACTTCAAGGAAATCAATGCATTTTGCTATCAAAGTTTGGATTACACCAGTCAAAACATAAAGAACTGTGAGTTAAATTGAATCACAATGCATTCAACTAGTGAATGATTGCTTGTAGATTTCTCAATATTCCAACATGAAAGTAGAACCAAAATAAAAGTATTGAAACCCTTCAACAATGTATAAGAATAATAGATTTGTAGATTTAAACTTCTATTTTATTGATTCCCTCTTCCTGTTGTACACTTCCAGACATTATATCCATACAAAAGGAGTTGTCTACAATATAATAAATCAAAAATTCTCTAATTTTAGTGGTTTAATCTTATCTTAGAATTTTTACTATGCTAATTCTTCATTTGCAGGTCACCAAAGAAGAGGGCTAATAAAGTCAAAGCACTAGTGGTAAAGGGTGAGACGCCAAAATCATCTGTGAAATGGTATTATCAATTCACATCCTCAATGTTTATTAGTGATTTTTGTTCAAGTACCATTGTGTGTTAATCATCTTATGCCTAGGATTGTAGAGGATCACAATCATCAAAAAGTAAGAAGGAAAATAGGTCTTGATCTGATGATAATGGTGCAGTTACATATATAGTTCTCTCTAAGGATAATGTTGTTTAGCCGATGTATAAGTTGAGAGAACCCAAAGACTATTTAGGTCTACTAAAAAAAAATGTAACTTTTGATATTTTAGGATATAAAATGTTTATTGATGGATTTGACAAGAATTAAAAGTATATAGACAATCAATTTACTCTTCCATAAAATGTTTCCTATGTTAACAACTTTTACTGTATTTCTTGATTTTGTTCCTGCAATTTAATGTGATTGTAATATTGGTTTGTAACTAAAGGAGGAAAAAGAAAAAAGAGTAAACAAGTTGCATCTGCGAACACACCTACAAATGGAAGTGGAAGAAAATCTAAGGGAGCTAAGGAAGTGAAAACTATAACAGATCAGGACCAAATAGGGATATCATCAGATATCGGTGCAAGGAGTTCAAATGATGAACCTTTGCTATGTAAACTCCAAAATATTGTTTTCCATTTTAAACTAAACTTGAGTAAACATTTGACTTATTTTTCCTAAAAATGCAGAATGCATGGAGATCACGTGCACACACTGATTAGTAGACTTTGGGAGTGAGGCTTCACTTCAAAAATATATGAAGAACATGCATAAGTATTGGAAACTTCTCAAATTTCTTAACATACTTGTCACCTTTAAAAATAGTTTCTACAAAGACAATACAAGGCATTTCACAAGACATTGTAGTGATCCTTAATAGCACTACCTTCCTAAGTGGCTCATGATGGAGGTTATAATGTTTTAGAATGTTAGGACTAGTTTTAAGTTGATATTAGCTTATTTGTAAAGGCTTGAGACTCATTGGTGTTTCTATAAACCTTGAGTCCTTAAGACCTATAGGGCATTTAGTATCTAGGGAAATAGGTAGAAATACCTTAAATAAGGATAATTTAGGTCCTAGGGTCCTTAGGATGTTATTTTGAATAAGAAATGTTAAAGCAACAAAAAGTTCCATACAATATATATTTCCTTTGCACATCCTTTGCATACTTAACATACTCTCAATTATAGAAATGTTATCTCATTTATACATGTTACAAAGATTAAACATAAATAAGGTTGGCTAATGGCTATTACAATAAAATATATAAATATTATTTTTAATCAGTAATTTTACCCAAATCAAGTCATCCAAGACTTGGATAGGACCCAAATTAATAACCAAAATCATGCAATGGTATCACCAAAGTAGCACCAAGAATCACAACTTATTGCTTCATCAAATCAGTTAGACCCTAAATAAAGAAACACCAAAAAACCTCCAAATAAATAAAAATTTGGTCTCCTTAGTCAATGTGAACCATTAACATGATCTAAGAACAATGATGCAGAGCCCTCCACTATCACCTCAAATAGGCTACCTCAACTTGAGGATTCAACAATATAACTTGGAATCAACTCAAGGAATCAGTCCTACTCAAAGATCAACTGGAGTTCTTTGACTTGGTAGATCACTTCCTCAACCATGTTCATGAGTTCATCATCTCATTATCTCAATCCCATCTATTCAAACCCTCCTGGGTTAGTGCACCTAGTGTACCTAGTGTCTCCAACATACCAAATATCCAATCAAGCTTCTCACATTGACCCTAACCCCTCCAATTCACTCACAACTCTAAACAAGGTTCAAACACCTTACAATACCTCTAAAAAGACCTTTCCAAATCTTGGTTACCCTATCTATCCCTCGGATCATTCCCAACCATGACTGGTATGGGATTGGTTTCCCTTAATCAACAATTTCCCATCTTTTTGGATTCTTCAATGGCTTCATCTCAAATCCCTTCATATATTCACTATATTAAAAGGATCTATTATTCATTTGACTCACCAATCATGTGGAAGAACTTCTAAATAGATTGGTGTAGAGGCACCTAGAGAACATAAGGAGTTCAATAAACCTTTGGAGATCGAAAAGGCATTAGTGAACATGAAGACAACTAATGACATAAATTGGAGTATTTTGGAGCCTATAATGACCTATAAGGTTAATCTATGTAATAATTTTGCAATTAGTACAAAAAGGCCTAACAAGCCTTAGGGCTAAAATTGGAGTCTAGGATAGAATTAAGTGTTAAAAGTTTCAAATAGGATAAACTAGTATTTTTAATAGGTTAATAAGTCCATTTAAATGATTTGGTAAAGTTTCATCACGTAGCAATTTCAAAAATTCAAAAGTTACAAAGTTATAAATTTGAATTTTCAAATTATAACGGTCATGGACATTTAGGAGGGAATTAGTTTCTTTATTGTTTTAAGCCAAATTAAACCATCCAACCAATTTGGATCGGTTGGGGTAGTTGATAGGATTTTATTAAATGTTTCACAAATCCATTATATAGGTAGAGAATCCATGGTACGGACTGCTACAACAAATTGAATTAAAAAAATTGATTTCTTGCAAAGTTAAAGGGTTTTTTGGTATGATTCAAAGTTCTTATTGATTGGATTGCCTTGGACAATGGTTTGATTATTCATATTTCATCTCTTTGAATTATTTCATGTTCTAAAAACCCTACTATAGTCACTATTAATCATTTTGGTACTATTTAGTCTTTGGAAAATCTAATTTTAAGATAGTTTTGTGTAGATTTCACACTATGAATGTAGCACTTTGATTCTCATAGAATGGCATCTTATTGACATACATAATATCAATTTAACATGTATAGTATCTTACTAATCTTGGAAATGTAATTTTGATTAATTTATGTGGTGATCACCATAAATAAGACTAAGAAACTAAGTGAATTTGGAGGATAGGCTGAAGGTTAGAGAGTTTTGGACAAACAAGCACACTATTTTATGATGGAATGTGTATATAAATTTTTTATAAAAGGTGTTCCAACCTTTATTTGTTGCAAGAAACTTTGGGAAGTGTGACATTGAGGAAGCCCTAAATTTAAGGGTTTAAAGGGCACAATTTGGGGATTTGGTACCTAGAAACCTCTTGGAGTCAAATTTACTTCATATTAATTTGATTTGAACCTATTTATGACACTATGCAAAGGTTTGGAACCTAGGAGTTTGAATGGTTAGCACTTCCTTTGTAAATGCATGAGAATTAGGCCTTAAAAATCTAAGAAATAGTGAAAACAGTCATATACCTTCCAAAGAAACCTACCCTATCCTTTTGGTATGTTAAGGTACTCCATAAGGAGTACTCAAATATATAATTTATTTGCCTAGTGTTTTGGAAAAAGTTGAAGACAAATCCTTGTGAGTGTTGTTGCAGGGCTACAAGGCATGCTATTAGGCCTAGTTTGAGGAATATTGAAGTTTTGGTGTCTAAACCATTGATGAAATTCTCAAACCTGTTCAAGTACCTTGGATTGCATATTTTAGGGCTATCAAATCACATCATAAGACTTGTTGGTGGATAATTTACCATTTCACTTATTGAAGGCACTTTTGGTCACTAGATTCAATTGTGCATTTGATTGAGTTTGTATTTGGACCTTGGATCCACCATATTCCCTTGCCACATTTTCATCATAGACCCCATCTTCTCCCACAAACCTGAAGCATGAAAGGAAGCATGAAATTGTCAAATTTGTAATACATTGCCAAGAATGGGCAAACTTAGGCCAAAATGGCACAACTAAGGTTTAAGGAGTTAAAATTCATTGAAATTTGATGTCGTAGTCAAATGTAATGTATTTGGTTCATCAAAGTCATAGTATGGAGGAGTAATAGATCATTCAAGGTTAATATACAAAGTATGCTTAAATGTTGCACAAAAAGATGTGAATTGTAAAATATTGTCAATATAGCCACAAATGGCTAAAGGATGGGATTAGGGAGTAGAAGTAAGAAGTTAGTAAAGCTTTTATTTAAACCTTTTTAGAGTCTTGACATTAGTTAGAAATGTTGAGTTGTTAATTTGACAACTTTATTGTCAACTTGACAACATTTTCATATGTTAAGTTAGTACACTATTGTAGATAGTTAGAGACAATTAGGAAGTAGTTACTATCATTTTCTTGATGTTTAAAGTCTATTTGGGGAAGAGAAACATGAGAATGAAGAGGGAATCCTAAGGGATAAGCACTGATATGAATTTTCAATGGTTTGCAGCAATAAAAAATTAATTCCCTGCATTACATAGTGTTCATTGTCTTGTGATAGTCATTGCAACAAAAAGTTGTATTTTAGATTGAATGTAATTTGCATTATTTAATGTTGTAAGTGAATTTCTTGGGTTCATTAAGACATTTCCTTTGGTGTTATGTTATCTTCATTTCCTTTTATTGATTTAAAGCAAGGGACTGTTGTGCTATTGACTAGCATTCTAGGCGCAGTCAACATTTAGATTTGTAGCCAACAACATGGAGCGACCCTCCCACCCCTGTGGTGGCTATAACTTGGTGGGAGGGTGTTCATTAATGTAACAATACATTAAAATGGCATGTTCTATTGTAGGAAAATGAAGTAAGGGCCTTGGAGGATCACTATTTGTTGATGTTTGTTGTAAAAACTAGTGCTTGTTTTGATACCAGTCATGGCTGGGAATGATTGAATGATTAGAGGGGCTAGATAATGGTTGTAATGGTCTATTAGGATGCATTGTAAGGTGTTTGAACATTTGTTAGAGTTGTGAGTGCTTTGATAAGGTAATTTGATGCAGAGATGACACAATGGAAGCAAGAATCAAGCCCAACCCCTACACAACCTTCAATGTGCTCACAAGGATTGAACAAAAGATTTGGTCTACTTCCTCAAGTGCATACTCCTCCTAACAACCACTAAAAAGGGTTTCTAGACTCACCTTCCACAAGTAAGACTCAAAACAATATGCACCTAACTCAAGCAAATATGACAACCTCCTTTGAAATGGGCAAAATGAGTATTTTTTTGTTCTAGGCTTTTCCACCACTAGCAAGGGCTTGGGAGAACTTAGCCTTAATACAAATAAGGCAAACCAACCACTAGTTGTCCTCCCAACAACCCACAACTCAACTTGCAATTTTAGACCTAGTAGCCTATTAGGTCTCCTAAAACTAATTTTTACCAATAACTCTAAAACTCATCAAAGGACCTAGGGAATAAAATTCCAATTCAAGTACCATTTTCCAAGCTCTAACAAACTCCAAATTTTTAGAGACCAAATCCACTCTAGCATATCCCAACCAGCACCAAGTACTTAGGCCTAATTAGCCACTTTAGGCTTGGTTTTCAAGGCAAATGGTCAAGAATGGGTTCATGAAATCAAATCTCCACTTCCAAGCTATTCTTCAAGTTTAAACAAGGGCACTTTTTTTTGACACGAAGTCCTTAAACTCTTTCCATCATTCTATCCACTCTAATCTCTCCAAAACAAGGTCAAATACATGTAGATATTTGACCTAGGGCTTCCTTCCAAAATTCACCAACTTTTCCTCCTACTCCAAAACTGAAAAAATCAGCTAATATACAACCCTAACTTGCTCCATACTAGAGAAGAGAGAAATCTACTTGTGGAATCTCAAGTTAGGGGCATTTTATTGTCCAAACCCTCAAAACAAGGGTTTCACTGACTAGCAAGGAACAAAATTTGATAACTTTTGCCAAAAAAATGATAAATTATTCAAATCAAATCCAAAACCTTCTAAATAGGTAACTCCAACTTTTCAGTGCAGAATATTCATCCCCCAATCAATGGATTCTGTACAACACGTGAAAAATTAGAGAAAAGTGTTGGAACAATAGGAATTTTATATATTCTTGAAAGCAAATACAACTTAAACCTCTATATATCTCCCTCTTTGAATACTTAAAGCCTATATAGGCTATTTAAAATTGATTTAACCAACCCTTGGTCAGTTTTAGCCTTTGGAAGTTGTATTTTGAAAAGTTGTCAAGAAAATTGCAAAAGTTGCTAAGCAACTTTTTTGCAATTTTGCAATTTTTGTGCTAGGACAACTTTTATTGCAAATATGTTTGCAAATGGACTCTACAAACTCCTAGGGACCTTATTAATGTTCTAAATACCTAGAGATGCCTAGAAAACATAGAAATAACCAAAAATCCACTTATTGGACCAATTGATGCCCAAGGCTTATAGTTGCACCATGGGGTCTTGTGTCCATTACAAAGGTGGATGGTAATAGGGAGATCATTAGATCTATCCCTAGATCTTATTACATCAAGAAAATAAAGAAGATTAGGTGCTCTGTACCATAATTTTTCTAAGTCCCTTTATTTCTAGCCCAAGAAATGAGGGTTTGGTGGAAGTGTGCATAGATATGAATGGATGCTTAAATAAACTTGAAAATCCTTGTATTTAATACATTTCCTAAGTCTTTTTTTGGTTTTGGAGTCATGGAAGTAAAGGGATACAAAATTTCCTTCTGTGAGCAAGGGCTAATTAAGCCTAATTGAAGAGTAGGTTGTTAAGGAAGTCTTCACCGGTCTAAAAGTTAGAAAATAAGACTAATATGAATTTAATATCTTTGAAAAGGGTATTCAAAAGTGTGAAAACATTCATAGGTTTTTTGAGAATCTTGGGAATGAAATGCTGATTTTAGTGTTGGCAAGCTACTAAATAGGCCTAGAAGGCCATAGTTGAAGAATGGTGAAAGATGGGTCGATAGGACTGAATGGGGAGTTGGAACATGACAATTGTATTGTGTTAAGATGGTCTAAGGTGTTAGGATCAAGGGTTGAGGTTAGAATTGAGTTTTGGTGTGTTGGAGGCACTAGGTACACTAGGTGGTCTAGTATGGAGTTGGTGAACTGAGAGATTAGAATAAGGAAGTGGGAAGGTGAACTTGATTGGTATGATTGTGGACATGATTTAAAAAGTTAGAGAACTCCATTTGACCTTTGAGTAGGATTAATTCCTTGAGTTGATTCCAAGTTTCTTGTTGAATCCTCGAGTTGAGTTAGCCTACTTATGGTGATAATGGAGGGCTCTACATCATAGGTCCTAGTGTACCTTGTAGTTTCATGTGTCCACTTGGTGCCCCTGCATCAAATAGCAACAAGAAGTATGAATACCATTTAGATCCTTCATATCATCACTAACTCAAATCCCAAATCATTTTCAACACTAATCAACAAGAACACTAAAATATTGAACTCAGTCATAACAAAAGATAGATTATTATACTCAAACTCATGAAAAACACTAGCTCATTGGTCAAGTTGATCACATTAGGCTCCTTCCTCATTTCTTCCATTTGTGATGATGTAAAAAGAGAAAAAATGCATAAAATGTTGTCCTCTTGCATTTTTCTCCACATTTTTTCATAACATCAAGAAAATAAATTAAATATTAGGATACCCATTTTTCTCCTTTATAACATATCAAAAGATTAGGTATGGTTGTTTTGGACCAAGTCTCTGTGGGTACACTATGGGCCATTTTTTAGGCATAAAAATGAGCAATATAGGTGATTTTTCAAGGAAAAAAAGATTTTTATGTTTCTTAGAAGGTTATAAAGGTCTTTAGGTTCATTAAGTTAAGTTTTAGGCATCTAGGAGTTAAGATGTCAAAAATTGCAAAAAATTGTAAAAGTTGTCAAAGCAAAATTGCAAAAATGTTGACAACTTTGCAGGAGTTTGAAAATTGGTGAAGGGTTGAGCATTTGGAAATAAGTTATTTTACTATTTCTGAACCTTTTCCAAGTTGTAGTATTGGAATGAAATGAAAAATGTAAAATTTGCACTTTTTGTGCAAAGTTACATTGTTGAAAGTTGTAAAAGTTGTTCAAATTTACAACTTAGTGGAAAAAGGGTCTTGGGATTGAACTATTTTTTCCATTAGCTCCAAGTGGGTGGGTAAACCCTATCCCCAACCTTTTCCTATTCCATTCAATGCTTGAACGTTCTCGGGCATGTTGAACCAAGACGTCCCTAAGGGTCACTAAATGCCATAGTGTAGCAATCTTTGACGGGGCATATCACAGAGCTCGTCTGAGGTATGAATGTGATTCTAGTTCCTATAGCACCATGTTGTAGAGACCTACAATAAACTCTCTTGATTTTTGGAGATCATACTCCCATTTTATTTTGTGACGCCATCTCAGGTGATGCTGAAACTTGTAGTGTTGGTGAGTACAAAGTTGCCAACTACCAAATCTCTCTCACCTTTTGTCGTGGGATTGAATTGTCTATTCCATTAGCTCTAGGTGGCTGGGTAAACCCTATCCCCAACCTTGTCCTATCCCGTTCAACACTCAAATGTTCTTGGGCATGCCAAACCGAAACGTCCATAAGGGTCACTAAATGCCATAGGGCAGCAATCTTTGATGGGGCATATCTTAGAGCTCGTGTGAGGTATGGATGTGATTCAAGTTCCTATAGGACCATGTTGCAAATACTTACAATAACCTCTCTCACTTTTTGGAGATCATACTCTGTTTTGATTTTGTGATGCTATATTGGGTGATGCTGAAACTTGTAGTGTTGATTGGTACAAAGTTGCCAACTACCAAATCTCTCTCACCTTTCATCGTGGGATCAAACTGTCTATTCCATTAGCTTCAGGTGGGCAGGTAAACCCTATCCCCAACCTTATCCTATCTTGTTCAATGCTTGAACATTCTTAGGCATGCCGAACCGAAACATCCCTAAGGGTCACTAAATGCCATAGGGCAACAACCTTTGATGGGGCATATCTTGGAGCTCATGTGAGGTATCGATGCGATTCTAGTTCCTATAGGACCATGTTGTGGAGACCTACAATAATGTCTCTCACTTTTTGGAGATTGTCTCCATTTTTATTTTGCGACGCCATCTTGGGTGATGTTGAAACTTGTAGTGTTGGCCAGTACAAAGTTGTCAACTACCAAATCTCTCTCACCTTTAGTCATGGGATTGAACTATCTATTCCATTAGCTCTAGGTGGCCAGGTAAACTGTATCCCCAACCTTGTTCCATCCCGTTCAGTGCTTGAACATTCTCAAGCACACCAAACCAAAATGTCCCTAAGGGTCACTAAATGCCATAGGGAAGCAATCTTTAACAGGGCATATCTTGATCTGATTCTAGTTCCTATAGGACCATGTTGTGGAGACCTACAATAAACTCTCTCACTTTTTGGAGATCATAGTCTATTTTGATTTTGTAATGCCATCTCGGCTGATGTAGAAACTTGTAGTGTTGGCCAGTACAAAGTTGACAACTACCAAAACTCTCTCACCTTTCATCGTGAGATCGAATTGTTTGTTCTGTTAGCTCTAGGTGGGTGGGTAAACCCTATCCCCAACCTCATCCCATCATGTTTAGTGCTCAAATGTTCTTGGTCATGTCAAACTAAAATGTCCCTAAGGGTAACTAAATGCCATAGGGCAGCGATCTTTGACAGGGCATATCTTTGAGTTCGTGCAAGGTATGGATGCAATTCTAGTTCTTATAGGATAGTGTTGCAGAGACTTGCAATAACCTCTCTTTCTTTTTGGAGATCTTACTTCATTTTGATTTTGCAATGCCATCTCTGGTGATGTTGAAACTTGTAGTGTTGGCTAGTACAAAGTTTCCAACTGCCAAATTTCTCTCACCTTTCATCGTAGGATCAAATTTTCTATTCTGTTAGCTCCGGGTGGCTAGGTAAACACTAGCCCCAACCTCTTCCCATTCTATTGAGCGCTCAAAAATTCTCAAGTATACTAAACCAAAATGTCCCTAACAAAGATAATAACACATTAAGGGGCTTACAAGAGGTCATAAGTTTCTATTTATCTCCCCCACATTGAAAATATCATGGAGAAAACATGGTGTGATGTGTAGAAGGATAATATTATAAAGGGCTCATAACTTTTCCTCCTCATCATAACTCATGATCTTAAGGGTTTATTAGAGGTAGGCTTAATATGACACATATTCTATTGTGCCATAGGTTTATAAGATTGTGTCAAAACTATCAAAGGAATGATAGACATCACTATTTTGCATCATTATGAGGGTTAATGAAGGAATAATCAATGCATCACTATAGAGACAATGGTAATGATAATCAATGCATAAGGTAAAGGTATTACAAAGGAATGAGATCAAAGGAAAATATTCAAGACAACAATAGTGAGTGTGATGTACAACTCTGTAAACCTTTATAGTAGTGTAACTATCAACATCTCTAGAAAAACTCTTAAATCTTTATCAAAACGCTAATTTCCATGAAAACAATGACATGGTATTAAACTTAATATTCGTGTTCATTTCTAGGGCTTTGTGGTAGGGTTAAAGAAAGTGGAATGATTTCCTATGTAGATGGAATAAGTAAAAGAATGTCAAGTGGCAAAGTATGATCATGAAAATCTTTAAAATCATTCTAACTTTTCTTTCAACTAAGCACAACAATAATGCTTGGTCCAAACAAGTGAAAAAGTAAATGTGAGAAGCCTATTTAGTAGTTATGTGCGAATGGAATAGAGGTGTCCAATTGAGATCAATGATTGATTAAAGTATAATGAAAACCCTCTTTAAAGATAGTTTACTATAATATTGCATAGATTATACTCATATGGTAAAAAGCATGGAGAATGGTGCAGGGGCACTGAGGATAAAAATCAATTCATGAAGTCAGTCCAATTACACAAGAAGACTATGAAGACTTGGGAGTTGCCTAATGAAGATCGATGTTCCAAGAAAGATTATTGGGTTCTAAATGATGTAAATCCAATAAATTATAATGTGTTGGCTTCTATAATGGTTTGATGCCATGAAGTGGCATTTGAATTTAGGAATGAATTTATATCCTTTAAAGGATTAAATAAATGTAATTTGGACCATTAGTGTTCAATAGATGTTTTAGGATAGGTTCAAGTTATAAGAGTGATGTTATTACTTGTCTCCTAGGTTATGGAAAACCTTTGGAGTTCTTAAAATCCAATTTAACAAGGTTTTAAGCATTTTTAAAAGTTTAAAATTTTAAATATTCAAAGTTAGACATAGTGAGACAACAATCTTAATAAATCTAGTAATCATGTGTAATAGAATAGAAGACATTTATTACTATTTATAGTAGGAGTAATAAATTAAAATGTTTCAAGGATATTTTAACAAAACACCTAGTTCTGTACATGCAAGATGACTCATAATCAAATAGGAAAATGAGTTGTAAAGTTGTGAATTAGTTCATAAAGAGATAACCACGAAGGAACAATCATAGTTCTAAAGCTATGAAGAGGAGCTCCAAATTCCACTTAGGTGGTGGTAGGTTGGTAGTTTGAGGAAACTTATTAAATCTACTCCTATTTTTTCAATGTTGAACTCTATTAGAATAAATTTACAAGTTTCACCTAGCATGAATTGAGAATTCAATAAAGACTTTCAAATATTTTTGCATACATGTCAGTGTACTAGTGATATATGGTGATTTTGAGGCTACACTATAGGTGTACAAAAAACACCAAGATTCGCATATAATATACAAGGTTGCACAAGGATAGGGGTACTTGGGGTACTTAGGGTACGGGTACAGGTATGGGTATAGGTATAGGTATTTTTTATAATAGGGGATGGGGGTTACTTGACTATGTCAAACTTTATTTTTAATTATACTTTTATATTTATAGGAAACTTGAATTTATAAGTCAAGACAATGATTTTTCAAATCAAGAATAGTGATAAAGTTTGCAAATGTAATGTATTGTTTTCAGTTTCAGAATTGTTATATGTTTGTAATAATAATTTATGATAAATGTTTAGATGCATAACATAGAAGGAAGGATTTAAACATGAACAAGAAGATCATAAATCAATATGATAGTGATATATTGCAAATGATATATTTTTGGCTTTAACACTGATAAAGTTTATTGCTAATCAATATTGTATCAAAAATTCAAACTGATTAGGTATTGAATTAAGCTTGATAAACAAATAACAGAGAAGGAAAACTTTAAACATGAACAAGATCATAAATCATATGATGATGACATATTGGAAATGATAAACTTATGCTTAAACAATGATAAAGTTTATTATTAATAATATTCTATCAAAGTTTCAAACTAATTAGGTATTGAATTTAATGTCATACATGAACATATATAATTTAATGTCATACATGAACATATTTAATTTAGTGTCATACATGAATAAAAATATAATATAAAATGATAACCAATAATGTCATGTATATTAACAAACACATAATATATTATGATAACCAATAATTTCATACATGAACAAACATATCATATATTCAATAATAATTTCATAAGTCTAATAATGTCATGCATCAAATAAATGTCATACATCAAATATAAAATGTCATAAATACATCAAATGTATATCGAATATGTCCACTGACATAAAATCCAACATATATGTCAGTTGATGCCTATACATGTATGTCTATCAACTATATCTTCTCCTTCCCACAAGGGGAAGTAAAAAAATCTCTAGAGGCCTTTGGTCGTCATGTGGAGGGAGATGGTGGTGATGATGGGGTCTTCCTCACATGCTCGCTTGTCCTCTTGTTGAGGCTCTTCTAGTCTAACTCTAGCTGATACAAACAAAGTAGATATGAATCAATAGTTATTATACATTGAAATCAAATATATGTACACACAAAATTAATTATTTTCTTACCACCATCATATAGTCGCTCAACAAGTCCACCTCGAAGGCTCGTGGATGATCAAGTGTGACAAGACCCTACAGCAATTGAATCAATATAATCACTTATAAATAACATTAGAAATTTCGATACTAACTATTATAAACAACAACTAAGACCAAGAAAATTCTTTGATACCTCAGTCAATGGCTGTGAACTAGCCATAGCTGTAGCCACTCTATGATCGACAGACTACTAGAGATGAGGAGGAGTCTCCAATGTCAAGAGCTGCAAGTCATACAATACACGTTAAATGTAA
The DNA here is from genome assembly GCA_028749045.1 of Cupressus sempervirens. Lineage (NCBI taxonomy): Eukaryota > Viridiplantae > Streptophyta > Pinopsida > Cupressales > Cupressaceae > Cupressus > Cupressus sempervirens. Next base: position 253,389,055 of record CM053787.1, read on the forward strand.
CATGAAACATGAAACAAATATAATCAAATGAATTAAATTAACATGAAACAAATGTACCTCTACAAAGCTCGTGTTGCGTCTAGGCTTAGAGTCTGTAGTGAATGTCGATTGTCCTATAGAGAACTGATGCACATGCATAATTTTTTTTGTCAATCCTTCATATGATTACTTAATAAATATATGTATTCATTTAAATGATTAAATTGATACATACCTCTGGACTCATCGAGGAGATGAAAAATGGGGCCAGGGGATCGCTACTAGGGCTACCAATCCTTTGACCCTAAATTTTGAACAATTTCAATACATGTTAATTAATTAGTCATTCACTATACATATGAAATGTGATAAAATTAGTTTATTGTTATTGTAATTTACCTATGTGTCAATGCCAAATGTCTCATTTAGGAACTCATCAATCACTAGCACATCATTTGCACCATCTTCAACATGACTGCCAAATGTGCATAAGGATCCACATGATGTGCACATGTGACTGTGACGTGGAGAAGGCTCCTCCTTAACTAATGGACTCATGCAATGAATGAGGGTCTACATCAAAGCTCTAATAGTCCCTAGAGTGTTGGCCTCTACATGTTCCTTCAGAACTAAAGGAATAGTCACATGCTTACCCTGTGGCTTGACCATAGGTGCCCTAACTACATTAGGGTCATGACATGCCCCTGGCCTCTCAAATGATGACCCCCCACCTCTACCATGAGAGTCTAATATATCAAATAATTGGGGATCTCCCAAAGGACAAACTCACATTACAATTTCCTTAAGAAATACATTGGAACCTCGTGATTATTGCAAGGAGGGGCATAAAAAAAATCCACCATCTATCCCAAAAATTATTTCTAATAGCATCATGTATGTACCAATGGATGGGGAACTATTTAGTACTCTCTCTAATAGTATCTTGTTCACCAGGTTTTCTAAATAATACACACATTCTACCTTTTGGTATATCCTTTTTTTTTAACATCTTGATATGATAATTTATTTGCATAATATCTTTTTTGTACATCCCTCTTAACTTGCCAAACATCTAACTAACCACTAACAAAAGCAATGCAGGTCTTAATGGATTCGAGGGACGATGACAATTAAGCTCTCATTGGATTGGTTTGTCCACATTCTTTCAACTGACCAATCAGTCCTTCTAATTTAGTTTTGCCTCTTTCTATTTCATTTATTATGTTTTCTTGTGTGCTAGGAGGAGGTCTTGCAATTGGTTCAGGGTGCAAAATTTGTTGTTCTTGTTGTGGAGGGTTTTGGTGTTGATCTTCTTGAGGGTTTTGGTTTGGATCTTCTTGGGGATTTGCCAGTTCATTATTGACATTTCCTGATAAGAAATCAATTGAAATCTAAATAAATAAACAAATTTAAAGAAAAATTGAAAAAAACCTACAAAATAATTTTAAAAATATATAAAACAATGCAAAAAGAAAGTTAGATAACATACGACGTGCTCGTGATCTCGAACTTCAATGGCAAGGAGGCATATTGGCAAGGTGGGTGGCAAAAAAATTGTATTTTTGCAATCCACATACGCGTTGTAGCGAGGAGAAGTAGAAAAAAAGAGTTAAAATAAATGGGCTATGGGTATGCAGACCATTTATAAAAATTAGGTTTTTTTAAAGCATGTATGCACTTATGGCTGGGGTTACCCAAGCCATAGTGCATGTGCGCTATTGAAAATTAGAAAAAATAAAAATGGTGTCACCTTTTTGGCACCACAACTTGGTGCACTTACCCAATATACTAGTAGTGGATCATTTATGTATCAATGGTTGGTCATTTTTTCTTGGCCTTTTTTTGTCTTTTTTGATCCATGATTGGTTCATTTGTGCACCACCATTATTGATTTATGAGCCATTATTGGAGATTTGTAAACCACCAGTAGAGATTTGTGGAGCATTACTAGACATTTGCAAACCACTATTGGTGATTAAATGAATAACTATTGGACCAATGGGGATCAAGAATTGGTGAATGTACTTTTTTTTGGAGCACTATTTGACACTTTTTTGCATAACGTCTCCTATAGAGTGAATTGTTATTAGTGAGAAATTGAAACCTTAGCTTTAAGAAATTAAGTCTCATATAATAACAAGAAAAAAAAATAGAAAAAAATGACATCATTTGGTACTTAAATTGAGTGTGTAAAGTTAGTTGTAACCACTATCGGGTATCTTCCCCTATCATGTTTTCTTGGTCTACCAATGTGACATTACACAATTGTTTTGTTTTCAGGTCTAGGAATACATTTCCTCAATCATGAGTAGTTATCACAATGACTAACAATAGTAAAGTCACAAGTACTAATGCAATATAATAATAATAAAAGGTGTTAAACCAACATGTGTGATAACAATTATTGATATGTTGTTATAGGCATTACACCAATAAGTGTTATCGTAGGTTAAACCCTCTTTGGTAAGATTCAAAGATTGTCAAGTATCAATTCCAATAAACTTGTGCATCGCAAGTGCTATCATAGGTTGAAACCTCTTCAATAACACCCGAAGATTGAGGGGTATATATTTCGAAAAATTTGTGCATCACACAATCCCATATGTATCTAGGTTATGATGTTAAAGTTGTGTACTCAAGAGAACATGATCTCTAGTGGGCTCGTTGAGAAACATTTAATTTCATGAATAGATCATACACCTTTTTAACATTTTTTAATATTTTATAATTTTTGCAAATGTTTTTCTTCATCAAGTTTAACAAAAAAGTAGTATCATTTTCCTTGATCCATCAATAGAATAATAATAATGAGATATAATAGATTAATGTTACAAATGAAATGATTAAGATACACAACACACTTTTGTGTTAGGTTTTTGTCATAGCCTTATCTATATTCATGTTTATTATATTCTTGTTTATACAAAGTTCAAGGCATTGTCAGTTGGTCTTTTAAATTTGTATTCAAATTCAAAATTTAACTTTCCCTTCTTTTTGGTACTAAATAAAATGAGCCAACTTAACCTAAAATTGTGTGACATGTTTCAATGTCTTCATATTCAAACAAATTCAATATATCATCAACTCATATATTGCATAGAGAATTTAAATTATTATTTTTTCTTGGAGGTTCAAAACCGATTAGGCTAAGGGACGAGGATTAAGGGGTATCGATTCCTCCAAACTCTATCTGGGGTGCGATTTTGGCCTCATCCCTTATGATGTTGGAGCCTTTGCACTTGATAAGACTTGATCCATAGTGGTCTCATTTAGAATCATTAAACTTCACTAGTAGACCAAAGAATCATTGATCCAAAAAAATAGTAGGAAAATCATGAGAGATGGATTTGTGTGAACCATTACTCATGAAATGTGGGTCAATGAGTTTGACTCATAAAATTGCACAGTTGAATCCTAATATAAATATCACAATTTGACTTTTTGTAGAGAATATCTCCAACATATCAATTTATAAGCTTAAGGTTCTTTCTAATGAATGATTCATGTTGTGTAACACTTGCTGAACATTTTTCTAAATAGGGTTGAAAGAAGAGTGGGTTTAACCATGGAGGAAATTTTCTAGTGAAGTGTGCTCAAGCTAGAGTAGTACATGGATGGGTAACCTCTTGGGAATTCTTAGTGCTTCACCTTTTTGAGCATCACCTAGATGCAATGTTAAGTGTTGCATTAATTTCATGAGAGATGGTTTCATGTGGATCACCACTCATGAAACATCATCCAAGGAATTTGACTAAAAACTACATAGTGGAGTCCTAAAATAAATATCACAAAGAAATCCCTAAGAAGTCTCAATGCTTCACTTCTGTGAGCATCACCTAAATTCAATGAGTGTTAAGTGTTGTATTCATTTTCATGAGAGATGGATTCATATAAACCACTACTCATAAAACATCAATCAATGATTCTGACAAAAAAAAAACTATACTATTGTTCATCCTGATAACAATATCAAAGAAATACAAACTTTGGTTTTCTCAAAGAACTTAGAAACGGGTTTGCATATAAATAATGTGCAACCTATTTTCAAATCTTAAAATCAAATTCACAATGTAACCTCATATATAAAAATGTAATCCTACTAATTAAATAAATTCTCCAAAGATATCTTTCAACAACATTGTCCTTATAGATTTATCAAATATCAAGTATAAAAAATCAATAACTCTCATAAATTTATTTTCTAACAATTCAAACCAATGTATTTTAATTCAAGTGCACAACTACTAAGACCAAGCCTATAACATTCAAGATTGAGCCTTGAAGTTTTATTTCCCTATTTTAATTGTGACACGATAACTATACCAATAACATGAGATTTTAAATAAGCATGTATTAATTCCTTTTAGTATAAATGAAATTATTGCATCATCAATTTTAAACAAAATATTCATGTTTTATTATGTTTAACTTCTGAATATGTATGAAACTTAATTATTATTTAATTATTATATGATCTCCTTAATTATCTTAAAGAAATTTCTTTTATATTTAAGCTAATAAGCTTATTCTTGGAAGTCCATTCTTGCTAGAATGTTTTGATTTTTTTGGATGGTCAAACACCATAAAAATAGGAAGATGGCATTGTCTAATGCTCCAAAATAGGAAAATAATGTCAAAAAAGGTTATGCTAGAAATGTCTTTGTGATGTGAACCATTATCTCAATCACATGATGTGGCATTAACTTCACCCTATCATTTGAATTTTTTCCATTTCATGAGAATTTTGTTAGATTTTCTTGAAAATTGATTCAATTTTTCCAACATTCTTCATGATTTAGGTGAGAGATGGGTGAGCTTTGCAAATCAGCAGAAAGTTGAGAATAGAAGAGGTGGACAAGAATGCCAAACATTTGGTGTATGGAACAACAATCAAGAAAATGTGTTCAACATTTCTGGCTGCTAGAAAATGCAAAGATGGAAGTTGTGAGTGTTAGGATGGACAATAACATCTTGACTATAATAGTTCCCAAGGCCCTTGAGAAGAGTTGCCCCAAAGTCTTGACCATTGATGTTTCTTGATGATATCACACCTTTTTTGTTAATAGTTTTATAGAATTAAGATATATAGTATGATATAAGTAATAAATTATGTTCCTAAAATGGATATGATGTTTTTTATTAAGGAAAATAGGTTTTGAAGGGTGCCTAAAACCCTGTACATAGTTTTAGATATTCAATAATCACAAAGACAAAATTACAACAAACCAAAGAGGAGTTGGTCACCCCCCAAATAGGGTTAACCATGGTGATAGAGAAGCCTATCACCAACCAAAATAAGAAAACCAACTAGGAAGCAAAGATCTGAATAGAAGGATCTACCTCCAAAAAACTAGGCACAACAAGGGAGCTCACAATATGACCTTTGATTTAGAGTCTCCCTTGCTTGATTGAAGATTCATTTCTAAAGGAGGAGCAAAGGGCTTTGTTTTTTCTCTTTTTATCACAATCCAACCATCCTCCACCTTAGCTACCTCACTAATCCAATCCTTAGAAGAAACTGAAGCATGGAAGCCAAGGGGAGTAGGAGCAGTAACAAAATCCCTAGGAGAGTCTATATAAGGATGACCTCCCACAGGATCATGAAGATCACTGAGATAGGGACAAAGGTAGGAGAGGGACCAGGGGCCAAACATTGGCCTTCCTCAGCAACCACTAGCACCGAAACATCAGCGAGGGGAGAGGACCTAAAATCCTCAGCAACCACAAGCTCTGGGATGTCAACAGCATGGGGCAAGCCAGAATCATCCACTGCCTTTGAGGAACCTTCTAAGGACACATCCAAGGACTTAAACACCATGTAGTGCTTAGGGGATGCCCTAGACCACCAAGAAGGTGGAAGCCTTGGTTTAGTCTTCCCAACAGAACAACAAGCAACAATGTGACCTATCTTATGACATTTTCTATAGTGGAAGGGAATACCTTCATAATCCAACGTTTGGGTCTAGGAGCCCCACGATGAGTCCAAAAAAATCTCTTCTGGAAGGCCCTTTGAGACATCCATCTCAACAAGAATTTGTGCACAAATAGATATGATGTTGTTAGTAGTATTGTAAGGATTAGAATTTTTATGTGAGTGGTTTTAGTGAAATGGACATATTATTATTACCTATGTTTGTGAGATTCTTCATTTGATTATATTATATAAGGTGTTTACTCTCTCTCTCTCTCTCTCTCTCTCTCTCTCTCTCTATATATATATATATATATATATATATATATATATATATATATATATAAAAGATCAACCCTACAACTCCCAAGAATCACCTGCACATAAATACCTATTACAGAAAAAGATAAGAAAAAGCTATGGAGACTGGAATTCCCATATCAATATATGAGACAATTTTTATGAGTAAAAAGAGAAATTATTATTATCAAAAGTGAAACAATAAATTACAAAGAGAAGGGTCCTTATAAAAGGAGATCAAAACCCTAACATCAATCTAACCTAGGTTGTATTATAATAATCAATAAAAGAATTAATTATTATATGCCCAAAGTTTAGCTTAAATAAACTAGAGATGATAAGTGAATTAATAATTGATTAAGTCAATATGATTTAATTAATAAGAAAAAACTTAATTACTCTAACATCTCCCCTTAAGATAAATTTAGGGAGTAGCTAAAAACATAGAAACTATGGCTGAAAGTAAATTTGGGTCTCGGCATGGTACCCAAGCAAAATCAAATCTTTGAAAAGAGGAGAAATAGAGAAAATCACATGGGAAAAACCCTTCTCCAAAAGGAGATGGATGTAATGTTGGAAGAACTAGTGAAGGACTGAAGAAGCCTCCAAACTAGAGAATGTCCTAGAAGCTAGGAACAAAAGACAATCATGAAGAGCACCACTAAAGCATATAGAAGCTGCAAAGCTCTGTCAAAAGTAACTGCTAATCTGAAGAACCTCCATTGAAATAGAACCTAAATAGGTAGAGAAAATTGTAATCTGCATCAAATTAGGAGGCACACAAATGCAAACAATTAAACTCGAAGATACATATGACATGAAACACTAAAGCCAAAATAGTTGATCAATCAAACATGGAAGGTTGTAACTAAAGCAGGAAGGAAAATAGAAGTTTTTATATAGTAAATGATCCATCTCATAGAAATGCATAAGCACCCATCCACTGCATCTGCCTAGTATAGAGGAACAAATATTTAATACATAGCTCACTCCATCAAACCAAGGAAGCATGATAAACAATAGAAGAATCTCCCCTAATGCAAACAAGGGTAAGATGATAGGCAATTGGAAAAGTGGGCCAAAAGAACTCCATGTCAAGGAACCAAAATCAAGATAGACAAAAGAGTATATATGTATGCACTGAGGTGATCAATCTCAAACATGTCATGTGACTAATGTCACAGAAGGGAAAATCACTGGACAAAGGATGATGGAAAATGAAGGAAAAAAATCAACACCCATGGCACTTTAATCAGAGTAGTGCATGTATAATAAAGCACAAGATGTGGTGAATCTTAAGAATACAATAATCCACATGAGTTTCCTCTGATGACACTACTCAAATCAGAAGGCAAAACAACTAAAACAAAAATACAAATGCAATATGACACTTTTAACTTTATCTCAATGCATTTGTAAGAATTGATGAAGGTCCGCTCTGATACCACTTGATGAAGGACGGCTTTGCAATACATAACTCACCTCCAACAACAACCGGATCATCCACGACCAAGTGCTCTACAACATACAAGTCACCACCAACATCAACTAGATCATCCACAACCGGGTGCTCTGTAGTCTCCATGTCAGACTCAACCATTTGATCATGAAAACCAATCTCCATTCCAACATCAACAAAGTTAGGAATATCTTCAGCAACAACCTCTAGTTGCTCTGCAAGTTCTACATCAGGCTTCACAAACTGATTAGCAAAACCACCCTCTTCCACCTCAACCTTCTACATTATCCACAACTTTCTACAATATTCATAACTTTCTAAAATTCTACCCACACACCTTGATAAATGAAATGACAACCATTTATTTTTTTATTTTTTCTATTATGCCACCTATGCACCTTGAAAATAGAAATCCTCTTTTCCTTTCTTTTCTCCTTTTTCCCCTTTTTTATTTTTTTATTATTTCTCCTCTAATTTTTGTCACTTTCTCTCTCCTCCACAAATTTTATTTTATTTTTTTATAAATTTTTTTTTTTGAATTTTTTTAAATTTATTTTTTACAATAATTTTCCATGCAAGATGCTCCTGCATCAAGAATGCATACAAATGATGTCCAAATAGACTAGAAGATACATAAGGCTGATACAACATATAATACAACCCATGATGAATCACCTTAAGCAACGAAATAGATCCCCAGACCTGAAACAACAAAGATATCCACTAGAATGTAAACATGAAAAAATTGAATAGAATGTTCCTAGAGCAGAATTTGGAAAAACAACCAATATAATTGGAAAAAGCTTTGAAATACCTTTCCAGCAATATAAAGAATTCCAAAATTGTAGATTGGATGCTCCAAATATGTCTCCTAGAGTGCATAAAAGAACCCTTGACTTTGACAACAGAAAAACTAACTTTTCGGTAATATCTCATTTGTGAAAAATAGACTCTGTGTGCCTAAGATATGAGAAAAAAACCAAAGGTAGGTCCAAACATAGCCTGAAGGGAAAACAAGAATGCCAATGCAATATTGATGTTAGCATGTGACAAACATAAATTTAACAGTCAAACAACCATTGAGGAAAAAAGAAAAATGACCCCTATCTTTTGATTACCAGAAACAAGCTAAAAAATTAAGGTCTAGTGACTAAAAAAATATTTGTGGCCAAAAATGAAATTCCATGTGTCAGCAAGTGATTGTTTGACAAAAAAAACCTCCAATGTCATAAACCACCTGAGATCCTCCAAAAAATGCGAGTAGATTTAGTCTGAATTACTGCAAAAAATGGTCCAAAAAACTTGTGGCATTAAAAGTGGCTACATGGAACAAAGGGAATACAAAATCTCTAACTTGGCACATAGTCCACAAATGAGGTATGCTAACTAAGAAGGCGCATTCACTCTAAAACAAGATGAATCCAAATCTATGTGTGTCGATAATTATGGGCCCATCAAAAGTGATGTCAATAAAAAATGTGGCCTACCAAGCGTTTGTGGTCAAAAATCACAATAGTTTTTCAATCAAAGACAAGTGCATTTTAAGGCACACATCTCCCAAACAAATTGTGAGTATGCAAATTCCCACATCAATCATGAATAAAATTTCACACATAGAAAAGTTGATGTAGATGCATGTACGAGAATCTATCCATGGGGGTCATGATGGTCCATGATGTTGACTGATTCTAATAGAGTAGGGCTTTCACCCAAAAACAAATGCAAATCACCAAAACATGCTTAAAACTGCATGTCTTTAAAAATAGAAACCACTAGTCAAAGTGGGTACAAGACCATTTGTAGAACATAAAAATATAAAGTAAATTCTATTTTTCAACTCCAAGAAAGTGCCGATGTGGGGGCCAAAGAACAGATCAACTCCACAAATCACCACTTGCTTTGCACTCCCTGCAATCAAATCTGCCCCCTCATAACATCAAGCCAATGGACAAGGAAAAGTTCCCAATAACCATTCGCTGATCTTGGCATAGCATGCCAAAAAAAATGGGGGTCTCCAATACATCACAAAGGTGGAAAAATATACAAGATAGGCCAAATAGAAACCACAGGAAGCCAAAACGTAGGCTCCACCATGAAAATCGGACTCGGCCATCAAGGCAATCTTAGAGTTGTCATGCACTAATAAATGAGAAGATTTTCATGTTGTTGTGAACTATGCACAAGTCTAGGGTACAGACAAGGCTCACATGCCTGCAATAAAAAATGCACGCGGCCCAAAAACATGGGGTACTTCTTCAAGCATAGAGAGGGTACGGGGGTACTGAACTCCGTTGCAAATGCTTTTTTGATTGATTTTTTGGGAAAAAATATATGTTTAGAAAAATGAACACCTGCAAGAATAACTTTTTATTAAAATAATATTTCCACCTTGATATTTGTGCCTAGGTCAAACAACCTAGGTATAAAATATTTTTGCCTCTGATTTCAACAATGTCTAAATTGGACATATTTTATATGGAAATGGGGGTTTTTGAGCACTTTGAGCTCAATGTTGATGTCCATTTGAGCTCAAAGTGCTCCAAAAAATAGGTCCCTCATAAATCCAATATGAAATCCTCTAAAAGCCATAGATTTGAAAACTGATGCCAAATCTCTCACAAATAGAACATGGGCATGAAAATTTGATGCATTGATACCATGTTGAAGTTGTTGAAAGATCAACCACATAGATCCTAAGAATCACCTGCATGCAAACACCTGTCATAGAAAGAGAGAAGCAAAAACTATGGAGGTTGGAATTACTAGATCAATAGATGATACATTCTTGATGAGCAAAAAGAGAAATTGCTATTATCAAAGGTGAATCAATAAATTACGAAGAGATCAATCCTTTTAAAAGGAGATAAAAACCCTAATAGGAATCTAACCTAGCTTGCATTATAATAATTAATAAAAGAAATAATTATTCTATGTCCAAAGTTTATCTTAAGTAAACTAGAAATAATAAGTGACTTAATAATTAAATCAATATGATTTAATTAATAAGAACAAACTTTATTACTCTAACAATATATATATATATATATATATATATAGGATTTTTAAGGTTGTGAATTCTTTCTATATTGGATTATTTTATCTATGGTCTTTATTTCAATTGTGATGTTGTGTGAAAGATTTACACAACACATCAAACATTGATATATGGTTTTTTTGGCACATATGTGCAAAAAATGATTTTTTAATGGTTTTGAAGGGCTAATTAGCCCACTTTTACACAGAAATGGCCACCCTTACACATCATGCACTAAGGCGAAAATTAAGATTGGAATTAACACTTTTAATCATGGAATGAAGCTTCGTGTGTGATGTTCAAGCCATCCATAAAGAAAGTAAGGAAACATCTTGAATCCCAACTTCCTAACGTTTTACAATATCTGAAATTGATACTAAACAACAAAATTTTGGAGGTTATTTGGTCATATGAATGTGTTAGATGGGATTTTCACCCTAAGAGAATCCTAACATTGGTAAAACTACACCATATAAGTCATGTTTGTTAAAATTATAAGATCTCTTGATGCTAAAGTTTATGTAAGATTGTTGTTCAAAATGTGTTACCAAATTGTAGAACCTAATATAGTTCCAATGCAACCATGTCATTTAGTCAATCCCAACTGTGTAATTTGAGCATTTTTTTCTACATGGAGAGGTATAGACTACCCAAAGCATTCATTCATAGGCTCATGTAATCTCATTATGCATCCAACACATAACCCACATTATACATCCATTGTAATGCATATCTGACATCTCATAAATAGCTACAACTCACCTTCATAGATTATAGGATATAGCATATACAATAGATTGAAAATATTTTTAAGGTAGAAACTATGGGATACCATCTTTCAATTGTGTAGCATCGTTATCCAAAGGGGATCAATGTCCCTTCTCTTTAATATTAGAGTTTGGTGCCAATGATTTTTTGCATCAATTGGCTACTCCACATAATTGAGTGGTCTATTGAAATGAAGAAATGCAACTTCAGCACACCTAATTCTAGTAAAGAGAGAAAGAACATGGATCCTCGACATTGGATGAAGATTCTTCAAGCCTGAAAGAGGGTATCCTACGCTATGTACTTGAAAAGAAATTCCATTATATGATATATCCTTTCAATGCATAATGCTCATTGATATATTAGACTATGAACATAAGTCATTTCTAGGTTCATGTAATTTCATAATGCATCTAACCTTTCAAACAACTCATCACTGAAATTTAATGACATTCTACATGATTGTTACCATTTCATGGGTCATTTTGCAATTTTTGACCATATGCCATCCATAGTCTCAATATCCCTAATGTAAACATATAATCATGAGTGAAAATAATTTTACCTTATTTTCCATCAATAATTTGGTAAGTAGAAAGGAGATTATTTTTCAAGGATGTTACACAAAGAATATCATTAAATATGCCCTTTCCCAAAGGAATAGAACATTTCCCACAAAAATCATGTGTTTGGTTACCCATAAATATACACATGGAGAATAACAAAGATCAATAGAAGAAAACATATCCATAGAAGATGTCATATGGTGTGATGCACCTAGATCAAGAAGTCATTTACCTTACTCAAGATGTATGGAAGAAATGAGTTGTTGTCCTTTATGTTTATCTTTAGATGATGGTATATATGTAGAAGCTACCAAATGTGTAAAAGGAGTAGACATTGATGATTAAAAATTGATATTGTTCTTTTGAATAAGGTGAGTAATGCTCATCATTTTTATGTAATGCAAGGCATGGAGAGTCCCTAGAGGAGATGTCCAAACCTCCATCCTAGAGTCATGCATCAGTATCAACATGCTACAACAATGATCTAGTTCAAATAGAAAACTTTTTTTATCAACTAGATCATGAGATTTTCATATATGTTAGGTTGTAAGGCCTTATCGATTATGAACACTATATTAAGAACAAGACTCAAACTCAAAATTAATCACCCATATCTTGGGCTATCATCATGTAGGATTATCCTATCCCTTTTCTACATGCCTCACTACCCCTTGCTTGATCTATCATGATCTCAAGCACTTAATTTATGCACAAGCTAACATAGGTTGGCATTTGGACTTGTGCATACCACAAGAATAGATGGCCTTAAGTTACAAAATTAATTCATAAAAAAAATAAACTTTATAATGGATCAAGACACCATATTAGCCACATAATAATCCACCCCGAGATTCCAACAAAATGATTTAATTGGTCCAAAGCTTTGAGCACAAGCCACAATTAAAAAAATAGATGAATTATTTCCAACGAACCAATGGATAGAAAGGGTAATGAATAGTGAATCCAAATTTATGAACAACATGAATTGGTGAATAGAAACCAACTGGTGACAACAACAACCAACTTTTGAAAAGTTAGAATGAATAAGCCAAACAACACAGCCAATCACCTAGAAAAAATCCAAAAGAGACGTGATCCACAACATATCTTTCACATGAACACCAAGGAATAAAACCTTTTCATAGATCTGGCTAAGGATCTCTACAAATTGACCTCACTCAAGATCTCTAAAGCCCTTAAGAATAAGGAACTCCGAATAGCCAATAGGAAATTATTCCAAAATTGTACAAATCTATCAACAACCTTAGATGCTCCCGGATCAGACATCTAGATTAGATAGAAAAGTATGTCTCACACTTTGAAGCCATAAGAAGATCAAGACACAACCTCATCTTTGTTAGAATGATTTAGAATAATTGAGAGGAGGTGAATTATTTATCCAAGGTCGTGATGTACCAATTGAACTTTTAATCACTACAAATACTTCATATCGCAACAATCAATAGCTCAGTCTCTATAGTAAACAATCAACAACATAGACTTGCAGTCCATTGTCCTAATATTTATCAAACTTGCAAAATGTAAAATATTAACAGTAAAATATCTTAAATGAAATCCACATAAGTATGACACTAGGATTTAATGTGGAAACCCAATTTAGGAACAACCACTAGTAACAATCACTAATTTTTTACTCTTCTAAAGTGAGCTCTGTTAGGAACCAACCTTTTTAAAGGTTACAAAACAAACTATTAGGTATGACCTTGTTATAAGATTTAATAACCCTATTAGGAGTGGCCTTGTTAGAGGACTTTAGAATATTCCATTAGAGTGCCACCTTGATTAATAGATTTATATATGACTGTTAGGTCAACCTTGATTAAAGGATTTCAATTTTGATACAATGGTTAGAAAGTAATAGAAGGTTTGATCTGAAAAATAGAACTCACTTTTCAAATGTAGATCACAGTTTGGTTCACGTGTTGATCAACTAACTGGCATCCATTGTCACTCATGTGTTTGATCTGCTTGACACTCCTTCAAGAAATCACACTTCAACTCTTCATAACTCTTCTCAACCTTTTGCTCAAGTTCGCCAATCAATAGCATCAATAACTTCTCCAACCTCTTCTAGATTAGCCCTTGTACCTCCTTAAATAGGTAATTTTGATCTTTTTTTACTTGAACATTACCGTAGATCTTAGGGTAAGGTTAGATTCATTAAATCCTTCTATCATTTTGTCTCATCTTATGTCTTCTAGAAACTTCTCCAAAATTTTCCCTGAATTCTTACATAGGAATGCTCAAACATGGTTTTCGATGAATTATATGCTCCAAGTCATCCATAATTATCTTCAACATACTTTACACATTCCAAGAAATCAATTATGTTAGTTGGAAATCATGATAATTATCCTCCTCACCCATCTTCAATTTCTTTCTAGACCTTGATGCTCTTCTAGTGAATACTGTAGTAGATGACTTGGTGGGTTGGGTAATGATAACCTTACCCTTCTTTCTTATAGGCTCTTCTTCTTCAAAATTTTTTTCTTCTACTTCATCTTCTTCCACATTATCTCCTTTTCCTTTAGTCAACAAGAGAGTAGAACTTGCTTGCCTCAGTTTTGCTATCCTCTTCTTTCCTTTATTTATTGCTTGAGAAAGCTTGATTTCAAGTTCTATTATAGCTTTGGCTTCATCATAAGTACCAAAATATGTGGCCTTGGGATCCATAGGTTCATTTAATTGTGCCTCAATGATATCTTTGGTGTCATCAATGTTAATCTCATAGCTTAGAGGCTTAACCTACACTACTCTAGGTTTGACTACTTGAATGTACACTTTGTCATAGTCCACCATGAAACAAACATCATCCTTGTAGTCTTCTACAAGTTTCTTAGATATCCTAAATCTATTATTCATATTTTTCTTGAATGAATAAAAATACTTGTCCATAATACTAACAAAGTTCTCACCCATCTCTACTATATATTCATTAATCTAATATAACACTGGTACATCTTTTCTCCATATCAATGAACCTTTAGAAGGGAAGAATTTTCATAGATAGATGAATAAAAAAGTTAAGAGTGATCCAAACTTACATAGATTGTTCTTTGAATTTCTAATGCTCTCCATATTCTTGTTGAACTGATTCAAAATTACCTCAACAAGGTTAAAAGACATGTTGTTCTTCACTACCTTGAGAGACAGATCAACTACCTCACATGAAACACTGTTGAGACGACTAGAGATTTAGATCTTATGAGTGATCACATGAATTCAAAATTTTAGCTCCATGTCAGTTACACTACTGATCTTCGTTCCTCTTCCATCCCACTTGACAAGAGTCCTATTTTCCAATTCTACTCAACTTAGGGTTTTTGGTAGTCCTAGCTTTTTTTTAACATCAGGAGCCCTATTATCCTATGAATCATTTTCTTTGTAATTTGAATAGGCTTCTCCAACCATAACTACCCATTGTGTGCATAAATGAGGATAAACTTGATCCATTTAATTTGATAGTCTTAGGGCATATGTGGAATGTGTGTTAAACCCTTCGTCTCCAAATGTTGATGCTTAGGTTTCAACACACCATTAGCACATAACTTTTTCAAGGTCTTATCCATCTCTAGGGTTCCAATTTCTTGTATTGAACAGTGAAAATGTGAATGAATATTGTTAATGAGTAATACCTTGGGTGGAATATGAGATTGAGCTCCAATCAGGGCAAGTGCTTCTACAATTGTCAGACTCAAATTGAAGTCTAGTGCCTTCCATTCAATTCCACAAACCAAAATCTTTGATCCTTTCCCATTTTTACTACTAGAGGATGCCATACTCGATAGGGTTTATGAAAACAAAAAAATATTTAACAAAAAACACATAGATTGCTTGGAATCACAGAAATTGCCATTTGCAAATAACTCTTCAAAAATTCATAGTGATAAATGAATTTGATTTCCTTCCTTTTAACAAATTTTTACTTTTTAATTGCCATAAATGCTTGGTATGATTCCTCATTTGGTGATAGGTTGTCTTCCACTCAATTAAACCTTAATGCTTTGTAAAGTCATTCATAGCTCAATCTCCACACAATATTTTAGTGTATCCCAACCTTGCTCAATGGATCTTGTAACCTAACCTAGTTTGGTAAGGTCTTGATTTTCTACAATCACTCGGTGATCCCTTTTGGATCTTGGATGCTACTATGGATCTTTCCTTCTAGTTGGATGGAATTGATGTATGATGTCTATTTTAGAGTCTCGGTTCTAATCATTCCTATGGGAGATCAAGTTGAGATCCTTGAGTCACCTAATTTATTGGTTTAGATTCCTTTGAAATGTAATGATCAACTTACTGTGATAGATAGATTTTTTTTGCTCCTTGTACTATTTGCAACCTTTTCACTTCACACTTCTACTCTCTATATTCACATCATATATTCTTCAATATCATATTTGGATGCGATACAATACATTACATATATATCAATCTATATTGCATAAAAATGTAATAAAAGGAATAAACATTAAGAAACTAACATCTATTCCTACATGATTATGCAAACCCCACAAAATCATCAAGTGATTGATGATTTCACATTATGGGATGTGGTTGCTCACAAATCTAGTAGCATAACAATGAGGTAGATAGTGCTTCATGAAATGAGGAGAGGGCTCTTCTTTTATAGGCAAATGGATGCAATGAATGGTTGAGATTCAATGAAAGATGAAGGGCTAGGATCTCTCAGGATTGATGAGGTGTCCATGAGGTGGAGGCCAAGTAGAGTCCAAGTGGATTAGGGTTTTGACTATTCAAAGGGGGCAATATGCTCATGCATGTGTGAGCAACCTTTGATGGTGACATGATCAATGAGGTGTGAGAAGCATGGCTTCTCACACATGTGTGAGACAACTTGATTCGCATGCAAGAGGACAAGTGTGCAAGAGGTGTGAGAAGGCATGGCTTCTCGCACATGTGTGAGACACCTTGACTCTCATGCAAGAGGACAAGTGTGCAAGAGGCATGGAAGACATGAGGAATATGGGAAGTGTGAACATCTCTCACACATGTGTGAGCACACACTTAGGATTAAGAGGTGATTAGCTAGGATGATTAGGAAAAGAAAGCATGATTAAGGAAGTGGGTAGGTTTAGCAAGGTGGTTAGGTTAGAGGTAGTGAGGTTAGCTGAGGGTTAAAGGTAGGAGCCATGTGCTCAAATAGGATTAAATGTAATATTTAATTCCAAATAGGATTAGGAAAGGGATTAAATAAGTAAATGAAGTACTTAATTAAAGTGAATGGGATAGGATTTAAATAAACCTTAGTTTATTTAAATCAAGGAAAGGCTAGGATTTAGATAAACCTTAGTTTATTTAAATCAAGGAAAGGTGAACACAATTAAATAAATGTAAATTTATTTAATTAAATGTAGGGTAATTAAATAAATAATAAGTATTTATTTAATTGGCTAGGAAAAGGGGATTTGGACAAATTTAGGTGTCTACACAATCCAAGTTACAATTCATCAAAGTTGGCTGCAACATAAGTTTCCAATAAGATCACAAAGTCAACTTAACTGTTGGTACTCAGGTTCTAAAGAAAAACTCGATGAATTTGTGATACTTGGCAACCATTTTCAATAGTCGGCATTGTCATTCTCAAGCTAGATGTAGAAGCTCAGTTCATACTAATTATTTCAAAGTAGTCTAAACTTGATCAACACTAGTGACTTAGTGAACACTATGAAACTCGACATATGAATCACTTGGTTAACACTACATGGCTAAGTCAACATTGATACTTTAAACTCAGTATAAACTGAATCACTTGGTTGACAGGCATTGATTCGATCAACACTAGATTCACATTATTGAAATTGTGAGCTTGGTAGACATTGGAGACCACAGTTGACACTATGCAACTTTTTTAACACTATGAAGCTTGATTAGCACTATCATTGATCAACTCGATAAATACTGCTCCGCATGAACTGAATACTAATTCTGGAACTCAGTAGCAACTATAGAACTTGGTAGAACTATATTACTCACTAGTAACTATAAACTGAAGGATAAGCTCGATAGAATCTTAACCAATTGACCAAGTGTGAGTCACTAATAAAAAAACTTTTACCATAATGCCAAAGTTACCAAAGAATATACCTTCTTCACTTTTAGCATCTAATTAAAAATTCCTGGAATCTTTGAGAATATGGTATTTTCTTCCAAATACCTTAGAATATTTTACATTGGGTGAGTATCCATACCATAATTCAAAAGGTGTTGAATGAGTACCTTTCTTGGCTTGCACATGGTTCAAGGTATAGACAACTTTACTTACAACCTCTCTCCAGTATTTCAATGCAACAAAACAATATTCTTCTCCATCATGAGTGGCCTATAAAATTCCATTACAAATATGTTCCTCCTTTTAGTAATTCTATTTTGTGGAGGGGTCCTAGGTGCAGATATCTATCTTTTGATTCCTTTGCCATTACAGAACATCTCAAACTCATTTGATGTAAATTCTCCCCCTCTGTCAAATCTTAAAAATTTTAGGATTTACCTATTTCCTTTTGAACTCTTGCTAAGTACCACTTAAATATTTGGAAAGCATCAGATTTCTATTTCAAAAACATAACTTCCATCATCATAAATAATGATCAACAAATAGCATGATGTACTTGTCACCCTTGTAGCTTTGCACATCAATTGGTCCACACAAGTCAGTATGAACAATCTCCAAAATTCCTTTAAAGGTGTGAGTGTTATTTTGAAAACTAGACTTTGTCATTTTGACTAATTGACATTTTTTACAAATTATATTTTCAAGTTTCTTCAATTTAAGCAAACCTCTCACTTTTTTAATGTTACTGATACTAATGAAGTTATCAAAGTTAATATGACATAACCGCTTGTTTCATAACCACACATCATCAAATTCTACAACAAGACAAGTAGCATCATTCATATCAAGATAAAATAGATTACCTCTACTTTGATCACCTTTCCCAACTAGTTTCCTATCAGTATCATATATCTTATCTACCTTGTTCTCAAACTCAACCTTGCAACCTGAACTATTCAGTTATGACACACTCAAAAAATTATAGTTAAGCCCTTCAACATAATAAGCATTGTCACACAATATCTTTTTTGTGATTTTGATAGATCCTTTTCCTTTTATTAGACAAGGTACATCATTACCAAACCTTTAACTATTTCCATCATAATAATTTAGTTTAATGAACTTAATTTTATCTCTAGTCATGTGATGTGAACACCCACTTTCAATGATCCATTTGTCATTCGTGTTCACTCAAGACACTAGTGCAATTGCCTCATCCTCATCAGAATTATCCTTCATTGCAAGTTTGTCTTTGTAATCTTTGTTGTCCTCATCTCTCTTACTTTTATATGTGTCTCTGCTTCTATAGTTCTTCTTTTTCTAGACATCTAGTAGCAATATGACCAACCTCATTGTAATTAAAATACATGATAGGTAACTTACCTTTGAATTTTTCTTTTCCTTTATGAAATCTCCTTGCTAATAGTGCTTAAAGTTGTTCTACATCCTCCTCATCTATGTCATTGTCACTAGAAACATATTTGACCTTTTTCTTCTTCTCTTTAGGTTCCTTTAATGATTTCTTAGCTTTGAAAGTAGATTCAACATTGTCAGATTTGATGTTATCAAAATTAGATAGCTCAAAAGAAGTAAGCCTACCTACCAAACCTTCAAGAGTCAGATTATAACTTGGTATACATTGAGTAGTTCTTGTATGGTAGAAACTCTAATAACATAGATGGGCAACAATGTTCTCAAAAATTTGTAAAATATAGTATCATCATCTATCTTACCAATAGCTTGTCTTATAGCATTAACAACATATTTTATTCTAGAGCAATATTGAGAAACATTGTCACATTCTTTCATCCTCATGTCATGGAACTTACCTCTAAGACTTTCAAATTTGGCTCTTAAAATATTTATGTCTCCTCCATAAATGGTGTGAAGAGAATCTCACATCTTCTTTGCACTATCACAACCCTTGACATCATCAAACTCATAATAACTTAGGGTAGAAGCAATCTCCAACATTTCCTGGTTGTGCTCTTTCTTATTTTTCAGATCTTCAGTGGTTAGGGCTCTAGCAGGATCAACATGCTCATTGGAGATGGTAGATTTTGCATGATCTTCAAGACCTCCTAGGTGTAGCTTCATTAGACTTTTCCATGTACAAAATTTTTCCTTGTTAAGCTTGGGTACCTCTTTTTTTTACATCTTGAGCTTTTGCTTCTAGTACCTTCAAACTAGTCCTCTAAATCAGATGGCTTTGATACCAATTGTTGGAATTCTTTAGAATAATTGAGGGGGGGGGAGGTGAATCAATTATCCAAGGTCTAGATGTACAAATAAAACTTTTCATAGCTTAGTGATCCCATATCCATAAAATATTCCTATGCATGCATCCATTAGATAATATAATACTTAAACTTTGTAGGTTAATGTCAAAACAACTTTACAGAAATGTAATCATGAAACATAATAGATTCAATAACACATTTGACACAATGACTTTACATGGAAACCCAATTTGGGAAAAACCTCTAGTAACATGCTACTAATTCTCACTCTTCTAAAGTGATGCCCTATGAAATGCCAACCCTGTTAAAGGTTACAATACACACTATTAAATGTGACCTGATTAGAGGATTTCAATCACCCTATTAGGAATGATACTTGTTAGAGGACTTTAGATCATTCACTGGGAATGTCATCTGGTTAAAGGATTTACAAATGACTATTAGGTCAACCTTAATCCAAAGGATTTACCTTAGACTAATACAATGATTAGAAAACAATGATTGAAACACATTCTCATACTTGTATCCATCTTTTCTCAATAGATTCCTCTCTTGACGAGCACTTGGACTCATAATTATGTTGTAAATGAGAATCATCATCTTTGTCATGTTTTTAAAGATAATTTTCTTCTTCTTTCATTTTCCTTTAGAAGCATTTAGAGTGGAGTCATTTGCAACCAATACTTGATGTGTTGAAGGCTTCAATTGAACTTGGACAAAAAATAGATAATTTTTCCTCATCTTAGTAATGCCAGAATTAGAAATGTCGAATCTAATGTAATTGAAATTGGAGAAAAAGTCTTGAGTATTTTCAAAATCACAAAGATTTAGACCTATGAATCCATTCTCCAATCAAAATTTCCTCATTCTATTAGATTTACCATATATTCTTTTCAATGTCATCTAAATATCATGAGGATGTGTGCAAGATGCAATGTCATATAGAAAATCATGAGAGATAGTCGATCTAAGAGAGCCTAGTGCTTTATCCCTTCGATCAAACTATTTTCTCTCTTTTGTAACACTTGTAGCTAGTTCTAGTTCTTGTGCAAGAATTATTCTAAGAAATCCAATGTTCAATAACTGATTAGAAATAGAATCTTTCCACTCATGTTAGTTATATAGAGTAAGCATTGGAATATTTGAAAAGCTCAACATAAAATCAAATAATGACTAAAAATAACTTATAAATATTTCAAATCACTGATTCAAATCACAAAAATGAAATCCAAGGATTAACCAAGTGTATATATAGCCTCAAAATGACCTATTTATGAAAGTGATACATCCACTCCAAATCACTAAAATGTGATTTCATATGTAGGAACTACACAAATATTTAAACACTTTCAAAGTAAAATTACCTAAAAATGTTATCATATGTGTCCAAACGAAGCTCTGGATTCTAGAATTAGACTAGAACAAACATAGAAATATAAAAATTATGATTAATATGATCACCAAAATTGAAAACTTATTTCACCACTAGAAAATTTAGGAAATTCTACCCCAAATTAGAAAAAATTTAAAAGATGAAGAAATATGAGCAAATTATAAGTTGTTGAAGTTAGACTCAAAAATAAGAAAAATTCAATGATGAAGGCTAGAAAATTCAAGTTTTGAACTCAATAATATGATTGACTAAAATTGAATCTTGTATGGTTGTGGAAAAAAAAAAACCTTTGGTTGAGTACTACAAGTAGTTATTTTCAAACATCTATTAATTATCACACATCAAGTAGACATTCACTAACATCGGATTGACATCAATCATAATACTAACACATATTACTAACAATATTTGTGCAATGCACATCCATTTATTTTTTCTTAGTACAACATGTACATAATAATAACATAAATTCAAGGTGTACAACACCTTACCCCTAGAAAACATATTGATGTTATGAAAACCATATAATGGGTTCCTATAATGCAAGTGTTAGAGTTTTAAGTAACTTTAAAAAAACCCCAAGATCAAATGAAAGACCCAAATAACTTCCACGAGAGATTGGAAAGATAACTGCACTAACATGAAAGAAGATATTATTGATAATGACCATCAATATATTCTATGGATTGATTAAGATGTACATAATAAGTCTCCTTATATACGAAAGGCGATAAGAGACAATGATAAGGAGAAGAAGAATTACATGTTTATTAAATATAAATTAGCCATTATTATGAAATGGAGTATGTGTGATTATGAGGATGATAATGTGATATGTACACCAAAGGTGGATGAGAAAATAACTATCACCATGTAGAGTGGAGTTCTCCATCACAATATGCTTAATTGAGGTGCAAAATCCTAAGTGTCTCAATGGAGAAATATTATCCAATGCATTATCCTAAGTAAGTTTAAGTAAGTGTAATTAGTGGATATTTATCTACACCAAGATGTTCCCCCAACCCCACCAAGTGCAACTTAGGGAAATGTACTTAACCTAAAATGTAATATGATTCCTTACTACTAGGCCATGCTAGGTATCCAAGCATAATACACAATGCAATACCTAAAATGTAATCTCTCATAAAGTGGAGAAAGAAGGAAATCCTTATGTAGGAAAAATACTCCCCCAAAAAGAGTGATGAAAATTAACATGAAAGATGCATGGATGGATGGAGTACTCAGGACCCCCAAAGAAATACATAAATCATGTATATACAAAGAATAACCCCTCCATAGAAAGGATAATAGAGAAATGATATCTGCCCCCCATGTTGGAGAAGCTTCAATGTTGATGAAATGTACCTATAAAAAAAAGATAATTTATAGTGCCTACAAGCAACATGTATCCCCTTAGGAAGCAATAAATACATCAAATGAAAAAGAAGACAATCTATGTGCGAATGAAAGAATGAAGAAGGAAGTCTCCATGTATGAATCTATAAAGAATGAATAGGTGTCCCCAAGTCAAAGATTCCATCACACCATCAAGTTAACCTATGAGATATGATAGACCAATTAAAGTTGAAGAGTTAGGGATCCCAATCTCCAAAGAAGGTGAAGAAGTATCTTTAACTATGATATTATCATCAAAGAGAAGAGAACCACCCTCAAGTACATGTCAGCCAAAACTAGAATATGATACTCAAATAAAAAAGTTGAAATATCGTCCAAGTAGTCATCTCACGATGTAAGGTATGAAGCACTATGATCATCCTTTTGAATAATAGAAGCCATGAATGAAGAACTAGGAGGTGGAGGAGTAGGAATCTTGAGACTTGTATTAGGACCACAATGATTCAAGTGTACATCATGGATATAATCATCAATAACAAAAACAAAGTGAAAAAGAACACATGTGTGATGCCTGATCAACAACTCTCATAGTTATGACATCTCTAGTCTCAATGTCCCTGATATAGACATAATCATGAGCAAACTCAACAATTTTAGCTTGTGCTCCGTAAGTAGTTTGGTAAATAGAAAGGAGATTAGTGGTTAAGGATGATACATAAAAAACATCAATAAATGTCCCCTCTCCCATAGCAATAGAGTCTTTCTTACAAAATTTCATGCATGTGTTGTTACACATAAATATATGTGGACAATGACAAGGTTCAATAGAGGAAAACATATCCATAGAAGATGCCATATGATATGATGCACCTGAATCAAGAAGTCGATTACCTTGCTCAGGAGTGTTTGTCATTTTCCTTCATCTTTGTCTTTGGACGATGATGTACATATGTAGAAGCTACTGAATGTGGAAATGAAGGAGTAAACATTGATGAGGGAAAATTGATACTATTCTTTTGAAGAATGTGAGCATGATCATCAATCTTCATGTGAAAACATTTATTCTCATCATGTCCTAGCTTTTTACAATCTACATATATCTCTCTTTTTTCTAGATGATTCCTCTTTTGAAGAGGACTTGGATTCAGACATATGTTGTGAAGGAGAATCATCATCTTTGTCATGTTTCTTATGATCCTTTTATTTCTTCTTTTATTTTCTTATGGAATCCTTTGGAGTGGAGTTGTTTGCAACCAATGCTTGATGTGTTGAAGGCTTCAATTGACCCATGTGTGCTAACTTTGCTTGGTCCCTTACGAATTGAGTTGAAAACTCATCAAGATAAGACATTTTGTATGCACGACCATGAACATGCATAATAGCATAGAATGTGGAAACAAGGATTGAATATTCATGACCTTAGCTTTGAAAAAATAGATAATATCAATGTTTTCTTATCTTTAGTAATACCACAAAATAAAAAAATTCTATTTAATAGAATTGAACTTAGAGAAAAGTCTTGAATAAAATCACAAGGATTTAGACCTATGAGCTCATTCTCCAATCGAATTTTCACGTTCTATTAGGTTTACCATAGATTCTTTCCAATGTTGTCTAGGCATCATAAGGATGTATGCAAAATGCAATGTGATATAGAAAATCATGAGAGATAATTGATCTAAGAATATCAAGTGCTTTATCCCTTCAATCAAACCATTTTCTCAATTTTGCAACACTTGTAGTTGGTTTTAGATTTTTCCCAAGATCTATTCTAAGCAATCCGATACTCAACAACTAATTATAAATCGAGTCTTTCCACTCATGATAATTATATGGAGTGAGCATTGAAGCTTTTGAAAAGTACACCATGAAATCAAATAATGACTGAAAATAACTAATAGCTCCTTCAAATCACCGATGCAAATTAGATAACTAAAATCCTAAGATTAACCAAGTGCATATATAGTCTCGAAATCACCTATTCATGAAAGTGATATGTCCACTCCAAATCATTGGAATTTGATTACATATTAGAAAACTAGATAAAAAATTACGCACTTTCAAAGAATAACCTAAAATATTATCATATATCTCAAAGAAAGTTGTGGAAGTTCTCAATTCCAAGGTTAGAGGGAAACAATCACGAAAATCTACAAATTATAATTATTCTTACCACCAAAATCCACAACTAATTTGTGGCTATCCTCCAAACAAATTTTACAGTTGACCAATTTTCAAAAAATTGAAAACATCATGGATCAGCGTTTGATCTTCATGATCTATGTAGTTTGTAGTAAAAAACAACAAAAAATTTGGAAAAAAAAAGTTTGACTTTGTTTTGTCTTTAGTACATTTTGTCTAGAGATTGGAAAAAAAGTGTTAAAAAGAGAGAAATATGGATAAGTTAAGAGGAGTTGTTGAAGTTAAAATGCAAACTCTGATGACATCAGCATTATACCTCATTGAAATTGACTATGGTATGGCTATTGAAGAAAACAAACCTCCAACCCTTCTTTATGCTAGTGTGACCAAAACCGTTGCGAAAAAAATCAGCTAGCTAGGCGCCTACATATCTGATGACTAGATCTATTTGATGTTGACTACACAATCATCAGGGGTAATTCCGAAAATGCTTAGTTGGCACTGATTGTGAAATTTTGACTGAGCGAGAAAACAACTCGCTTATTGCAAACTCTTCTCCCATTGTTTGGGCGGAGCGGCAAAGATTGGGCACTGATTGGAAGCGCTGATTTGGCTCCACGTAGGATGGAACCACGTTGCCACTGGTTCAATGTTCTTAATCTGCGTGTCATAGAAGAATCCACGTCTCGGATTGTTGTGGATTGCAAGAGTACGTTTGGTGGATGAATCAACCATGGATGATTCTCACAATTTTTTGGCTTCATTTATTCATTGGTATTGGGTAGGGTTCTTGGTGTCAACACCTTACCCCTATAGCAAATGTATGGAAGTTGTGAGAATCACAATGGTTCTTAAAATGTAAGTGTTAGTGTTTTAGGTTATTTTATAACACTTTCAAGTTCAAATGAAGGACTAAGATAACTTTCTTAAGAGATGGACAAACAATTGCATTGCATGGTGATATTTGAATGATATTATTGATAATGCTCATCAATAGATTTAATGGTTTGAGAAAAATGTGCATTTAATGGGTTGAGTAAAATGTACATTTAATAGACCTTATATAGGAACAATGATAGGAGACATGATAAGGAGAAGATAACTTATCACATACACAAGGTGGAATCCTATGTCTACTAAAGTGGATCATCCTCCATTATGCAATGAAGTATTCATGATGATGAGGATGATAATGTGATATGTGTACCGAAAGTGAGTTGAGATAATAACTATCATCACCTAATTGAGGTGTAAATTCCTAGGTGTCTCAATAACAAACTACTATGCTTGATGCATTGTCCTAAATAAGTTTAAGTAGGTAGATTCAATATAAGAGTTGTAAGAAGTCTTTATAAGTGGCTATTACGAGAGGTGGGTGTTTTGTTTTTTTTCTTGGCTAGTTTTGTTGCTTGTTATTTGGTGACAGCATAGTTGTATTCCTCCTTGCAAGTCTCAATAAACTACAGCCTTGAACTAGAGTTATTTGTTCAACCTTGTTTAGTATGAAGGGTAACAAAGGTATGCCAAATATTACAAGGGTTTACATAAAATTGTATTGTTACTATAACTTTTATTGGATTACTATTATATTTGCGTCTCTTTTTGTATGCTTTTTTTTTTCCTTTTTCTTGAAAGATTTTCTTTACTAAACCTCTCATTTTATGAGCAATAGTTTTATTCTTCTTTCTTTGATGTAATATTTAGTTTCGATTTGCAATTACCTTTAGTTTGGGTTTATATATGAAGCTTTCTCCACTTTGTTATACAACATATCAGTCTATTAACATTAGTAAAAAAATTAAAAACAACAATTCCATATTATCAAATTTAAATTAATGAATAATAATTAACATTCCAACAATAAGAAAATGAAAATATTAGTTCAACAACCAAAGTCAACCTAAAAATAGATAATTTACTTATATATGTTGATATATAAAAAAGAAAAGAAATTGTTAAACTATGATTGATATTGTTAAAGCCATGGTAAGCGTGTTTGTATCATATAAAGTGTTTCCACATATGTGAGCACATTATAATGCACCGAATAGGGAGAGAGAGGAGAGAGTGAGTAGGGAGAGAGGACAAAGTTAAAGAGGGGAATGAAGGGAGGTAGAGACAAAGTTGACATATAATAGTCATCGGGTGGAGATAGGGAAGGAGAGAATCTAGATAGGTGGGAGAGAGGTGATAGATAGATAGATAGCTATTTTTCTTCTTTAGAAGTCCCTAAATCTAGAATACTTTAATTTCTATCTTGACATGCTAATCAAACAAGACAATTATTATTAATTTTCAACTTGTTTATAATGTTCTCTAATTAAATGATAAAAAGTGACAATATAAATGTAAAATTTCTTTTTCTATATTAAATTATTTGAAGAAGGTGAGAAAGAATTCCCAAAAATTTGTCTTTTTATTATTAAATTATGTTAAAATATAATTAATTTTACATTTAAATACTTGATAGAAATGATAACATTTATTGTCTATATTATAATAAATCATTTTTTCTTGTAAATAAATTGTTTTTAATATATAATAATTAAAATTAACTATTTAAAAAAAACTATACACTATTACAATAATTAAAATTATTATAAAAGATTATTTTTCACTCCCATCAATGTTTTTTTGGTTGGCTTGTGTACGGATGTTACAATTTAAAATACCCTTCACATTAGAACTGTCGACGAAGTATTAGATATTAACTCTTCACGTTTCTTTCGATACAATTTGTGACTATCATGGCCATAAGATAACATTTCATTATAAAAAACTACACAGATGTTGAAGCCTCTTTATAGCCATAAGAGGAACCAGTGAATAGATATAATTCTGTTGAGAGATTGCATAGATTCATAAAGAAATAAGCTGGTATGTGTTTTTTCATATTATCTGTTTTGAATGCTTAAAAATGGTCCTTCTGATTAGAGTGGTGAATATGTTAATATTATGTTATATTATGCTGATATTAATGTTTTTATTTTGTAAAGTTAGATCTGAAATGTTAAATTAACTGAAATGTAAGAAGGCAAAAAGGTTAGTGCTAATTATTAAATCTTTGTAATGGCTAATGTTTTGGATTGGATCTGAAACACTGATGATAAAAAGTAAGATTGAAGAAATAAGTTTTGGAGTTTCGTAGTCCTTGTACAATTGATGAGGGAAATCATATGTGAAAGAAAAGTCATTTTATCAAAATTCAATCGTCCAAAATGTGTGTCTCACATTATTTAGATGTACTCATTTTACTGATCTGTAATTAGAAATTATAAGAACATAAAGAATATATTTCAAAATTAGAATAAAAAAGACTCAATGTTTATTATATGATTTAAATGTTCATTTTCAATAATATAAATTTCATGATATTTTTGTGTTTCATGAATGATGAGGGACAAGGAGAGGGATATTCTAGTAGACCTGAACCAGTCCATTGTGATTCCACATCTAGGGGAGACGACCCAATAGCTACCCAGGCTAACTTCAGAGACTTAGAACTCCTAATCTGTATGTTGAAATTTATCATTATTTTAGTGAACCTACATAAGTGAGTTAAGAGCTTAAAGCTAAACTTTCAGCTTTTCCTCATTTACGAAGCTCTCTATAGAAAACTCGTAGAGTGTGAGGTGTTCTAAAAGTGTCATTTTAAAACGTTTGTTGGAACCTATTATGTTTACCCCCTAATAGTTGTTCACCAAAAAAAGGGTACTTTTTACGCAAATAGACCAATAAGAAACCAAGAAAGAAAAAAATGATCAACTATTAGTACATGTGTGATAGACTATTAGTACATGTGTGATAGACTATTACTACATGTGCTATCAATGTTTTGGGGCTTTTTATGAGTTGTAATTGGGGAAGGGGAATCTATAACAGATAACGTAATCATCATTGGACCCCCGATGGCTATTGGGGCATCTCCCCTATTTGCAGTGAACAATAGGTACAACAACGCAATGACATTTGTAAGTTTTTTGGTAATTTTGTCAATAGATCTTTTGTCTATTAGTGAAAGTGAATGATTTCACACGAATCCAATATTAATTAAGTAATTGTTTTGTAAATGCCCTCACTGAGCTACACTTACACTTTGAACCTTTATAAAAAACAAATTTTAATTTTTTAATTGAATTAATTTTTAATTGTTTCATATTCTTCATTAAAAATAAAATCAGATTTTGAAGGACACTCAAATTTTTTTTATAAATTATTATTTAAAATAATAATTATAATTAATTAAAAAAAACTCAAACTTATAGAAAAACATCAAAATAGGGTTATAGCAATGTAATAAACAAAACACGGTGATCTTAAAACGACAAAAGGCCTAAGAAAAACCGCAAAAGAGAACCACCTCACCAAATAACTCTGAAATGAAGTTTGACCCAAACGGATCATTCTAAAAATACCAAATTTGTCCACCAAATCTGGAATGCTTCTAAATTTTGTTGGCAGTTTCCTTCAAAACCTCAACAGAATTATCAACATCCAAACCCTTATTAGAAATCAAAGAGAAATTATGAACCAAAGTTTAACTGTTTGATGGTGTGTGAGTTCGGTTCTTTCATTTCTCTTCTTTATTGCGCACTACGGTCCCGTTTGGTTGCTGGAAGATGAGGGCCAAAACCGGGTTATCAGGGGTAAAACCAGGTTTTGTGAAAAAACTTTGGTGTTTGGTTGGTTAAAATTATAACCTGGTTTTCAATTTCATCTTCCAATTTTGGTCAAAAATTGGAAGAAGTTTCTTCTGACAAAAAGGTGGAATTCGAAATTAAAACCAGGTTTTGAATTTTATGACAGTTTTTTTAATAATATTGTGGGGTCCACAGTATATTCATCTTCCGTGTCAACCAAACGGACCATTGACTTTCCAAACCACAAAACCAGATTTTCGAAAACCTGGTTAAGATAACCTGGTTATGACACAAATTTATCTTCCCCAACCAAACGGGACCTACATTCATTCAGGCTTGAAGAATGCATCTTTCATTAATTACTATTATTTTATATTGATACAAAAGATTAAATAAGACTTTAAAAATTAAATCTGCTCAAAGTATTTTTACATTCATAGTTTTCAGAGTTTCTCAATTATAGAATTGTTACATCTTACAATATCAAATTACAAATATAAATAAGCCTTGCCAAGAGGCCCATTCATTATATGGCACATAGGAAATGTGGTGAAGGAGCAGATTTAACAAAGTCTCCTTGGGAAATAGATCTTTGCTCCTTACGTTTACCCTTGGCACCTCCTCTTTTCACACTCACTGATATGCGTAGTCTCCAGAAGGAGCGCCTCCTCTTTGTTGGCAGAACCAGAGTTTCTGCTTTTTGCAGCATTTCCCACATCACCTGTATATCTTCATAATCACATGTCTGCACTTCATTGTGAAGCTTCACAAGTCCTCCTCCTGTGCAAAACCATCAAAAATTTGTTCACATGACTGACCAAAATAAAGAGTAATGTCATAAATAACTTTTTAATTAAAGTGACTATCTTGGATTTTTGGAAGGATGCACTTAACTATGCTACAAAGAAGTGTATTTGAATCTTTATCACTAAAATGTTTACCTCTATTTCAAGACTGTAAATGAGATTAGAAATAGATATTCTTATAGTCTATAATATAAACAATCTGGCTTTTGGTTCTGCATAAGGTTTATAGATGAAACTGCCTCTTACTTCATGTAGCTGGTCCTAACTATGATACAAACAAAAGCACTTGTTTCGCCTCCTGTAGGATTTGAGCTTCTCATTTTACTTTCAAGAATATAATTGCTTCACCATTAACTTGTAAGATTAAAAAAAATGTATTACTTGAATAATAAATCTACTTTCTGAACAATTAGAATTAAGTCATTTTATGAACATTGAATAAACTTCAAAGTTAATGAGAATCTAGAAACCAAGTGTTCCATTCATTCTCATAAGAACTGGGTTCTTGTGAATCAGTATTTATGAAATATGGATCAATGAGTTTGACTTAAAAACTACACAATTAAATTCTCATAACAATATCAATTGAATATCAGCACTCTGGCCCCTTTGCTGATGGCCATCCCGACAGAGTCTCTTTTGTTGGGGAACATAAACATAGCACTTCCTAGACAATTATCAGAACTCTCCCTCATCTCCTCATGTGACACGAGGCCAGCCCTTATTTTGAGGGACTTCTAGCCTTAGGACTATTATGTTGTCTTTCTAGTGACCATCTGCTGTGCTGCCTATGCATTGTTAATAGCCTATTTATATGTAATTAGCCTTGTTGTTAAGATTAATTTACTTAATTATGTTTTAGATTGTTATTTGACATTTTCATAAATAAATAAGCATGCAGCCTGTGGCCAGAGCAACTCTAATAGAGAAGGCAGAGGCTTCCCGAATTTCCTGATTTCTATGTATACTAAAGCTTAATGATCTTTACATTTAAAAAATCTTCAATACATGATAACAACATAAAATCCTCAGCAAATCATAATTAAAAAACAAAAGACAGTAGCATAACAGGAAGAATCTCAATCAACAACATAAAAGAATCCCCAAATTCAACACTATTCATATCTGTCATTGAATAATAAAAAATTCTCTTTACATTGAGAAGCGCCACAGAGACTGACCTGACTTTTTACTCCTTAGGCGAGTAGCAACCTCCACAATTGCTTTCCTCATGGGATGCAGAGCCTTGTTCAACCAGGCCATTCCCTTCAAAAACAACTCCTTTTTCCCTACTCTCCACACAAACGCTTTTATATATAAACCTTGCAGGCACAACAGGTAGAGATATACACAATACCCAACTCACAACTAAATCAAATCCATGTGTCACAGTTCTCCATCAGCAGTGCTAAACCCTAATTTCTTATCCTTATGCCTGTTTTCTGTGGTTCGTCCTTCTTCTAAACATTGCAAATTCCATAGATTTTTGTAGCCCAAAAAATCCAACATCATATGCTCAGCAAAATCACCTTGCAAAAATCTCTGCACCCAACAAGAAATCTCCCTGCCAAAAAACTAAAAGTGACATACTCAAAATCTCTTTTAATCTGGTTCAAGTGTAAAATTCCAAACTCTATTTTTTTGTGGGTTGTACTATTCCCTGAAGTGTTGAATCTGACTAACCTATATAACCTCTTAATATTATTAACATGGTGATTGTGCATTGGTGTGAGTATGAGTTCCTCCATGCAGCAGTAGAAAACATTTTTTTGCAGTTTATCAGTTTGACCCTTTGGATTGCTGATTATAAGTCTTGGATTCAACCACCCCAAATTTAGTTTATCTGGTCACATAGTTTGCAACAGCTTTTTTGAATAGAGCGTGACTACAACGGCTTTGAAACAATGCATAACAACTTTCAAAAGGTCTAAAGACTGAATTAGATGATAAGCGTCATGGGTCGAGATAATTGGCCATTTTCTCGGTATGTACTATGTTTAGATTTAAGCACTGATCTGGCAGAACTAAAAATGATATCTAAGATCCTTCAGCTGATGCCTTTGGCCCACCTAGATATACATTCATTCTTCATTTCGGTTGCTATTTTTGCATCTTAGAATTTTTCTGTCGCCTAATTTTATCCAACTGGAATATAAATGTCCGACATTTGTGTTTGATGATGTTCAAACAATTATATTAATTTAAAAGAGATATTCATTCCTATTTAGTAGTTTATTTTTGTATTGGAAAAAGTTTGAATGATTACAATAAAAAAAAGCAAATATAATTTAGGACTACACAAGTAGTAGTTTTTTAAAGAAGACAGATACGTTATGTTAAATCTATTAGTCGAAAAATGACCAGTGTCATTTATTTTCTGTTTATTGTTAACAATTTACACCAGTCAATTGAAAAAATAAAGAATTGACTTCTTGAAGATGTACATAAGAAGATTTACTGGTTTCAAGATGACGGAATTTCTAGGAGAAAATAGCCTTTGGTTTGTTTGTTCTAATTGAATAGCTAAGAGGAAGTGATCAATAATATTTATGTTACAAGATGAACACGAGACTATAAGAGAAATATTACAAATGTTAAATCAGTTAAAAACATGGGTAATGTTGTGATATCAAGTTGAGAAACCCAAAAATGGTGCTCTAAAGATCACAGGCCCAACTTATTCTATTTATAAGAAAATACATATTAAATTAATTCTCTAACATAGATGAGAGTTAGTAGTAATAGACTCTTGTGGTAATAGACCAAGTTAGTAGTAATAGATGACAAAAGACAACTAACTATCATGTTGGCTAGTTGGTCCATGCTAACAATATATGGTTCATCGGGCTAGTAAATTTATCCTTGTTGACATCCCCCGCATAAATTAATTATCGAATTGTTTCAGATTTCCCCCATAATCTAAAATTGATGGCTCCTAGTGTAAAACCTTGTTAGGTACCCATTTACAATCATCAAATATCATCAATGATATTGTTTCCCCCACATCAAAATCATTTTAGGTTTTTACAGATGACCCATAATTGATACTTTGAAGTGGTTTCAAGGTCACCACAAACTCCACGAACATCACACAAGTGGTTCAAGATCACCACAAAATTTGCACTGAAGTGGTTTTGGCTCACCACAAACCTCAAGTTCACAAACAGTTTTAAGATCACCATTTACTTTCCTCTCAAGTGCACACACTGCTCACAAACCATCCAAATGGGGAAACCATCATCACTATGGGCTTTTCTCCTTCTGTACCTACATCAAATTGATATTGAGTCCATATAAAAAGAAATCCATCTATCGAGATACATGGGTACCCAACCATTGTACTTGTCAATTTTATAGGAATCCTTTTCAAATACATGGTTCATCAAAATTTCAAACAAAAGAACTTTGGGATGTTGGGAACAACAGATAATCACCCCATACATTAACATAGCCCATTAAGAAAAATTTATTGATTCGATCTATATCACTTGGTTAGGGGATATCAATCCAGTAATCTTCTATTGTATGAACACTTTCAACACCAAAATAGCCTTCACGATTGGATAGACAAAATACTCATTACCAAACCAAACACTTTCAATCCAAATCAAAGTACCCATCTGAAACATACCTCATTGCACCATAACAACTAACTCACCACCAATCTAAACTCTAGGCACACAAGGTTTGTTTATAAACCAAGCTTGTATGTCTCGTAAGGAATAGAATCAAAGTCTATTAAATCTTTCCACACTAACTTACTAATGCTCATTTCTCTCATCCTATATAATTTATTTAGGACATGTGCAAACATAGAAAAAATTACATCCAATAGTTATCCCCAAATATGATCCAACTACTCGTGAAGACATAGTAATGAATCCACACATCTCATTGTAGAGCTACTAAATACTCATATGTAGTTAATGTACCCATCAAAGTACTTGTTTCAAGTGAATCTTCTTGTGCATAGCCACAACTCACTTTTCTTTGGCCACATACTTCAGATTTAATTTGAACAAATTTTATATTTCTATAATATTCTTTCTAGTTGGGCACTCTTCCTCTATTTGCATTTATTTTCTTCTCCACAATAAGTTTTACCAAACAACAACATCAAATCACAACTACAAATTCCAATCTTCAGCACTCCACACATTAATAATACACTCCAAATAGAAACAATACTTTCTACTATTAACAACACTTCCCTGAACCATTTAATTCTCATTCAATTCAAATAGAAAACAAGCATTCACCAATCTTCAATCATTGATTTGAAACCAAGTTAAAATATAAAACATAGATAGAGAGGAGAAACCAATAAGAAGAGAAACCCAAAAGTGGGCTCTAGATATCACATACCCAACTTATTCTATTTATAAGAAAATACATATTAAATTCATTCTTTAACATAGATGATAGTTACTAGTAATATGTATGTAGGTAGTTTAGTTGGAAGGCACATTGTTGTGGTAGTTGAGTTAGATGGAAGAAGACTGTTGATTATCATGTTGGCCAGTTGATCTAAGACGACAATATATGGTTCATACAGATAATTAATTTATCCTTGTTGACAAAATATGCATAATGCAAAGAACAATGATAGAGGAAATCACCAGGGCAGATAAAGTGTTGCTCGATCACAACCTTGGCACATTATGCTTGAACAAAGTCTACACATTTGTTTGGTTGTCTAATTCAAAATAGTTGGTGAGTTTCCTATTGCCTAGAATCTAGTTTGTTTAACCTTGAACATGTACACAAGAGGACAAAAAAAAAAAGGGGGATATTTAGGGGTTTTTCTCCAATCCAAATCAAAGATATGAAATAAATAGACATGGGATAGAAACAATGCCCTTTGTGAAGGAAATCCCTTATTAAGATAGAAAAAAGACATATATATAGATAACAATATTAAAAATAACATGTAAGTGGTATAGACAGGAAAAGGATTACTTCTAGAGTCCTTAAGGTCTCAACTTCAAAAGGGCTTTGTTAGGCACCAACCAAAGGTCCTTCCCTATAACCTTCCAAGGTTATGTCTTCCAATTTGAACTTACTCTTGGTTCTCCCTTGAGACCTTCCACAATGAGAAATTCAATCTTCAAAAGGATATGCAACTCCTCACATCAAGCCCCATCTCCCTAAGACCTTCCCAAGTAACCTTCTCCACTTACAACTTAGGATCTTGTCACCAAATCCCTAGAGAACAAGTGTGGCTATGCCTTCATACCTAAACAACTCCAAATATCCAACTTACCCACTTGGAAGTATTGTCAAAGACCAATAATGTGGTTTAGTCCAATTAGGCCCATTAGGTGACCTAATTCAATTATCCCTCTAAAATAATTTAGTCCAATTAAGCCTACTAGGTTCATATCTATTATTGGTTGAGGGTTCTAATTAGTCTAGGACATCAACAAATGGATTTCTCTTCTAATACTATGTCTATCTTGAATGGCATCTCTGAGCTAGCATTTTGAAAAACTAGGTCATCGTTAATAAGAATTTGTCTAAAAAATAAAAAAGGGTTACAAATGAAATCAACAATTCAGAATGAATTTCAACTTGATTTTATCAAATTCAAACCCTAATTGAATATTTAAACTTTAAATAGTCTTTTCCACCATGAGAATTTAAAATAATTCACTAGATAGACACCATAAAATAGCATAAAGATTAAAAAAAACTTGGCTATAGCTTTCTCACTCCAAGTTAATCCTAATTATGCATAGAGAAGCTTCACTTAATCCTCCATAGCTAAGGAATACTTCAATAACTTGTTTGAATGCAAAATGATTTAATAATGGATTTAATTGACATTTTGTATACTACCTTCGATTTCCACTTCAATGAAAATTTTTAGATTAATTCATACAAGTGATAAAATAGCTCAAAGACCTTTTGAACTAAAGTTTGAATCTAGTTTTTTGATCTTGCCTAAATTGGCCTCATCTTAAAATCTTGAATAGTCAATATGTTATTGACTGTCTATAAATAGGCCCAAGTATTAGCCAATGAGAAGAAAGCATGTCACAATAAAGAATGTCATCACCTTGGTGTTAGAATATATAGTCCACCAATATGACTGAGAGGGGGGCAGGGGGAGTAAATCAGTTTTATAACTAATATCACAATTATCAACCTTATTAAACTTTAACCATATAAGCAATATAATTAAAAACCACAACAAGATACTCATGCACAATAACACCATATATGTTAACTAGGGAAACACATGATCAGAGGGAAAACCCCAATGGGGATGATACCCACAAGATGATATACTAATATAAATATTCCTTGTTAGAGGATGGACCCTATTAGGAGTCTATAATAACATTTAGTACATATCAATCCTTGTTGGGAGACTCTAAATCCTTGTTAGGAGATTCCAACCCAGTTAGGAGTTGTGCCAACACAATTAGAAGTTGTAGAAGACAGACGAACCCATTGTCCAAATAGCTTAAGGGGAAAGACCAATCAACTCACTGTCCAAATGATCTTTGTACCTTGGAGAATAATAGAAATGAATAGTACTTCCTCCTCTTCCTCAGTCTTGTCAACCAAACTTCTGCTCCTTTTGATCTTGTAACCAAATCACAAATCTCGCATCCAATAATCCCTTGGATCGCTTACTCGCATTCACTAAACACTTTGATCCTTTTCACACTTCACATTCAATACAACGATTACCTCTCTTTGCAAACAAGGAAAACATCTTTCCTTTATACTATATCTTCAAAATAATTCCTTGAGTTAGCCTTGAGGCTTTCCCAATTAATTATAATAAGATAATTAATTAATTCATAATTACAGTAGTGATGTTGGCTCATAGTCTATACAACTTCTCACATGTGTGACACTAGGGCTTGCACATTCGTTGACTTTCTTATCAGATTGTCTTATGTTATTGGCTATTCACGTATCTCCAAATTATATCTTTTTTAGAAGATATAATACAAACATCAGAAACTGCTTCTTAGGTACTATGTCTCTATTCTACTCTCTATAAATCAAGCACATCTTTCGTACATCTTCAACTTGAATTCTATGCATTGAACCTTAACATCAAGACACATCATAGACCATGTTCATGAACATGCATCACTAGACAATTAAAACACTATTCATACAATTAAGATCTATGTTTGCTTCTCTGTCAGTATTTACAAACTTACTACTATGTTGACATCAATGACAAAAGTAGTCATGAATGCAACATGTCAATACTCTCTAATGCTTAGGATACTCCCCCAAATGAATATCATTAGCATTCATGCTAACACTTGGCCCTACTTTCCTTTAGTCATCAAAAACCTCAGACATGTGACAAGATCTCATGATCCCATGGTGGATAAAGACCATGCAAGTTTGATTGGGAGATCATGACAACTGTTAATCTTTCCCGCTAGTTATCAATCAATCAAATAGTAGACCTCATTTAACCTCAATCACATTTTAGCCTAGAATAAAAGATCTTCATTCATTATTACCACATGCAAATAGATTATCACTTTAGTTTTCTAATGGATAAAAGCAATGTAATCAACAAGTAACATATAAAAATTGCTTTGTTAGCATAGTCGACCAATCATCTAATGCAAAGTGTCATCCACATGTTCCTTGTTTGCTTGTGGTGACTGATGAGGAAAGTATTGTAAAAAAAAATATTGGGCCCTATTTTGTCAAGATTTTGGGCCGACATGTAATTATTAATTATAACCCTAAAGTGGTAAAAATACTTGTATAAAAGGGCTTAGGGTTAGGAATTGTTTCATTTGTTGTGATGTGAAAATTGGTTCTTGCGGCGGTATTGATTTGGAAGGGATTACGGATTGTAATCAGATTGTAATCACTGGATCGTAATAATATCAGACTTACTGCTCGGTGGACGTAGCCTAGGGATTGGGTGAACCACATTAAATCTTGTTGTCTTATATTCTTTTTTGTGTGATCTATTATTTTTTGATATTGTTTATATTGCATGCAATTTTTATTTTTATCTATGGTTTAATCCTAATAGTTCTCCCTCTTCAATTATCAACTAGCCCAAGACATGTGGAAGCATCTCATTATACCATGATTAATAGATATTGTGCAAATTTCATAGCAAGATTATGAGATTTATCAATCATTGTAGATCTTTACCTATATATTAAATAGATCCAAGTTATCTTTTTATTAAGATTTGAACACCTTTTGTGTTAATTTAAAAGAACACCAGGATAATTGCAAGATCATGGTATACCAAACTAGGGCCTTAAGTGGCAATGAAAAATTAGCAAATTAGGGTTAGTCAATTTGATGTGAAATTTTGAAGTAGTTATGAACCTTATATCAAAAAGTTGTAAAATACAATCTATAGGAAATTGACTGTAGTTTCTAAACTAATAGCCCTTTTCTGAAAGAAAAAATTTATTTTGATTGATCAAAATTTTGGATTTCAATGCAGTAGTACAAAACTTTTAGGAGAAAAAAAAGTAGGTGTATGTCTAGCAACCTTAGTTATAATCAAATAATAATAATTTTCTATAACATTCTAGATATAAAAAGTAAACTCATGTCATGATGCAATAAATATTTTTGAGTAATTTTATTCCAAATAAATAATTTATTATGAATTTTATTCTACAATATTTTTAGAATAATTTTTTTTTTGTGTTGGACCACCTTAACGCATTGTAAAACCTCAATTTGCACTATGTTTAAAACTTTTTTTGGTTTTAGGTCCCTATAAAACCTAGCTTTTTGATACTTTTTTGTGAGCTTCAAGTTTAAGGTCCTTGTAAAACCCAACAATTCTTCTCGTATATCTTTTATTTTGTAAGGGGTTTCGGGTCCCCTCAAAACCTATTTTGCATTAATCTAAAACACATTAAATAATTAACAAAATTTAATTTATTTATTTTTCACATTTAGCGATGTATAGAATGTAATGCATCTTTTGGATTTGAAAAAGATTGTATCATTGGAAAGTTCTATATATATATATATATATATATTTCAATCACTATGTCAATCAACACTTTATAGGTAACTCTATTAGAAAATAAATAGTAATTACTTAATGAATTCATATTTTGAAAGCAATTATATCAATGGAAAGTTGAGAGTGTCCTTAAGAAACCCTTTTCGTTTCATTTAAAATTAGGTTGAAAAAAAGTCATCATGTGCACCCTCCAAGTATGAAACTCACAATAGGAGGTCAAAACAACTCTTTTGGTGGCTTTTAGGCATTAACCATTTAGGTTTGGTATACCCAATATGTATCAAATACGTGAAATATCAGGTACCCAAAAAAGCCCGCCAATACACCCAAATCTTGAAATTTGAAATATATTTCATGTTTTAATAAATGACTTCTATGTCATTTCAAATCAAATACATTATAACATCATGCTATATGTTATACTATAATACAATATATCATAAGCTATTATATTATAATATGATATTATTAAATATTATCATATAATATAATATAATATATAATTATATATTTTAGTATAATATGAAACTAATTAGTTAAAGGGGGTCATAGTGAATCCTAGTTGACCCCCTTTGACCCATTCAATCTAATAATATGTGACTTAAGACCCATTCAATAGGATCATATGTTTCTTAAGGGGTCTTAGGACCCCTTAACATGCATAATATTATTTGAATGGGTCAAAGGGAGTCATGGGGACTCATTTGATCAAATCATATGTGTCTTAAGGGGTTGCTAGACACCTTAAGACACATCATATCATTCAAATGGGTCAAAGGGTGT
Organism: Cupressus sempervirens; assembly: GCA_028749045.1. Classification (NCBI taxonomy): domain Eukaryota; kingdom Viridiplantae; phylum Streptophyta; class Pinopsida; order Cupressales; family Cupressaceae; genus Cupressus; species Cupressus sempervirens. Next base: position 253,429,521 of record CM053787.1, read on the forward strand.
CTTGGGGTACCCTATGACCCCTTTCAACCCATTCAAACAATTATAATATGCCCCTAGGGGTCCAAGTACCCCTAGGAACATGTGTTCTTAATCAATGGATCAAAAGGGTCATAGGATACCCTATGAACCCTTTTGACCCATTTAAACAAAATAAATATATGCCTAGGGCTCCTAGGATGCATAAGAACATATGTTGTCATTGAATGAGTCCTGTGACCCCTTTCAACCCATTTGAACAAATATAATATGTCCCTAGGGGTCCTAGGACCGCTAGGGACATATGTCCTCACGGAATGCATCAAAAGGGGTCATATGTTGTCATGGAATGCATCAAAAGGTGTCATAGGTTATCCTATGACCTCTTTCAACTCATTAAAATAAATGATATATGTCTCAAGGGTCCTAGGACATATATTGTCATGGAATGCATTTAAAGTGATCATAGGTTATCTTATGACCCATTTTGACCCATTAAAACAAATGTGATATGTCCCTGGGGGTCCTAGGACCCATAGTGACATATGTTGTCATGGAATGGGTTGAAAGTGGTGATAGCATATCCTATGACCCCTTTTGACCCATTAAAAAAAATGAGATGTGTCCTTACAGGTTCTAGGAGCCCTAGGGACATATGTTGTCATGGAATGTTTCTAGAGGGGTCATAAGTTATCTAATGATGTAGTGCCTCTCCCATTTGACTTTTGTTAGTCGTCCTGATGGATGAAACCTTGTTGATCTTTTGTTGTGATGGATCATGATTGTGGCCATGAGTGGTCTACACCGTTGAGGTGTTTAGATTTATGTTTCTGTATCAGTTACTTTGATTATGCTTATGGCTGATTTATGAGACTATGATGTGATTTCTAGTTCACTGAGGTTTGTGCCAGTGGCTACCAGGATCAATGTGGTATCATGATGTTTTTTAGTGATTACCTTGAGATGCGTGTAGAGATTACACTATGTACTACTACCATCCTACATTGGACTAGGTTCCTGTAGTAGTGGATAGTCATGTTTATGATTGTGTTCGCTTATGTGTTTTAAGTGCCCTTTTAATGTTGCTTAAGGAATCATTATTAAATGCTTAAGTAATTAGAAATGGATTGCTCATGTTGGATTATTTGGTTATGTGTTGTAGACATTTACCTTGTTATATTTGATTTGAGAGATACTTGTTACTTATGTGATGGTTTATATTTGAGAGGACCTGAGGGTCAGATGTTATACTTTGATTTTAGTATCATAGATTTTAGACTACTATGTTGTTTACTTGATCATATTGCATGACGATGCCATTTTGAGATGACAGTGTGTTTTATGATGATATTTGGTTATCTGGTATTTGGACATACCTTTGATTATGTTAGGTGATGGATTTAATGCTATGTTTATTTACTTCATTCCTACGTTGTTATGCTTTATGAAAATGTGAGTGATGTAAATAGATTATTTTAATATAATTAAATAAATGGTTAAATTAGGTGATTTAATGCATTTATTGCTTCAGCTATGTTATTATATGCAATTGCACTTGATCATGTTGTTTAGTGTGCAGTATTTATATACTTGGTAGTGGCACATAGAGTCAATGATTTAGCCTTTCATATTTCACCAATGTCATCCTTGTATGGTCGATGTATCCTTATTTTAATTATTTTATTAAACCTTTCGATGATTATTAAATCCAAACTCATTTGCATTATGTGATTAGACTAGTAAGCGTGTCTATGTATTTAGAGATTCACATTGTCATGAAAGTTATTAAGAAATTTTTTGTGTTTTTGGGTTTTCAGGCTTTTTAATTGTTTTATTTTAATTTTTGACAGCTTTCCCATAGATGAATTCTTATTTCTAGGAATAGCCTATTTTCATTTGGGTCGATTCGAGGTTTAACTGGGTTGGCTAGTTATTTGTCCTAATTGATTATTCACTCGAAAAGTGAATAAATATCCAAAAAGGAATTTAATTCCTCACTTCTCACTTTTGAATTGGAAAGTTGGAGAGTAAAACCCAAAATCCTCTTTATGAGGATTTATTATTTTGTTCGTTGTGGGAGCTATGGGTGTGGGATCATCATGACATTGGGCTCATTGGATCTAGCTCGGGGAAACCTTGGATTTTTATAATTTTCAGCTACTTTTGCGGGCTATTTATTTTATGGTTTAGATTCCTATTTTCCCCTTTTGGCTGTGAGGTAAGGCTTTCCTATTTTATTGTTTCTACTCCATTTCTGCTTCTATTTTTGGTAGCTATTTGTTTGGAGGCTGAGAACTAGTGTTTTCCTCTATTTCTGTATGCTAGTTCTACCGGGTTGGGTAGGTATGAACATTTTCCTATTTTTCGGGATGAGGGTTTGGGGTTTTGCACCATTATGCTAGCCATTTTTGCATACGGTGTCTGAATTTGTTTATTTTTGGATTTTTGGAGTTTTTGTGCCCAAAGGCCAAAGGGGTTTTAATTTTGAAATTTTCCAAATTTTGAGGTTTTTACCTCATTTTGTGTGTTGCTCTATATCCTCAGGTTTTCTTGGCACAATGTGGGTTGTGTACCTTGATGATCCATTTGGATATTAGTCAGACCACTATTGCACTTTTATGTTCTATTGGGGTGCATGTCACATCTGTACTCCTAACACTGTGGTTGGTTGAGTGATTTTATACCTAGTTTTATTGTTTCTTTTGGGCCTTTGTTATTGTTTAGTGGACAGTAAGATTCGTATAGAATCTATGCTCCCGGATTGAGGTCAGTTGAGTGAGTTCATGATATTTGGGCTTGTTGCATCATTGGGATTCATGTAGAATCCACACTCTTGGATTGAGGTTGGTTGAGTGATTTCATGATGTATGGTTTTATTGGCTCTAGGATTCATGTACAATCCGTCCTTCCTATGTTGCTTTCAGTTGGGTGTTATCTTTTGCATTGTGTTCACATCCTATCCTTGTGTTTGATCTTCATGATGGTGGTGCGCCACACATGAGTACGTACATGTACATTTGTTGGGTGACTTGCAAGGCCTAATCTTCTGTGGTACTTTTGGAAGTTATGATCACTGGGGTTGGGATGGGAGTATGCATGCCCATGGGCACTTGTTGTAGGACGAGGATGGGTAGGGTAGGGTAGCATATGGAGGGGGCTTCTATCTCACAGCTCAGTGATCATGGCACCATGGGTTGGTAGAGGAAGCTTTATATAAGTGATAACTAAATAAAATGTGTGAATGGTAATAAAACTTAAGATAATTAAAAAGGAATTGTGCGCGTTCCATTGGGAAGTTGATGCTATTTGGAATTGTGCACCTTCCATTTGGAAGTTGATGCTACCAATACTAGCTTGGGCTTGTCGATGCCAAGTGACTCTCCATGATGTTAGTCCCTACATAGTAGCCCATTGAGAAGTCTAACTAGGACCTATAATTATGCATTGTCTTTGTCTTGGGTTCAGTCATCATACTGCATGGCATGTGTGTTAGCCATGGATGTTGTTTTGTGTATTTGTGGTTGGATCATTATCTCCATCAGCATAGTAGGTGTGGACCTACGAGTGCCACATGGTTGGGAGGCGTAGCTACCTTCACCATTGCTAGGGACTAGTGTACAAAGATAGTCACTTATTCGAGTGCGACTGTTGCTGGATGTTTTCACTTGATGCTTCGAGCTCCAGAGTATGATTTCTTTTAATTTATGCTTTCATTGGAATGCTTGGATATCATGTTTAGCTGATGTTAGTTTATTTGATGCATTCCCATATTGTGATGTTTAGCATATGACTAGATGATGTGAATTTTTGTATTGGATTATCTATTGCTTATTGGTTAGCATGTTAGATTTCCTTATTAAGTTGATTAGCATGTGATAGGTGATGTTATCTACTGGTAAGATTATCTTATGCTTTACTACTAGCATGTTAGATTTCCTTATGCTTTTGGTTATTAGCATGTTTAGTAGTGACGTCCCTATTATGACAATACTGATGATTTGATCAGTGGCTTGGGATGTTACGCATGAGGGATGGCTAGGACCCACGATGGTCTTATGATGCCATTGATGGTTGGGAGGAACCATGTACTTAGTTTGGTTGTTCAGTTAGTGTGGTGTTATTTTGGTATATTGCGATGTTCTTTATGTTCACTGCAATGTTGCTTTTAGTACGTTTTGTTATTTCTATGTTTTAGATGGATAAATGTTCCTCTTTTTTTTTCCATGGAATATTGTTAATTATGCACTCGAGTGTTTGCTGCTCGATCTATGTGGATCTGGTACTCCTTGGTGTGGAGGTTCTGAACTTAGTTTTTCTCTATTTTTCCCCTTTTGTGTTTTTCTTAAGTGTTTTTGTGTTTCTCTGAGGGACATTTTATTAGCATGGTGTGACACAAAAATGTATCGCACGCCCATAGAAACTCTTTCATGCATCCCATGATTCTATCACATGCCTTTTGGAGAAATATCACACCTTTTGGAGGTGTGATAGTAGAAAGTATCACACCTCCTTGTGAGAAACATTGTATGACACCCTGAAAGTGTGGGATGCCTTTGGGAGAAGTATCACCCAATCCCTGAAAGTGTCACCCTCCTTTAGAAATGTCGCGCGATACTTCTATGCTATATTAAAGTATCACCTAATTTTTTTTTTAAACCTATGTGGGAAAGCTGTAGGCACTTTTTGGCCTGGTTTGAACTTTTTGAGAGTTGATTTGGATACCCTCTTTGATGTTCTTCAACTCTATGGTGTTGCTTTTTGATTTCTATTGAGTGTGTTTATGTAATCTGTCTCTTAGGGTTTAAAATATATCACTTAAGTTGATGTATATTTAATTTTTTATACTTAATATATATTTTAATATATGCGATGAATCTTTTGAGATAGGTTTCAGACCTCTCAAAGTTAAGATAAAGATTCTAGGAAATTTCAAGGCTTAAAAAATCCAAACTTAGCCAATTTTCAAGGCTTTAGGATTTCAGACTTAGCCAAATTTTAGGATTCTACTTTCTACCCCACCTTGGTGTTTTGTTGATATGTGGTCATTTCTTTGAGCCCTCATTTTATGTGTGGTTGTTGTTGGCATTTGTTTGCATGTGTTAGTTTGGTAATGGCATTCAGAGATCCGTTGGTTGCCGAGATTGTAGTGAAGTCTTTCGTTTTGATATTTGTGACCCCTATATGATGTTGTCATGTGCATTCATACTTGTAAAAAAAAAAACTCTTGGCTTATATTGAATCCTTTTTCCAAGGATCTTTGGGTGGGGCATTACATCTGGTATTAGAGCCCATGTTCGAACATTGGGATCTCTGTGTATATATTGCCCATATAGTTGTTGTTGCATTGGTTGAGTACGAGTGTCTTGGTGAGAACTCATGATCTTTGTTTCTTTGGTATCTACCCGTGATGGACTTGCTTGTCCAGTAGATGCAACTAGATCAGCATGTGGAGAAGGGAGCGAGTCTTCCTGGTTTTTTTGGTGGTATTGATGTGCCATTGTTTGGCTGGTGGTAATTTCCTCATGTTTTTGGGCTAGCATTGGTTTTCAGTATTTTCCTCTCTTGGAATAGTCATCAAATTTTATCTATCACTCTCTTTGTGGCTATCAGCACACTTGGATTATTGTTGAAATGAGCTCTTTTTGATATTTACTATTGGAATTGACAATTCCCCCATTTGGGCTTTTTGTTTTGTTTCTTGATGACTACTCTAAATGTGTTCCTAACTGCTGCCCAATTGTGTGTTGTGACTCTATCATGTTCATCTCGAACCTCTAGTAGTACGTACAAGGGATAATATCATAGAGAACATGCTAGTGTGCTTGTAGTAAATGTAAAGTTGAAGTAATTAAATGGTTTAAATGGTGATTAAACTTAATATTATTTTTGAAAGAAATTAAAAGATATGTATTTGTTTTATGGTAAGTGACTCTTGAGCCCTTGCTTTGAAAACCTTTCAGTTTCATTATGCATTGGTGCATATATTATGTTTAATTAATGAAATTATGAAAGAGGAGTAATGATGGTTTCAATGTTTGAATTATCTCTCATTCCATATTTTATGTTGTTTTGGTCATGTGTGTTCTTGAGTGGTTTTGGACATTTTGTCTATTACTTGTCTTGGTGGCCAAGACTGTTGTTTTTGGCCTTTGCAATTTTGTTTTGAGTGGTGACTCAATCATAGGTCTTAGGTCTCTCTTAGCTTCTTCATGTTGTTGTCCTTGTTGATATCTTTTCTACGCTTTTTGAAGGGAGTCGATCGGAGTCTAGACATGTTAGTTTTGGTCCCTTGAGTGAAGGTACTTTTTGTCCTAATTTGAAGTTTCATGGAAGAAATTGGTGATCTTACACTTTCTCACTTGTTTCATTGCACTTTCTTGCTTGGTTGCTAAGAAACTTCACGTGAGATTGTGCTAATGCAAAGTTTCTCCTAGGGAACAACAGGCCTCTCGTTTGCATTTTTGGAGTTGTTGGTCAATGTTCCAAGTACCCTTTTTTTTTTAGTAGAGGCCAATTCAATCATGACATATCATATTTATGGCCATTGGAGAAGTTTAACTCTTCATGTTATTCTTAATGGAAGATTTTTTGGTCTTCATAATCTACTAGGTACTTGTTGGAATTCGTGCTTGGGTTTGCGTAGTTCCTAGTGCACTGACCCACCCTTGTGAGTTGAAGTGTGGTTTGTGAGCTTTCCTTATTTGTGGATGATGTTGCCTTATCATTTGGGAGTGACTTAGTTCTTCGATGAGTCTAGATTCTCCTTTTTGGGTGTTGAATTTGGCACATCTCCACATTCTTTTCTCTCTTGAGAGAGTAGGCTAGCATGGTTATGCCACTAGCTCAGTTAGTTTTTTTAGATGAGTATGTTGATGGTTGGTAGAATTGTGAGTTCCCTAATGCGTCTTTGGCTGATTTTGTGTAGAGGTTGAGAGTTACTCCCTCTCAATCCTAATACTCTATAGTATATTTCTCCCTAAGCTTATATCTTCATGTGGATTGTCTCAGTCAAGTTTTCTTTTTAATCGTTGACTTGAGGTTGGAGATTGAGTTTAGCAGTAAGTTGGGTGTAGTTTTCCTAGCATGGTGCTAGAGGGACATGGTATTGTTGGACACATGTTACCATCTTATGAGTTGGTATGTAGACATTACATGATTGTGTCCACTGATGAAAGTCTTCGAACCTTGTGGAAAGGTGATATCTTGTCTGATTGGGTTATGTTACCCTAGTTCCCAATGGTAGTTGAGCTTTTGTACCTTGGAGAGGCATTGTGCTCCAACACTTGGTGATGAGTAGTCTTTTGCAGTGTGTACTTTTGTTGGTAAACCATCATCCACTTTGTTCTAAGGGCGAGTTTACATGGATTCCAGAATGATAATGTGTGACATGATAGTATTGTTGGGAATTTGGGATGGTTATTCCCTATGATTCCAACTCATGTTGGAAGTGTGTTGTGTTTTGAACTAGATTTGTGGTCATGTAGTTGGTGCATGTCATAGTTGGGCACCTGTTGACAAGGTAGAGAGGGTTTGTCTTTACCTTGTAGTGTTAACTTTTTGGCTAGATGGGTTTTCCTAGCACCTAGAAGGTTCCTTGTTGGAGGACATTGTATTAGTGTGACACCTATTCTCTAGTTGTTTCAACCTATTTGGGGGTTGACATGATGGTTTGAGAATGTTGGAGTGATTTGGTTTGAATTGTGGAGAGTTTCTTTAGTCATTTCTATTGCTCGGTTTTGATTTTGCTCTTGGTGTGTTTGGTTTCTATTCTTGGATTGTAGGCTTCCAGGAGTAAGCCTAGTCTTTGGGGGTGATGATGTAGTGCCTCACCCATTTGACTTTTGTTAGTTTCCCTGATGGATGCAACCTTGTTGATCTTTTGTTGTGATGGATAATGATTGTGACCATGAGCTGTCTATACTGTTGAGGTGTTTGGATTTATGTTTCTGTATTACTTGCTTTGATTATGCTTATGGCTGATTTATGAGACTATGATGTGATTTCTAGTTCACTAAGGTTTGTGTTAGTGGCTACCAGGATCAATGTGGTATCATGAGGTTGTTTCATGATTACCTTGAGATGTGTGCAAAGATTGCACTGTGTACTACTACCATGCTACACTAGACTAGGTTCCAATAGCAGTGGATAGTCATGTTTATGACTATGTTTGCTTATGTGTTTTAAGTGCCCTTTTAATGTTGCTTAAACAATCATTATTAAATTCTTAAGTAATTATAAATGGATTCTTCATGTTGGATTATTTGGTTATGTGTTGTAGACATTTACCTTGTTATATTTTGATCTGAGAGATACCTGTTACTTATGTGATGTTTTATATTTGAGAGGACTTGAGGGTCAAATGTTATACTTCGATTTCAATATCATAGATTGTAGACTACTATGTTTTTTAGTTGATCATATTGCATGACGATGCCATTTTGAGATCATGATAGTGTGTTTTATGATGTTATCTAGTTATCTGGTATTTGGACATACCTCTGATTATGTTAGGTGATGGATTTAATGCTATGGTTATTTACTTCATTCCTATGTTGTTATGCTTTATGTGAATGTGAGTGATGCAAATAGATTATTTTAATATAATTAAATAAATGGTTAAATTAGGTGATTTAATGCATTTATTTCTTTGGCTATGTTATTATTTGCAATTGCATTTGATCATGTTGTTTAGTGTGTAGGATTTATATCCCTGGCAGTGGCACATGGAGTCAATGATTCAGCCTTTCATATTTTACCAATGTCATCCTTGTATAGTCGATGTATCCTTATTTTAATTATTTTATTAAACCTTTCGGTGATTATTAAATTTGAACTCATTTGCATTATGTGATTAGACCGATAGGCGTGTCTGTGCATTTAGAGGTTTGCATTGTCGCAAAAGTTATTAAGAAATTTTTTGTGTTTTTGAGTTTTTAGGCTTTTTAATTATTTTATTTTAATTTGTTGTGGCTTTGCCATAGACGAATTCCTATTTCTAGGAATAGCCTATTTTCGTTTGGGTCGATTCAAGGTTTAATTGGGTTGGCTAGTTATTTGCCCTAATCGATTATTCACTCAAAAAGTGAATAAATATCCAAAAAAGAATTTAATTCCTCACTTCTCACTTTTGAATTAGAAAGTTGGAGAGTAAAACCCAAAATCCTCTTCATGAGGATTTACTGTTTTGTTTGTTGTGGGAGCTATGGGCATGGGATCGTTGCAAGGTTGGGCTCATTGGATTGAGCTCGAGAAAACCTTGGATTGCCACGATTTTCAGCTACTTTTGTGGGCTATTTATTTTATGGTTCAGATTCCCATTTTTCCCTTTTGGCTGTGAGGTAGGGCTTTCCTATTTTATTGCTTCTACTCTTTTTTTGCTTCTATTTTTGGTAGTTGTTTGTTTGGAGGCTGAGAACTAGTGTTCCCCTCCGTTTTTGTATGCTAGTTCTACTCGGTTGGGCAAGTATGAACATTTCTTTATTTTTCAAGATGAGGGTTTGGGGTTTTGTGCCATTATGTTGGCCATTTTTGCATACGATGTTCGAACTCATTTATTTTTGGATTTTTGGAGTTTTTGTGCCCAAAGGTCAAATGGATTTTAATTTTGAAGTTTTTCAAATTTTGGGGTTTTTACCTCATTTTGTGTGCCACTCTATTTTCTTAGGTTTTCTTGGCACAATGTGGGTCATGGACCTTGATGATCCATTTGGATATCAATTAGACCACTATTGCACTTTTATGTTGCATTGGGATGCATGTCACATGCATACTTCTAACACTATGGTTGGTTGAGTGATTTTATACCATGTTTTACCATTTCTTTTGGGCCTTTGTTATTATTTCATGGACACTAACATTCATATAGAATCTATGCTCTCAAATTGAGGCCGGTTGAGTGAGTTCATGATATTTGGTCTTGTTGCATCATTGGGATTCGTGTAGAATCCACACTCCTAGATTGAGGCTAGTTGAGTGATTTGATAATGTATGATTTTATTGGCTTTGGGATTCATGTACAATCCATCCTTCATGTGTTGCTTTCAGGTGGGTGTTATCTTTTTCATTGCATTCACATCCTGTCCTTGTGTTTGATCTTTGTGATGATGGTGCACCACACATGAGTACATGTGCGTACATTTGTCGAGTGACTTGCGAGGCCAGATCTTTTGTGGTGCTTCTAGAAGTTATGATTACTGGGGTTGGGATGGGAGTATGCATGCCCACAGGCACTTGTCATAGGATGAGCATGGGTAGGGTAGGGTAGCATATGGAGGGGGCTTCTATCTAGCAACCTGGTGATCAGGGCACCATGGGTTGGTAGAGGAATCTTTATGTAAGTGATAACTAAATAAAATGTTTGAATGGTAATAAAACTTAAAGTAATTAAAAAGGAATTGTGTGCCTTCCGTTGGGAAGTTGATGCTGCCTAGAATTGTGCACCTTTTGTTGGAAAGTTGATGTTGCCAATACTAACTTGGGCTTGTCAATGTCAAGCGACTCTCCATGATGTCAATCCCTACATAGTAGCCCATTGAGATGTCTGATCAGGACCTGTAGTTATGCATTGTCTTTGTCTTGGGTTCAGTCATCATACTGCATGGCATGTGTGTTAGCCATTGATGTTGTTTTGTATGTTTATGGTTGGATCATTATCTCCATCAACACGGTGGGTGTGGACCTACGGGTGCCACGTAGTTGGGAGGCATAGCTACCTTCACCACTACTAGGGACCAGTGTATAGAGACAATCTCTTATCCTAGTGCGACCATTGGTGGATATTTTGGCTTGATGCTTCAAGCTTCGAAGTATGCTTTCTTGTGATTTATGCTTTCATTAGAGTGCTTGGATATCATGTTTAGCTGATGTTAGTTTATTTGATGCATTCCCATATTATGATGTTTAATAGATGACTAGATTATGTGAATTGTTGTATTGGATTATCTATTGTGTATTGGTTAGCATGTTAGATTTCCTTATTATGCTGATTAGGATGTGATAGGTGATGTTATCTACTGGTAAGATTATCTTATGCTTTACTACTAGCATGTTAGATTTCCTTATGCTTTTTTTTATTAGCATGTTTAGTAGTGACATCCCTATTACGATAGTACCGACGATTTGATCGATGGCTTGGGATGTTATGCGTGGGGGATGGCTAGGACCAACGATGGTCTTATGATGCCATTGATGGTTGAGAGGAACCACATACTTAGTTTGGTTTTTTAATTATTGTGATGTTATTTCGGTACATTGTGATGTTGTTTATGTTCACTGCGATGTTGCTTTCAGTACATTCTGTTATTTCTATGTTTTAGATGGATAGATGTTCCTCTTTTTTGTTCCTTGGCATATTGTTGATTATGCACTCGAGTATTCGCTTCTCGATCTATGTGGATCCAGTACTCCCTAGTGTGGAGGTTTTGAACTCAATTTTTCTCTATTTTTCCCCTTTTGTGTTTTTATTAAGTGTTTTTGTGTTTCTCTGGGAAACATTTTATCAGCATGGTGCGACACAAAAATGTATCGCATGCCCATTGAAACTATGTCATGCATCCCTTGATTCTATCGCATGCCTTTTGGAGAAATATCGCATGATACTATAAAGTATCGCACCTCCTTATGAGAAATGTTGTACGACACCCTAAAAGTGTCGCACACCTTTGGGAGAAGTATCACTCAATCCCTGAAAGTGTTGCCCTCCTTTTTTAGAAATGTCTTGCAATACTTTTCTATGTTGTATTAAAGTATCACCTAGTTTTTTGTAAAAATATTTGCGAGTGGGAAAAGGGAACTTTTTGGCCTGGTTCAAACTTTTTTAGAGTTGATTTGGATACCCTCTTTGGTGTTCTTCAACTCTATGGTGTTGTTTTTTTTATTTCCATCGAGTGTGTTTTTGTAATCTATCTCTTGGAGTTTAAAATAAATCATTTAAGTATAAGTTGACGTATATTTAATTCCTTATACTTAATATATATTTTAGTAAATGTGACAAATATTTTAAGATAGGTTTCAGACCTCTCGAAGTTAAGATAAAGATTCTAGGAAATTCGAGGGTTTCAGAAATCTAGACTTAGCCAATTTTTAGGGCTTTAGGATTTCAGACTTAGCCAAATTTTAGGATTTTGCATTCTACCCCATCTTGGTGTTTTGTTGATGTGTGGTCATTTCTTCAAGCCCTCATCTTGTGCATGGTTGTTGTTGGCATTTGTTTGTATGTGTTAGTTTTGTAGTGGCATTCAGAGATCCGTTGGTTGTCGAGATTGTGGTGAAGTCTTCCATTGCAATATTTGTGATCCATATATGATGTTGTCATGTGCATTCATACTTGTAATATATATATATATATATATATCTTGGCTTATATTGAATCCATGTTTCGAGGATCCCTGAGCGGGGCATTACAAATGACCCCTTTTGACCCATTTGAACAGTGAGATATGTCATTAGGTGTCCTACGACTCCTAGAGAAGTATGTTGTCATTAAAAGGTTCAAAAAGGTCATAGGACATCCTATTACCTATTTTGGCCCATTGAAACAAATGAGATAAGTCCCTAGGGGTCATAGGACCCCTAGGGACATATATTGTCATGGAATGCATCAAAAGGGGTTATATTTTTTCCTATGACCCCTTTCAACCCATAAAATTAAATTGATATGTTTCTATGGGTCTTAGGAACTATTGAGACATATGTTGTCATGAACTACATCGAAAGGGGTCATAGGTTATCCCATAACCCCTTTTGACTCATTAAAAAAATGAGAGATTTTATCTGGTGTCCTAAGACCCCTATAAACATAAGTTATTATGGAATTCTCTAAAAGTGGTCACAGGTTATCCTATGATCCCTTTCAACCCATTAAAACAAATGAGATATGTACCCAAGGGTCCTTGGACTCCTCAAAACATATGTTGTCATAAAATGGGTTGAAAGGGGTCATAGGATAGCTTATGACCCCTTTCAACCCATTCTATAACAAAATATGTCTCTAGGAGTCCTAAGCTATGACCCATTTGGACTCATTCCATGTCAACATATGTCCATATATGTTGTCATGGAATGGATTGAAAGGAGTCATAGAATATGACCCCTAGCAACATATGTTGTCATCAAATGGGTTGAAATGGGCCATAAGATATCCTATGACCCCTTTTGACCCATAAAAATAAATGAGATATATCCTTAGGGGTCATAGGAGGCCTAGAGACATATGTGTTGGCATTCTTTAGAATAACTGAGAGAGGGGGTGAATTACTAATCTAAGGTCTAGATGTACAAATAAAACTTTTTACAATTTAGTGAACCTATATCTATAAAACATTTACATCATGCATGCATCTATTAGATCATATAATCACTTAAACTTGTAGGTTACTATCAAATCAACTTTACAAAAATGTAAGCATGAAACACAACAGATTCAATAACACATTTGACATAATGATTTAACATGACAACCCAATTTAGAAAAAAACCACTAGTAATATGCTACTCATTCTTACTCTTATGAAGTAATGCCCTATAAATGACCAACCCTATTAAAGGTTGTTGAGATAATGGGTGTTGCAGACATTGCATAATATTTTTATATTGTATTTTATTATCTAATAGTGAATCTAGATTGATGTGCCTTATGTAAAGATTTCCATGGGATATACTTGATAAGTTGTATTGTGACATTGTGATAATATTTTATATAATTATTTAATATTGGGGAAAATAATTAAAATTCTAATATTAAATGTGGGTCAAGGGGTTATGTAGCACATGGTTTTAGCACATGGTTTATGTAATACCATTTGGTGGTTTTGTGAAAATTGCTACCATATAAGCAACCACAAGGGTAGCTGGTAGTGGGAGAAGATAGAAGGAAAAAATGAAAGAGTTGAGTAGGACAAGGCTTGATAGTTAGCCAAAGGGAGCATTTGTGAAGGTTGGAAGCATGGCATGGGATGTGTGGATTCATGCTTGTTCACATGGATTGCTCGGTTGTGACTATGACTTTGAAGGCTTCCATGGTTGTATTACAATGGTATTTTTGTTGAATAATATATGATGGTGGATGCTTTTGGAGGCTAGGTTTTTTCTTCAATGAGGGTTTCCCAAGGTATATCTTGTGTCACATTTTTTGGTATGTTGTCTATTTTCTTGCATGTAGATTTTAATTCATATTTATTTCAAATCTATTATGGGTTATATAGAAATGATTATTTTCTTTCTTGTAAGCGTATGTACAAGTGGTATCAGAGCTATGGCTTTATTATTATAACCCTAGATTGAATCCATGAGAATGCATGAGAGGGTAAAAGAAAGGGTAAGATATATATGAGTTGTTTATTGCAGATTTGAGGGTTTTGGGTTTTCTATTATGATGAAATGTTGGTAGATTTTGGGCATGTGAAATTGTTGGAAAAATAGATTTTTTGGATGTTTCATTTAAATGAGGGTTTTAGGGGAGAGCTTGCAAAAATGATCTCCTGGGAAAAATAAGACCTCACCATTAGATCCAGGGCGACATTTCCATAAATTTTTATATAATATTCCTTAGTTTAGCCATGTTTAGAGGAAATGAAAGAATTTTTTAGTTTCAACCCGTGATGGTCGTCAAATTTAACCCCGATTAGAATTTTCATCACAAAAAAAGAAAATTGCAGTGAAAATGGTTAAAAGATTGTCTTAGTAAAATGACCATAACTTTCTCTCAAGATATCAAATTTTAGAATTCTTATGGGTGTTGGAAAGGTAATTTGGAGCACTAAAAATTGGTGTAGGTTTGGTTCTATAATTTTAAAATTTTGTCAGGTTTTAAGAGCCCTAAAGTTACATATTATTTATTTTAAGCACAGATTAGGGCATAACTTGGGCATACGGAATCAGATTTTGAACTTCAAGTAGTCAATGGAAAGCTCTTGGAGAGCTCTACACATTGGTTCAGATTTGGTGCTATTTTGGCATGCTTTGTTTGGTAATATATTAATCTAAATAGTTTATGGTATATATTGACTATTGTAACATTGTGAGTTTATAATATTGTATATTTTAGAGATTTAAGATTTGATGTCATTGTATACTCAATTCATATTTTAGATTAGTCTCATGATGATATGGTTATCAATATTTGGTTTGGATATGTATGATAACTTGTTGGGTCTACAAGTTGTACAGTGTTGTAAGTGGTCTATACTTACAGATTACATTTATAGCTTGGTTATGGGTTGTCTTTGCTAATTGATCTTTCATTATTGATGCATATTCATATTGGTGGCTTAGATTTGGGTTGTCTATGCCCTAAGTCACATGATTTACTGATTTTTTGTCATGTAGAAGGGATGAGATGTTGTTACTAGAAATAGTTATGGTCAAGGATTGTGGTTGACTATTTTATATTGACAGGTTGGATATATTGAGAGTTAGTTGCTCAGTTCATGGATGTGATCATAGTGCCATGAATTTTGGCAGGACATATTGAGAGTTACTTGCTTGGTTCATGGATGTGATCAAAGTGCCATGAATTTTGGCATGACATGATTGGATATACAGGTACATCCTAGATATTCATTGGTTTTGATTCCTAATTTGGTTATGGTAGTATATCTTTGTGGTTGAGGATGATGGTTATTTGGTTTTTCTTGAGGAGCTCATGATGTGCACTTTGAATTCTTTGATGGTTTGATTCCTTGGAACCATGGTTGAGTGGGAGTTTATGACATTGATATATTTATTGAGTGTTTTTAGATGTTGGAGGTTTGTCTTAGATCCTGTTGCTACAGAAGCATCTTAGACATTTGCATGGTGCACTTGTTATCTTCATGGTGTGTGAAGACAATTAGATCTTGAGAACTCATGGGGTTCTTGGTTATCTTCATGGTGTGTGGAGATGATTCTTCATGGTGTGTGTGGAGATGGTTACATATTGAGGATACATAGGGTTCTTGGTAAATGTATGGTTTATACTTTCATTTGACATGTTATCTTTGGTGTTAGGATGGTTTCATTTTTTATGTCATGGTATACTCTTGATACACGTTTAGAGTTTTGACATATTATATTATGTTCATATGGAGCATGTTATTTCTTTGGTTGAGATGGTTAGATCATGTTGTCATTTTTGTGTTCCTAAGGCCATGGTTGGAACTTTGACGTTGATCTTGGTTTAGTTTCTTAGTATTTAGTACATTACCCTTAAGTTGGATACTTCATGATATTGATGTGTTGCATTTGGAGTTGGCATGGATTGATTAGTTGCAGGTGCTCATGGATACTTAGAGATAGTGGTGATGCTGATTTCTCTTGGATCAGAGATGTGTTTGTTGGGACAATTGATGTTTTTAGTAGGAAGTCTGAGGGGCATTCACCTAATGTGGACTTGAGAGGAGATTGTTCTTAGATAAGTCTTGGTTGGAGACCTAGATATCTTGATAAGAATTCTCATTCCCCACTCTTGGTCTACTCAGTGGTTTACTACTTGAGAGGTATAACCCATTGCTTTTCTCAGGTGCATTATGTTTATTCTTGTCTTTCATAGATATGGATCTTAAGCAATGGTACATGAGTTAGTTCTGAAGGGTTCATTTGAGAGATAGTTTAGCATTGATTCTCTCTATTTACATATGTTTTTGTGTTGCATGAATTTGGAGATGGTTTTATATTGGGCATATTCCTTGGATTAGAAATGGTTTATGAGTTTGGTCTTCTAGTGAGAGGCTTACATCCATGATTAGTTATATGGTATAGTTTGGGTGTTGTTGAGGCTTTTTGTTAGAGTTTTATGGAGGAGATCATACTTGCACAATTTACATCTAGAGTTGTGTGTAGAAGGACATGATACATGTTATGATTCACATAGTTTCTCTTTGGTCTTCGTTATCTTCCTAGATGTTTGGTTTTTCTTACATTGGATTTGAGATTAGTTAGAGATTGTGATCACTAGTTTGTGCTCATGTCTGTCATGTGAGAAATGACATAATTATTCATTTATCTCTTTCCTCTATTGGTTGTGGAGAACTTGAGAAAGCATTGGAGATAGGTTATGAGAGTTGTTCTTGCAGGTTATCAATTTATGTATTGTGGATGTCCTTGAAGACTACATAGATTCACTTCTTTGAGATGTTGTGAGTAAATTGATTATAGATTTGACATTATCTTTTGCAGTGGGAGCTTCTTGGTATATGTGGTAGGTATTTCTCTTGAGGCTTGTGATTGCAAGTTACATATTGGATATGTTGTTGATGTGAGATTCACTTGATATACCTTTGGGGGTATGGATAGTTGGATAGGTTTGGCACTTATTGTGGGTGCTATTTCAACTATGAATATTTGGAAAACAATAGATATATGTGATTAACTTTAGATCAAGTTTTTGTGGTTGGCATTTCAATTGGTATAGGATTTCAAGATCTTCTAATGTGACATGGTGGCTTTCTCTTTGGATGGTTTCTATGTATGTTTGGTGGCAGTGACATAATAGGAGGTGAGATCATTCATGTTTGAGAAGCTGGATATTTTGATTTTGTTTTGGGTACCAAGATTGAGCACTTTGTGTACTTTGATCCATGATGTTGGATGTGCTAGGAGGGATTGTTCCCTTGTTCATTTATGTGGCTACGGATTGACCCTATGCAATGTATACAACAAGTGGGAGATTGTTGAGATAATGGGTGTTGCACACATTGCATAGTAGTTTTATATTATTTTATTTTATTTTGTTATGTAATGTTGCATCTAGATTGACATGCAATATGTAAAGATTCCCATGAGATATACTTGATGAGTTGTATTGAAACATTGTCATAATATTTCATGAAATTATTTAATATTGGAGAAAAGAATTAAAATTCTAATATTAAATGTGGGTTCAAGGAGTTAGGTAGCACATGGTTTATGTAAATACCACTTGGTGGTTTTTTGGGACTTGCTATTATATAAGCAGCCACAAGGGTACTTGTTGGTGGGAGAAGACAGAAGGCAAAAAAGAAAGAGTCGAGTGAGACAAGGCTTGATAGGTTAGCCAAATGGAGCATTTGTGAAGGTTGGAAGAATGGCATGGGATGTGTGGATTTATGCTTGTTCACATGGATTGCTTGGTTATGTAATGGCTTTGAAGGCTTCCATGGTTGTATTGCAATAGTATTTTTGTTGAATAATACATGATGGTGGATGCTTTTGGAGGCTAGATTTTTCCCTCAATGAGGATTTCTTAGGGTATATCATATGTCACATTTTTGTGAGTATGTTGTTTATTCTCTTGCATGTAGATTTTAATTGCATATTTATTTCAGATCTGTTATGGGTAATGTGGAAATGGTTATTTTCTTTCTTGCAAGTTTCCTTACAAAGGTTATAATGCACACTATTGAATGTGACCTAGTTAAAGGATTTCATTCACCCTATTAGGAGTGAGCCTTGTTAGAGGATTTTAGATCATTCACTTGGAATGTCACCTAGTTAAAGGATTTACAAATGACTATTAGGTCAACCTTAATCCAAAAGATTTACCCTAGATTGGTGCAATGGTTAGAAATTAATAGTAAGGCTTGATTTGATAACAACATACAACACACTTGTAGATTACAGATCTTTTTTTCAATCCTTCATTATGCTTGGCTTTCACAAACTTTAGCTCTAATAGCTTGTTCACCCTTCAAGCATCCATACCCTTAAGCCTTCTTTCTTTGCTTGCCAATGTGGACTCTTCTCTTAGGTCACTAAATGAAGAAATACCCTAGACTCCTTGTCCTTTCTTTCTAAGTTCTCACACATGACAACCTTTGCTTCTAACCAACCATCTCTATAAATAGAAAATTAATTTCTTTTTCCATTCAACCTCTATTTCCCATTTTAGGGTTAGGTTGGATTAGGTAGGATTCAATGAATCTATCCATCATTTCATTTCATTCCCTTCTAGAAAATTCTCCTTCAATCCTCTTTGAATTCACATCAAAATAGTTCATCTTGAATTTTGTGCCACTAGCTGATCAAGCTTATCTTCCGCACAGTTCACATAATCCAAGAAATCAAACTTGTCGGTTTAGATTTATTGAATTCATAATCTTTCTCATAATGTTGACACTTAGAATTAACTGGCTCTTGATGCTCAGCACATATTGTGTCTCTCAACATCCACTATCAAAACACTCAGCATGAACTAAAATTTATTGGTGCTTGGCATCAACTAAACTTTACTGAAGTTACACTATATCACTCGACTTACACTAAAATTGACTTGGCTTGGCTCCAATTGATTTTTTTCTTGGCTTACACTGACTTTTGTCGACACCTACTATGAAAATTGTTAAGCTTGGCAAACAAACTTCATTAAAATTGTTCTTCTGAACTTAATCAATGTATGCATCTTTTGTAACCTTCAGTAGATTATCAATGCACTATAATATCACTATCTTACCTAATCTTTGTACTCCTTTTCCATATCATAACTCAACCTTTCCTCTAGGTTTTCTTGTTACCTCATTTGATCAAATCCTCTTCATCAATCAAACAAGTGATAGTACTCAAATCATCTAAGCAATTGTCTTACCAACAAGTAGCAAGTTTGACATCAGTGACAAAACAATGATTGAAACACATTATCATACTTGTATTAATATATTTTCAACAATCTCTCTTTAGCATTAATGGCAAACCAAACTGACCAAACTTAATTAGTACAACCAAAAAATATACCAAAATAAAAGAAAATAGTTCTTTATATTGAAATCTCTCCCTCTATCAACAACTTTCATCTTCTAAATAGGTTACAAAATTCTATTTTGATTAGTAGACAATCAATCAACTCATCCTTATGACTCCCTTTGGATCACTTCTTATATCTCCTTTTCCATTAACTCTCTCTTACTTGGTATTCCATGTTTCTTCTATGTGTTTTCTTTCATCTCCCTCTTTAGTCAAAATTTCTCCCTTAGCAGGATTTCTCTTCCTCCCTCAGATTTTTCCCTTCAACACTTCAACAAGATTTCTCCATCTTTAACAAAAATACCAAAGACTTATCATCTTAATATGAAAATATTAACATTTTCAATTTCTCCCTTAGTCACCTAGCTTTTGACTAATTTGTAACTCTAGCTCTTTGATTACTTTAGGCAGCTCTTAAAGTAAGACCCACTACATCAATGTGTAACATATGTCAATCAACTTGTTTGATGTAGGGCACTCCTCATGCTTTTTAGCTAGCCTTTGATAGGGGTATTAACCCTAGTTTACCTCTTAGATACTCATGATCATCCTTAGGTAGTTCTTTTGCAAAGATATCAACTATTTTCTCTTTTGTGTTAACATATTCCATCTTCACCTCTTTATCTTGAACTAAGTCTCTCAAGTAATGATACTTAATTACAATGTGTTGAGTCTTTGTATGCATCATAGGGTTCTTTGATATATTTATGACACATGTATTATTACAATAAAGTATCATAAGTTTAGTATTTCCTCCTTCATACCTTTGAGTATTTGTTTGATACATACAATGTTTTTACAATTTACTACAGTAGCAACATATTAAGCTGTAGGAGTAGATTTAGAGATCCAATTTTGTTTCTTTCTATTCCATCTAACCAACCTTTTGCCTAAGAAAAATGCTCCCGTACTAGTTCTCTTTCTATCATCAATATTACTAGCCCAATAAGCATAAGTGTAGGCTCTCAATTCAAATTTTTTATTTTTCTTGTAGTATAGACCATAGTCTTATGTTCCTCTCAAATTTCTCATTATTCTCTTAACAACCATCAACCAATTGTCCCTAGGATTAGCAAAGAATCTTGCAACTATCCCAATAGATAATGCAATATTAGGTCTATTGTTTACTACATATTATAATTTTCCAATCATAGACCTATATAATGTTTGATTCACCTTAGCCAAATAATCATTCTTTGACAATTTATGTCCTATCACCATAGGTGTGCTTATTGGTTTGGAATCTTCCAATCCAAAAGTTTTCAATACCTCCTTTACATACTTTGACTAAGTGATATATATACTATATTTCATCTTATGTACTTACAAACCTACAAAGAACTTGATCTCTCCAAACATAGACATTTGACCTCCAAATATGATATCATCAACAAAAAATTTAGATAAAAAAATACCTTTGCATTTTTCTATTTTTATATATAGATTTTTGTTATCATCAGTCCTTTCAAATCCAATCTTCACAAGATAATTATGAAGTCTTTCATACCATGCTCTTGGTGCTTACTTCGAACCATATAAAGGTTTGTGTAGTCTGCATCCCATGTTTTTGTTGTCAGTAGCAACAAGTCCTTCTAGTTGCTCTATATAATCTCTTCCTCTAATATACCATTTAAAAATATTGACTTAACATCCATTTGATAAGCTTTTAAATATATGGAAAGTTCTTACTCCTTCCAATCTTGCAATAGGGGTGAATGTTTCTCCATAGTCTATCCCTTCTTATTGTGCATATCCTTTACACACTAATCTTTCCTTATTCCTTGTGACTTCAACATTTTCATCTAACTTGTTTTTGTATACCCACTTGGTGCCAATCACATTTTTATATTCTAGTCTAGGAACTAGAGTTGATGTCTTCTTTTTATCAATTTGTTCAATCTCTTCTTTCATGGCTTTACTCCAGTCCACATCTTCTAAGGCATATTTCACTATTTTAGGTTCATGCATGCTAAGAAAACATGTATGATTTATGAATTTTTCCTTGTCATTGTTCTAGCATCTTTATCTCCAATGATCTGTTCAGTAGGGTGATGTCCCTTGACATACTTAGACAATCTTGGTTCTACTATATTTCCTCATTCGGTCTCTGAACTTCTAAATCACTATGTACATCTCTATTAGGTAGTTCAAAATCTCTTTCATGTACACAAATCTTAGAATTAGAATATGCCTCAACTTCATTCTGTAACTCGACACCTAAATGTAGCTTGGTTCTTGATGCAACTCGACATTCATAGTATGTGACTCGGTAGTCACTAAAACTTGTTGTTGGTTTTCAACTTGATCTATAACATCTTCTTCGGTAGGAGTACCTTGATAAAAGTATACAAATGATTTGTATTCTTCTAATTCCTTCATAGGTTTAGCTTCATGTACTTCTATATATTCATCAAATTTTACATTTTCACTTTCTACAACTTTGTTAGTGTTAGTATTTAAATGCTTATAAGATTTGCTTATTGTCGAATAACCAAGGAATATATCTTCTTTACTTTTTGCATCTAATTTAACATTCCTAAAATCCTTGAGAATATAACACTTGCTTCCAAATACCTTAAAATATTTTACATTGGGTGAGTATCCATACCATAGTTCAAAAGATGTTGAATGAGTACCTTTCTTTACTTGTACTCAGTTCGAGGTATAGACAGTTGTACTTACAGATTCTCTCCATTATTTCAAAGCAACATTTTTCTTCATCATGAGTGTAGTAGCATAGTCCATTACAAATTTGTTCCTCTTTTTAGCAATTCCATTTTGTGGAGGGGTTCTAGGAGCAGATGTTAATATTTTGATTCCTCTATTATTACAGAACATCTGAAACTCATTTGATGTAAATTCTCCTCCTCTATTAGATCTCAAACATTTTAGACTTTTACTTGTTTCCTTCTTAGCTCTTGCTAAGTACTATGTGGACAAATATGAAAACACACTTCTATGAATCATTATACTTGAAATCCTTCAAATAACACCATGAAAATGCAAGATCTCAAGAATTGACTCATAGCTTCCTATCATCAATGTGTAAAGACCTTCAAATTTTTGTAGCGGTGGCTCTCATATGAACATTAGCCTTGGTCTTCACAAGTACATCCAATGTATGGAAGATTTGAATGATCATGAACATGCAAGATATCTCCAAGCCTCTAAGAAAGCTTCAAAAAAATTCTATCATAAGAGTAGCATAAGAAGTCATGACCTTATCATAAGAATGCTCCAAATCCCCAAGGAAATCGCATGAAAACTCCAAATAATGGTGATAATAAAATTGCCTCCTCCAAAATGAAGGAAGGAGGTCTCCTTATATACCAAAGCCAAGAGGCATTCCCAAATTGGAGGGAAAATAAAAATTAAATGAAAAGGTGTGACCCACCTAAAAGAATGTGCAATTAGCATTTTAATTAAGAGATGTGGAGTGTAAAACTCCACAAAAATTATAAAATGAGGGGTGTTTTTATTTAATTTAAATGTAAAATAATCCCTTTTCTTATAAAATAAAGTGTGTGATGTTTGTTTAATTATTTCTTTTAAAATAATAATTGTTGCACATAAAATTAAGTGAGGGGGTTTTATTTAATTAAAGGGAGCAAATTCCTTTAATTAAATAACACAAAAACCAAGATGATCCAACCATTTATTTAAAATTAATTAAATAAATTAACTCTAATTTAATCAAGGAAATTGATGTAAAATAATAATTATTAATTAAATAATTCATATAATTTAATTTGATCAAAGGAAATGGTGATGTAAATATCGGTTCAAGCTTTAGTTAAATTATGAAACTGGGGCACATAGTCAAGGTGACCATTTTAGGGTGTATACATTTTCCCCTCTTTGACTAATGTGTGTCCACATACATGACAAGCACATTAAGCAAAAGAACTATAAAATAAAGTGTGTATAAAGATTGATTTATGTCAAAAATATATAAAGATTAAGCATCCAACTCTTGTTCCCTCAACATGCCATTTGGGGTCTTACAATTCCTGGAACACAATATGTTGCTATGGGTCTTATAATTGTAGATCAGCCCAAAGAGTTTTTAGCAATTGTAAAATTCATAAAATATATATAAAGGCAAAAGAAAAATATCAACACCCAGAAAATGAAAAATCATGCATTGACTTGCCCTGGGTACAATAATCATCTGCCCCAAGCTAGGTAGAAAAACATGAATAGATTTTGAATCAACTTTGCAAACAATGAAGCTCAATAGAATGCTCTTGCCCCCTTGGGATCAAAATCGAAATGATGGAAAGGCGAAGCAAGAACAAGATAGATATGATCAAATCAAAAAAAGGTTCATGATGAAAGATAAGCAAGATATAGATCAAGAAACCAAGGTTAAATTACTAAGTGTGAAAAGCATGCCCCAAATCAAAAGAAAGAAGGGGGGGGAAATGAAAGACAAGAAGATGGAAAGAAGAAGAGGGAAAATGCGTCAAAAACCATCAAGTATGCAAGATATGATAGTTTGATTGAGATCACGAACAAGATACGTGTACTTAAAAGCACAATTATGATCAAAGTTGATAGCAAAGAAATGATGAAGGGGACCTCGATAAGGTAAAAAAACAAATCAAAACCTCCAAAAAGACAAGGAGATAAAATGCATGTTCATGATGCTTCTATCCATTCTATGTACTTACTCATTTCAGCCAAGATTAAAATCCTAGTTGTAATCATCGAGCTAAGTTACACAACCTTCACTGGTCAGAACCATGAAGATATGAATGTAACTCTATTTGAAAGATCGCACAATCATTACTAATAACCAAAGTAATCTAAAGATATGAATGTGATCAGAAGCTTCCCACAATCATCACTAGTCACCAAGGAAACTATGACGATATGAATGGGATCTGGTAGTGTTGAGAAACACTGCAAGTCTTGAGATCAAAACCACACAAGCAAGAAATCAACCAAAAATGTGTCTCATGGTCCATAATTCTCTAGCTATGCATCCCAAAGAAAACCATAGAGACACTCATCAATACTAATCAAATCACTCATAAAATAAAATATAAATAAATAAATAAACCACATGCCCCTAGTGCAAAAATGGCTAGGGAGGGAATATTAAAAAAATATAGATATAGTGTAGTAAACATGTATATATAGCAATGAATGATCATCATACAAAGAAAGATCAAAGCATATCTCAACATTAAGTATAAACTATGTTGGTGTTTGAAAACATTGTAGGTTTCCAATTACCTTGATGAGAACAAAACATATCTAGGGGCAGCTAACTCCCATTTTCAACATATCTTTTCATACATTGGGCCAACTATAAGGCACAAACCTTCTTCTACTTCAGGTTCTACAAAACCTGGGTGGGTGAACCTCAGATCCAATTAATATGGTACCAGTGCAAAACATATCCCTGGATCTAACAAAGCAAATTATGACCCTTATATCTCCTAATAACACATGTAATAACACATATCTATAGTAGCAAACTGCAAATCCGTGAATCACAAGCTGAGTAAGGGCATCACATTTAGGTTCTTCAACATGAAAGAGAAATACAAATTGATTATTGATGTTGATTTTCATTTTCATTTTCATTGTCCAGCTAAAAAAAAATTCATTTTCGTACAACTAACATCTCAAATCGATCCATTGAACCCATCATTCTAGTTGGAATCAAATTCGATCATCGAACTTATCAATTAATACTCATTTAACACCTTTTTGCAGACTGTCAATTTTTGTGTCAAGAGGTCCTTTGACTGGTTTTAAAAACTAATCCAAAAACCTGTTCAAGCTCTAAAATTGAACACACTGATCCTCTGTTCCACATACTTTTACCCCGTCGAATCTCGTCTCATGATGAATTCAGGTTCAAAAGATATTTTCTATCAAAGTTGACCTCTTAGAATTACCTACATGTAAACATGTCAGAAATCAATAAATTGGGTTCGAATTTGGCTTGAAAATTGGGCAAATGAGCAATCGAGAAGATGAAAATGAGGGTGTTGGTTCTTTGTCATGAGGACATTATGGATCTGCAATTTGAGCTCATGACGAATAACTAGGCGCAAATGGCAAGCGGTCAAAGTGAGCTACTTGGAATTTGTAAACTAGAAACATTGACAGAAAACATTTTTTGCAAATGGAATTGACCTGGAAAAGTGTGCATATAGATTCGTCAAGACTTGCAAACTAGCACACTTAAAATATTTTTAGAGGACTACACATTGGTACAATCCATTCAATCTCATCTATCATATATTTCAAGATATGACATCACGAACAGGGGTTCCGACAAATCTGCGAATGCTGACACCAGTAAAAAGATAGAAATTGTGTTTGGAATCGCGTTTGAAAATTGATCAAACGAACTTTTCATAAGCTAAGACTTAAAACATAACAAGTCTTTGACCTCTATAATATGACACAAAATGAATTTCAGCATTTTGATCAACTATTCAAAAGTTATAACATGTCGAACAGGGCCTCCAAAAATTATGTGCAAAGTGCAAATGAATGAAAATAGTAACTAACCAACTTTGAGGGGCTTGAAACCTAATCAAACAAACTCGAAACAACTCAAAATCTGAAACATAGGTTCTTGGGTATGGACACTAGATATTCCCAAAGTGGTGGGTCATGACACATTTTTGGGTGAGAGATATTCACTGGAAAACAGGGCCTCCTATCGTTGTTTAACACCCAAGGTAAAAATGCAAATTTGAAATGCACTCAAAATAGGACTTCGCAGAATGGTTCAAAATGTCAGTTTATCATCATGGAACACTTAAATGCACTAAATGGAGGGTTTTAGAAATATTAAACACGTTAGGGGCCTCAAAGGTACAATCAGGTACATATGCATCAAAAGCGTTTATAGTGCTCAAATTTCTCAACAATGCTCAAAATTTAGGCTACAATTTTGAGTGACAACAAACTAAAGCATGATAATCAAGACAAGACTCTTAGAATAGTGTTAAGAAATGTTGCTTTGGTGTTTAAGATATTTAAGGAACACAATTGTTGATATTGAAAAATAATATTTCTTTTCTTTTTTGTTTTATAATTTTTTTTTGTATTTTTGGAGTATATCACTTTTTTTTGTATTTTTTCAAGACCCATAAATATGTATGGATGCCCCCAACAAGAACAAATATCAGGGATAGAACTTTTTCAAATGAACCACATCGATAGGATCGGGGAGTTGATCTCCCTCAGGTGTAGACAACAAATAGGTACCCGATCCAAAAGCAATTGTAATAATAAAAGGACCCAACCAATTAGGCTCAAATTTTCCTTTTTGAGCTCTAATTTTTTGATTCTTAGGATTCTCATGCAAAACAAGATCTCCCATCGAAAACTTTCTAGGGAAAACTTTCTTGTCATAAGTCTTAGACAATCTTTTCTGATAAAATATCATGTGATCAAAAGAAATTTTTCTCTTCTCATCAAGTAACTCAAGTTCTTGTGATCTCATAACTCTATATTCTTGATTTTTCACTAGTCTGTTAAGAGTAACTTTTTATGATGGAATCCCATCCTATAAAGCTCAATATTGTAAATATGAATAACATGCTGGCAATTGTAGAATCAGAGTTTATCAAGTTCCTCTCAATTTCTCTTGAATCATAAAGTTGTCTAATAACTAGAGAATCTAGTTCATGAGAAATATGTGAGTTTGAAATCTCATTAATTTTACTAGGTTGAGAAGCATAAGCATAAATCACATCAATACCCAAATCAACTAAAGAAGGATCTAAAGATAAATCCAATTCATACTTATTTGAATATGTTCTTTCATCATTGTTTTGTATATCTGAATCATTTTGAATTTTTGAAGAAGAAACTTCATTAACTAAACCATGTCCATCTCCCCAAAGAAGATTTGTAAAATAATTCAAATCATCACATATATCTTGTTGATTGAGTATATACACTCCCTCATCATCATCATCATAAACATCAAAGATGGTTCCATCATCATTTTCTTCTTTGTAAATCCAATCTCTAAAAACACTTCTTTCTTCCCCTTCTTCCATAGGAAGTAAAGGTTCAACCAAAGAAACAACCTCACATCCCTCCATTTCACTATTAAGTGTCTTAGATTCTATCACACATTCTACAGATTATTTAACTATCTCATCTAAAGCTCTATCCAAAGGCATATGTGATTCTGCTGAAATATTTTTGATAGCCAAAAAGTATTAACTCCTAAAATACACATTTCAATTTCATTATGTGCAAATGTAAAACATTGATGACATGTGGAAGGAACAGCTTTCATTTCATGTATCCAAAGTCTACCCAATAAAAATATTATAAGAAAGGGTACTAGTATCAACCACATGAAATATTATATCTCTATCAATTGACTCAATTTGAATAGGTAAAACAACCAATCCTTTAGATTGTCTTTTACTACCATCATAAGCTCTAATAGTAACCTTTTTTCTAGTATCAATATCTTGTTCTGAATATCCCAACTTTTCAAGTTTGTTAAAAGGACAAATATTCAACCCAACACCCCCATCTATCAACACACATCTAACAAGAGTTCTATGAAGCATGAATTCAATATGTAAGGCAAGATTATGTGGATGATTCAAATCCTTATCATTTTCCTTAATTGTAACCATGTTGATAACATTGTCTGCATTAGAATATCCATAATTTTGATTAGAATAAGTATAATTCACTTGATCTTTCCCTTCTTAGATGATTCACCCTTTTCATGCTTAGGCAATGGATCCTTATAAGCTTGATGATCATTATTAGTAGCATGACTAAAACCATCAATTACTACCTTTCCATTATCAATCAAATTCTAAATATCATGTTTTAACCTTTGAAAAATTTCCATAGTATGACAAGTTTTTCTCTGATGATATTTACAATAGGCATTATCATCCTAGCATGGACCCTTCATAGGAGGTGGTTGCAAATTCTCAATCAAAGCTAATAGCTTGCCATAAACCAAATCTTCCAAAACATCCTCATAAGGTCTACCAATATTTGTAAAAAAATTTCTATAATTGTATCTAGAATTATCTCTATTATTTTGTTGAGAAGATGCTTGAAGTTTCATAGCATGAAGTGTTATCTGGTAACTTGTAAACTAATTGGTCATAAGACTTAGGTGCATCAACTATACCATCATTAACCATACATTGATTCCCTTTATAAAAGTACTCCTATTCTTATTTCCATTGTTGTTATTATTCTTGTTGCTATTATGCTTGATAATTTATTGATTCTTCAAAACATCTTCAATACGGAAAGCTATTTCTACCATATTATGAAAAGTCTCAAACACCCATTTGTCAATTTCATTTCTCAATTCAGGAACCAAATTACTCACAAGTATATCAATTTTCTCTTTTTTTGGAATTTCTCTAGAGTAACAAGAACATAATTGTCTCCATCTTTGGAAAAAAGTAACAAAGCGTTCTCCTTGATCTTTTTTGAGGCTACATAAATCCAACATAGAAACTGGTTTTTGAACATTGTAAGGGAAGTGTTGAATAAATTTTTGAACAAGTCCTCAAAATTATTAAGTGGGGGAGTAATCTTAGTGAACCATTCCATAGCTTGACCCTTTAAACTCCTAGGGAACAATCTCATAAGATAAGCATCTTTATGTTCAAATTCCAAGTTCAAAACATTAAACTGTCTCACATGATCACTAGGGTCTCCATTCCCATCATACTTATCATAATGAGGAAATTCTATTTTCTTAGGGAATTTAACCTCTAGAATACTCGTCTCAAAAGGTAGAGGGCAAACACTCTGTAGAGAGTAATTTTATCCATTAACATCTTCATATTTTTCTCAATTTGTTCTTGAAATGAAGGATTTTGTCTCTTGATATTCTTATTCACATCAAAATCATAAGGTACTTGAACACCTTTTTTGATTAAATCTATTAACCATTTATCCTTATTAATCCAAATGTATTGATCCATGTACTCATGAAATTCTAGGTCTTACTCTAATAAATCATAATCCACACCAAAACCATGTGTAGTAAATTGAGGGTGTTGTTGTGAATTCCTTGGAGGAGAAATTTTCCTTTGCTCATATCTAGGAGGAGGAAATGGTTGTCTCTTATTTCCCTTAGAAGATTACGAAGGTGACATTTGTCTAGTAACTCATAGAGGAGGAGAAGGAGGTGGAGAACCATTACCACCACAAAGCAAAAGTTTTTGACATGCTATTTCATGAGCTCTCTTTTCTGCCTCACGTTGTATGAATGCATCCATGTAAGCTTTTTTTTCTTGTAGAAGACATCTCTCCTCATCACCTCTAGGAGATATAGGAGGTGGAGAAACATTACCTCTTTGAGAAAGAATATCATTAACCATTTTTTGAGCCACATCTTTAGCCATTTTTCTAGCTTGGGCTTTTGTATACATACTCAATTTACTAAACTGACCATTAGGGGTTCTTGGAGATTTGTTGAGAAATTCTTGAGACGTAACCAAACTTTCATTGATTTTTTGTGCTACTTGTTTCTATTGCTTCTCTAAGTATGCTATCTTTTCCAATTCAACTTGCCTAATTTTATCATCCATTGGGTGAGAAGATTTAGGTGATAATCTAGGAGGAGCAAGAAATGGAGAGTAGTGCTGATTTCCTCCAAAAAAATCATTTATTGAGGTAGTTCCATCAATATCTTCATGAGTTATGGGATTTACCAAAGGTTCAACCCCATGTTGCCTCAATAATCTATCATTTATCATGTCATCCATGCTTTTATCTTTGCTTCCGCAAATAACATGTCTTGCTCAAAAAGTGAAGAGGGCCTAGGTATGTTCAATTTACTAAGATTGATAGGAGTAGACTCAATTTCTATTTTTCCCTTAGGTGTTTTATCAAAGATATGTTCTTTTCCTTTATGTTTTTGATGAGTTGGAACCAATAGAGGTCTCACAATTGGTTAACAGAATATGACATTGTTGGTCTCACAATTGTGGAATTATCCAAGAGTTATAATGTTCTGTAATAAAATGTAATAATATGAGTTAAATTGATATGTTTACACAAGTGAATACCCACAATCCAAGGATAAAATCAAAGAATCCCAAAGAAAAATTTCTCCACTAGGGAAATCTTTAACTTTGCAAGTTTTGATGTTGGTGACAAGATAAGACAAGACTTACTAACTCAAAGATAGCTATGATGCAAGGATCCAAAGTGACAACAAGTTTAGATGCTCAAGATTAGGTCCACAATGGTCAAATCAACTCAGGAATGACAAAAACACGGTTACCCTAGAGGCCAAATGATGA
Source organism: Cupressus sempervirens (assembly GCA_028749045.1). Taxonomy (NCBI): domain Eukaryota; kingdom Viridiplantae; phylum Streptophyta; class Pinopsida; order Cupressales; family Cupressaceae; genus Cupressus; species Cupressus sempervirens. The sequence continues at coordinate 253,460,474 of CM053787.1, forward strand.
ATTACCCTTTTTTAACCAACTAAGATCAATTTTAGATTTATAAATAATAATCAAGCATATAGAACAAAAATCAAGGATTTCAAGAAAATATCTACAAGCAATGGGCAAGGGACAAAGCAACCTTGAGCATGAACAAGAATATTATCATAGTATGAATCTAATCCCTAGAACCACCACTACATATGTTGTCAAAATGTTTTTTAATCACACACATAGTCCTAAAAAGGAAAAATTGGTAGCACTAAGGTTCTTGAGTGGGTGAAATCCAATCCTGGTGCACTAGGGTTTTGACATATTATGAGAATTTAGTCAATCAAAGACTCTGAGGAGATTTGAAAATCAAACAAAAGACTACACCTATGGGGATTTCCCCCTCAAGGACATTTATATAGCAATTTCTACTACAACATTAAAATGCTTATTACTGCTTGAGGTTTCGTCCACATGGTTGACCCAATAAAGGGAATGTCCACTATGGTTTAACCCTCTCTAATGAAGGAAGACTCACAAAGTTGTACCACATGGGGACTTGTTTTGGATTAAAGGGTTCCAAGTTTTTGATGTGCGCAAAAGGGAATAAAGCATACTCCTCTAACCTCTTCACCTCACCCAAACATAGAAAAAAAGATTCTTTAACACACTAATTCAAAATCACCTCACCAAATTTTTGGAAAAGTCAACAACAAACACCACCAATATTTAAAGAGAAAGTACCAATGGATGTTAAGGACAAACCTGAGTAGGATAGTGAGACAATGACAAATATCCTTCCCTACCTACAAGGGGATCTATCGTCAAGAGGAGCTTCACATGTAAAAAAAGAAAATGAAGGTCAATCCGTCAAAATCACCAAATAGTGTTCATAAGGCCTAATTACTATGTGAAACATATATGCGTGAAAGAAAATCTAGATCCAACTTTAGAGCACCAAATGAAGTGTGAATCTATGAAAGCATGTAAAAGCACTCAAGACAAACACATGAGATGTTTGTTTTAGTTCAAAATCCAAATGTTATAGAGATCAAGAAAAATACCTAGTAATCCTTGCAATGCATCTTTTCTCTTTTGTACCTTTCATTTACACTTAAGCGCTTGCTTGCAATGAACAAAACAACAAGCAAACACAAGATATGCAATATGTATCCAACTTATGCAAAACTAGGGTTAGATCTAAAAATATGATTTTTAAGAGTGATAATAATATGCAAATAACCCAAATGAAATCTGACATTATGCATTGATCCATGTGAAAATTAAATGCAAACTATTTATTAAATACCCTTTTTTAATATTGATTTTTGACCTAGTCAATAAGATTGGACCTATATGATATGAATTTGGATCCAAAACCCTAAATGTAGAAAATTAACCCCTATCAAATATCAAAGAAATTTCCAAAAATGTTAGAATTTTGAAAAAATCTTTTCATTTGTGCCCTAGAGAGCCATTTTGTCAAAATAGACAAGTTTTTACAAATCAAATTATTGAGACCTAATATGATCCCTAAAATCAAAACACAAAGAACCAACTCTATTTAGAATTTAGAGAGATTTCCAAAAATGCAATATTTTTCAAAAAAATCACCAATTTTCTCCTTAAAATGAGTTGTCATTAAAAATTAAAAAAACTATTAATAATTTGAAAATACCTTAGAAAAATCTAAAAAATTGGACTGAAACTTTTCAGATATGTCACTACCTTGAAAAAAAAATTAGATAAAAATACCTAGCCATTTCGGAGATATGATCAAATCTTTCAGATCTATTATTTTTTATCTCCAAACAAATCTGCACAAAGGGGTTAGATCAAAAAATGTCCAAAACCAACAAGTAAAGGTGGGTTGCCCCATGGTGGGCACCAAAAATGTGTGTGAGAAATGTGGACATATATGCAAACACACTTCTATGAATCCTTATACTTGAAATCCTTCAAAATAACACCATGAAAGCGCAAGATCTCTAGAATTAACTCATCACTTCCTATAATCAATGTGCAAAGACCTTCAAAAGTTTCTAGTGGTGGCTCTCATATGAACATTAGCCTTGGTCTTCACAAGTACATCCAATGAACGGAAGATTTAAATGATCATGAACATGCAAGATATCTCCAAGTCTCCAAGAAAGCTTCGAAAAATGTCCATCATAATAATAGCATAAGAAGTCATGATCTTCTCATAAGAATGCTCCAAGTCCTTAAGGATATCACATGAAAGCTCCAAATAATGGTGATAATACAATTTCCTTCTCCAAAATGAAGGAAGGAGGTCTCCTTATATACCAAAGCCAAGAGGCATTCCCAAATTGGAGGAAAAATGAAAATTAAGTGAAAAGGTGTGTCCCACATAAGAGAATGTGCAATTAGCATTTAATTAAGAGATGTGAATGTAAAACTCCATAAAAATTATAAGATGAGGGGTGTTTTTATTTAATTTAAATGTAAAATAATCCCTTTTCTTATAAAATAAAGCATGTGACATTTATTTAATTATTTCTTTTAAAATAATAATTATTGTACATAAAATTAAGTGAGAAGGGGGTTTTATTTAATTACAGGGAGAATATTCCTTTAATTAAATAATACAAAAATAAGATGATCCAACCATTTATTTAAAATTAATTAAATAAATTAACTCCAATTTAATCAAAGAAATTGATGTAAAATAATAATGATTAATTAAATAATTCAAATAAATTGAATAATTCAAATAATTTAATTTGATCAAAGGAAATGGTGATGTAAATATTGATTCAAGCTTGATATAAATTATGAAACTAGGGTACATAGTCAAGGTGACCATTTTAGGGTGCATGAAAGTACCACTTAAACATTTGGAAAGCATCAAATTTCTATTTCAAAAACATAATTTCCATCTTCTAGAATAATCATCAACAAATAGTATAATGTGCTTATCTCCTTTTTAGCTTTGCACATTAATTGGTCCACACAAGTTAGTATGAACAATTTCTAATATTCCTTTAGAGGTATGAGTCTTGCTCTTAAAACTGACTTTGTCATTTTGCTTAACTAACTGTTAGGTTTCTTCAACTTGAGCAAACCTCTGACTCTTCTCATGTTACTGATACTAACCAAGCTATCAAAAATAACATGACATAACCTCTTGTGCCATAGCCACACATCATCAAATTCTATAACTAAACAAGTAGCCTCCTCTATATCAAGGTAGAATAAATTACCTCTAGTTTGATCACCTTTTTCAATTAGTTTTCCATTAGTATCATATATCTTAGCAATCTTGTTCTCAAACTCAACCTTGCATTCTAAATTACTCAATTGTGACACACCCAACAAATTATAGTTAAGTCCTTCAACATAATGAGCATTGTCACATAAAATATTTTTTGTGAGTTTGATAGAACCTTTTCCTTTATCTAACAGGGTGCATCATTACCAAATATTACACTATTTCCATCATAATAGTTCAAATTAATGAGATTACTTTTATCTCCAGTCATGTGATCTGAAAACTCACTTTCAATGATCCATCTGTCATTCTTGTTCACACAAGATAGTAGTGGAGTTTCCTTATCCTCATTAGATTCATCCTTCGTTGCAACATACACCACATCATCATCATCATCATCAAATCCATCTTTTATTTCCTCTTCAACAATGTAGCAAGACTTCTTGCCTTTATCTTTTTAATCTTTTTTGTATTCATCTCTTCTACTTTTGCACTTCTCTCCACTTCTATAATTCTTCTTCTCTAGACATCTAGCAGCAATATGACCAACCTTATTACATTTGAAACACATGATAGGTAACTTACCTTTGAACTTGCCTTTACCTTTGTGAAATCTCCTTGCTAGTAGTGCTTCAAGTTGTTCTACATCTTCCTCATCTATATCACTATCACTAGAAACATAATTTACCTTTTTATTCTTCTTCTCATTAGGTTTCTTCCATGATAGTTTGGCTTTGAAAGCAGATTCAACATTGTTAGATTTGAAATTACCAAAATAAGATAGCTCAAAAGTAGTGAGCCTACCTACTAGACCTTCAAGAGTCAGATTAGTGCTTGGTATACATCTCAGTTCTTGTATTTTAGAAAATCTAATATCATAAAAGGGCAATAGCATTCTCAAAACTTTTCTTAGTACAGTCTCATCATCTATTTTACCAATAGCACCTCTTATTGCATTAACAACATCATTTATCCTAGAGCAATATTGAGCAATAGTCTCACCTTCTTGCATTCTCATATCATTAAACATACTTCTAAGACCTTCAGAATTGGTTCTTAAAACATTTTTGTCACCACCATAAATAGTGTGTAGAGCATCCCACATTTTCTTTGCACTATCATAACCATTGATATCATCAAACTTGGCATAACATAGGGCAAAGGCAATCTCCAACATTTCATTGTTGTGTTCTTTCTTCTTTTTCAGATCTTTAGTAGTTAGGCCTCTAGTAGGATTGACATGCTCAACAAAAAAGGTAGATTGTGCATGATCTCCAAGACCTCCTAGATGTAGCTTCATTAGAATTTTCCATGTAGGGAAGTTATCTCTATTAATCTTGGGTACCTCTCTTTTTGTCATCTTGATCTTTTGCTTCTAGTACCTTCAAACTAGTCCTCTAAAGAAAATGGTTCTAATACCAATTGTTGGATTTCTTTAGAATAATTGGGGTAGGGGGGATGGCTAAATCAGTTATGCAAGGTCTAGATATACAAATAAAACTTTTCCCAACTTTGTGAACCCATATCCATAAAACATTTTTATCATGCATGTATCCATTAGATCATACAATCATTTAAACTTGTAGGTTAGTGTCAAATCAACTTTATAGAGAAGTAAGCATGAAACAAAATAGATTCAATAACACATATGACATAATGATTTAATGTGCAAACCAAATTTGGAAAAAACCACCAGTAAAATGCTACTCATTCTCACTCTTCTGAAGATGTGTTGTGAAAGGCCAACCCTATTAAAGGTTACATGCACACTATTAAATGTGACTGAGTTAAAGGATTTAGAAATGACTATTAGGTCAACCTGAATCCAAAGAATTTACCCTAGACTGATAAAATAATTAGAAAGTGGCAGTAAGGCTTGATCTGATAACAACTTACAACACACTTGCAGATTACAAATCTATGTTTTAGTCCTCCATTCTGCTTGTCTTTCACACACTTCATCTCTGATAGCTTGTTCAACCTTCAAGCATCCATACTCTTAAACCTTTTGTCTTTTCTTACCAATATAGAATCTTCTATTAGGTCACTAAATGAAGCAATACCCTAGATTCCTTGTCCTTTTTTAAGGTTCTTGCACATGAAAACCTTTTCTTTTGACTAGCCACCTCTTTAAATATAAGATTAAGTTATTTTACCATTCAACCCCCATCATCCATTTTAGGGTTAGGTTGTATTAAGTACGGTTCAATGAATCTACCCATCATTTCATTTCATTCCCTTCTAGAAACTTCTCCTTCAGTCCTCTTTGAATTTTTCTCAAAATGGTTCATCTTGAATTTTGTGTCACTAGCTCATCAAGCTTATCTTGTATATGGTTCACATAATCCAAGAAATCAAACTTGTTAGCTTAGATTCATTGAGTTCACGATCTTTCTCATAATGCTAACACTTGGCATTAACTGGCTTCTGATGCTTGGCACACATTGTGCTTCTTGTCATCCACTATCAAAACAATTGGCACAAACTAAAGTTTACTAGTGCTTAGCATCAACTAAACTTTACTTGACTTATATTGTATCACTTGGCTTACACTAAAATTGACTTGGCTCGACTCCAACTGATTTTTTGCTTGGCTTACACTAACTTTTCTTAGTACCTTCTATGTAGATTGTTAAGCCTAGTAGACATACTTCTCTAAATTTGTTCTTCTAAAATTAATTAGTGTATCCATCATTTAAAACCTTAAGTAGATTATCAATGCATTATAATATCAATATCATTGTCTTAACCGATCCTTGTAATCCTTTTCCATTTCATAACTCAACCATTCCTCTAGGTGCTATTTTTTCCTCATTTGATCAAATCCTCTTCATTAATAAAATAAATTATAGTGCTCAAATCATCTAAGCAATTGTCTTACTAGCAATTAGCAGGTTTGACATCAGTGACAAAATAATGATTGAAACACATTGTCATACTTCTATCTATTTGTTCTCAATAATATGTTGTCATTGAATAGGTTGAAAGGGGTCATAGGATATCCTATAACCCCTTTTGACCCACTAAAGTAAATGGCATATATCCCTAAGGGTCCTTAGAACCCTAGGGACATATGTTGTCATGGAATTTGTTGAAAGGGGTCATAGGTTATCATATGACCCCTTTTGACCCATTAAAAAAATGAGGTATGTCCCTAGGATCCCTAGGGACATATGTTATCATGGAATGTGTTGAAAGGGGTCATAGATTACCATATGACCCATTCTATCTTAATAAGATAAAGAAGATATGTCCCTAGAGGTCCTATAACCCTTAGGGGCATATGTTGTAATCAAATGCATTAAAAGGGGTCAAAGGTTATCCTATGACACCTTTTCAACCCATTAAAACAAATGAGATATGTCCCTAGGGATCCTAGGACTCCTAGGACCATATGTTATCATAGAATGCATTGAAAGGGGTCATAGGTTATCATATGACCCATTTTAACCTATTTAAACAAATGAGATATGTCCCTAGGGGCCCTAGGATCCCTAGGGACATATGGTGTCATAGAATGTTTTGCTAGGGGTCATAAGTTACCCTATGACCCCTTTCAACTCAATAAAACAAATGAGATATGTCCCTAGGGGTCCTAGGACCCTTAGGAGCATATGTTGTCATGAAATACGTTAAAGGGGGTCAAAGGTTATCATATGAGCCATTTCAACCCATTGCAACAAATATAATATGTCCCTAGGGGTACTAGGACCCCTAGGGACATATGTTATCATGGAATGCATCAAAAGAGATCGTATGTTATCATATGACCACTTGCAACCCATTAAAACAAATGAGATATGTTTGTAGGGTTCTTAGCACCCCTAGAGACATATGTTTTCATGGGATGCATCAAAAGGGATCATAGATTATCTTATGACCCCTTTCGACCCTTTTGATCAAATGTGATATGTCCCTAGGTCTTCTAGGACCCCTAGATATGTATGTTTTCATTAAATAGGATGAAAGGGGTCATAAGATATCCTAAGACCCCTTTTGGCCCTTTTTAAAAAATGAGATATGTCCCTAGGAGTCCAAGGACCCTATTGTGGTTTCACAATGCATGCCCCAATTTTCCTAGAAATGGGGACCCCTTGGAAAACTTTTATCTCCCAAACCCCTAGTCCAAGGCCTAGGTCATTTCTAGAATCCCCAAGGAGTCTAGGTCAAGCCTCAGTCTCTAATTGGGAGAGTCCAAAATGTCAAATTTGGAGAGAAAATGAAACTTTTGTATTTTTTAGTGCAAAAGTGTGTACTAGCACACTAGTGCACATGCACACATTATAGAGGTGTGTAGTTATGCTTAGTGTGCAAGTGCACACTCATTTCCCTCTAGAGATGTGTTCTTGTGCATGTGCACACCTCTGGAGAGTGCACACCTACGAGGGTGCACACCTATGAGGGTGCACACCTGTACTACTATGCACCTAGGGCTTGGGGTCTATACAAACTCTGTATGCCCCCTCCTCCACTCCATTTTCTTCTATGCTCTCTATGTTCCCACACCCTCACACCTTGCAACATGTTCTCCCTCCAGTCTTGCAATCACACTAAGATAAGGTTATCTAAAACAATGAAAGGTCTGCACATTCACACCTCCTCTTCCCTCTTAAAAAAAAAAAAAACCTAAGAAACAAGACCTAAGTCACCAAGAAGGTGCGCACATGTGCACCTCCTCAAGGTGCACATGCGTACCCCTTCTTTGGTAAAACTAATACACCTAAGGTAAAAGGTGCACATGTGCACACCTCCTCAAGGTACACACATGCTCACCTTTCTTATTCTTTCCAGCATTTAAGTGTATATTAGGGTGTGCATATGCACACCCTTGTGCACAAAACTTTAAAAAGCATTAAAACTAATTGGCCCCCCATTATGAGCACTTGTAACTATGCATATGCATAGTTGGCCACATGCACATGTGTGCACCTCACTGAAGTGCTCAAGTGCACAATTGCACAATTACACCTAAATGCTCAAATAGGGACCATGTAGTGCACCTAGTGCACCTATAAGGGTGTGCTAGGTGTACTAATCTACATAACATGGCTAATGGGGGGAATTAACTATTTTGGGTGGATTTGTGCTAGGTTTTGATCTATTATGGTTTGATTTTAGCTTTCCAGACTAATGTGTCCTCTCTTGTGTAGATAAAATGACATCCTCATCCTCTTTAATGGCCAAAAATATTCTTCCTAAGCCCATTATTTTCAAATACCAAGGTACACCAAGAAAAACTTGTTTTGCAAGATGGACATGTTGAGATTAGAGATACAAAACTTGGCCACATTGATTGGAACACATTCCTCACAATTTTTAGTAAGCCCAAGGAAAGGTCCACCATGGTATCTACACTTATGCATTCAAGCTTATTCAACATAGCCTCACACCCAACTTCAATACAGTCCTCAGAGTTGATTATGACCTTGGTAGAACATTATGTGCTTAAAGAAAAGGTCATTACAAGTGTCACTAGAGAAATAGTTCTTAACCTCTAACCTCAAAACATTGAGAAGTTATTTCATCTCCCAAGGGTAGATAAGTATTTGCAGATCATATATGAAGGAGCTGAGAGATGGTACTAGGAGAATGAAAAGGAAGCTAAAGAGATAATTTAATCATCCTTCTTGATTGATAGAACACCAGTAGGTCACAAAGTTGGTAAAGTGGATATGACATGAGGGTACATGAAGGATTATATTGGCTACATGATTGTGCTTTTGAGAAGAGAAATGGGACTCTCTGTGATTGGACATCTTCACATTTGGATGGTCCATTTCATAGAAACAATTAGGATGGAATGGATGCAGATAGACCGGACTACAATTCAGAGTGATAATTTTGATGAGAAGTTGGTAGTTGTCAAAGCTGACCCCAAATTCTACATGACATCATATTTGGTGTACTTGTTGGTGGCTAGAGTAATAGACTACCTAGAGGTTTATAAGAATGGAAGAATCCAAGATGCTAATGCTTGGCCTTATGTGGTATACACTCAACTGGTCAAGAAGAAGCTCTTAGAATAGAGCATAGAGTACAAGGTGGTGAATGATGGTTTCATATTTGTAATCATTTGATTCATAGAGGGTGATTATGTGAAAAGGATGTCAATGGAAGTAATTTCTAGGATCACAAAGGTCAACACATACTATATCTAGTTCAAAATATTCACCTACCTAAGGGGGGCTAGTACATTGGAGAATCCAAAGAAATTCCCAAGGTATCCATCAGATAGGCTCATTTTGTTGGAGATTTCAAGGAAACTCACATCTTCATATGACAAAGTGAGAAAATCGCATAAGAAGACATGGGTATGGCTTATGACACTTGGTCCTTTTGAAGTTAAACAAAAGAAAGATATTTCTACTTTTGATTCAAAGTGGGATCAATATCCACTAGAAGAGTACAACTCCCCTCGCCCCTACTTTGACAATATAGGGATCGTGCAACACTTGGCAGAGAAGGAATTTGTGCATAAAGATGCATTGTAGGATCATTGGATGAACATGGTAGATGACTATGATATTTGAATAATGGATTACTGTAGGATAACTCTACATCTAGAAGAGAAGGAACTCAAAATAAAGATCACATAAAGGTTTTTGAGAAGGAAATTGAAGATGTATTGGACCCATTCTATGACAAGTCTATAATGAATGCAAAGATTAGAAGGGGCAAGAATGTAAATATTAATCACAAAGCTTTCTATATAGTCCAATTAACAAAGGAATGGATCAAGAAACCTTTCAGACTTGATCTAGTTCCTAAGGCTATTCCTCTTCAAGCTAGAACACAACCTATTAAAGGTAAAGGTGCAAAAGTTACAGTACCAACCTTCCCGACTCAATCTCTAGTGAGGCAATAAATAATGCATCAACATGAGCAAGAGGTTGAGTATTTTGAAGCTGATAGTGGAGTAAGAAGGAAGAGAGCTCCAAAAAAGGGAAAGAAGTAAATGACTCCTACATAAGCACCTCAACAAGATAAGGTACTGACTAAACAAGAAGAGTGCTAAGATGAACTAGTAGCTCAAGTCCAAGAGACTATGCAAGTACATCCATAGCAAGAGAAAGAATAAGTGTTGGAACATGAAGAGGAAGAACAATAAGTGCCACCAGTAGCTACAAAGGAAGAAGCCTCTCCCTGAACACCTAAAAGAGTAAGAATTGAAACACAAGTGGCATGTACAAAGAGGAGAAAGTTAAAGAATAAAACTACTTTGATTCCTTGAGTTCCTGAGATGATTGCTAAAGCTAAAGCTAAAGAAGAAGAGGATGAGTAGATTGAATATGTCCCCTTGATTCAAAGGAATCACTCGGCTAGGGCCATCGAAGAGGAGAGAAAAAGAATCTCAACCACAATTGCTCCATCTATTCCAAAAGAACCAATTTAGGTTTCTACTTTAGAGGATGGGTAGTAGTAGTAGATAGTTGACATGGAGGGTCAAGAAAGAGATGTCTCTAACCTCTCTCATTTTGATTTCATGTCATAGGCACTAAGATGGTAGGTGAAAAGATAAGAGAGACTCCTATAAATGAATCCCTAGGAGAGGACTAGAATCAATTGTCACCTCTGCCTTAAGGAGCTTTAGGTATACCACCACCACCATTACAAGATTTTTCATTCTTAGAAAAAGGCTTAGTAACTCCACTTCCTATCACTACAAAAATAGAAGAAAAAGAAGTGGAGGAATAAGAGCACCAAATACCTAAAGAGCCTTAACAAACCCCTCATGATACAAAGGCTAGGACCTTATCCAAGTGGATACAGAGACTCCAACTATTGATCTTTCTCAAAGGGAGAAGACTCTAGAGAGGATTAATAAGGGGAAGGGGCCTATAGTAGAAACCACCTCTTCAATAAAATATATGTCTCCAATGGGCACCACACTAGCATAGCTAAAGAGAGAGGTTATGTTTTGGCAAAAGAAACACTTGGATCTAATTGTCAAGGAGGGAATAAGAGAGCTAGTAAAAACCATCAAGATGCCTGAGCTACCCATGGGTGATGCATGAGCATTGGCCTTCATTATGAAGAACCAAATCAAGACTTTCTTTTGCACATGGTCATTCCTCCTCTACATGCTAACACCAAACAACTAACTCCAAAAGACTATCAAATAAAGTAGGTCATGTTGGGAAGGCCCATGGTAGATATTGCAAAAGGGGTGATCACTACAGGAATGAAAGAGGTGTTCAAACATATGGACCAAGATGAGTTTGAGTTGCTAATGCTATGAAAAAAAAACAAGATTTTAAGAGTTTATTTGCATGGAGATGTGGTCCTAATAAACTTGGATAATCCACAGTTCACTCTTGTTGTGGCACTAGAGAGAAAACAAAAGGGAACTATACAATTGGATTCATTTTTGGGAGCATGCCAATAATGGTGTGATAGTTTTGATTAGAAAGGTGTTCAAATAATATAGGGGAACTTTAACTTGTTACACCATATTCAATCAAGTGTGGATAATCTAGTGTCTATAGTGAACAAGGATTTTGGATTGATGAATGAGGTACATACCTAGGCAAAAGACTTGCAAGCCTTGACATCAATAAAAGGTCAAAGGTATTGTATGCTCATGGAAGTATATACAACCGAGGAGCTTGATAAGCTTGATGATTGGATCGAGAAGATAACTGTTGATAATTACATCATGCAAGTACTATATGAAGATATTCAAAGATTAAAAGACCAAACTCAAGAGAAAATTCTAGAAGTAGAAAGGTACTATAATGTTGCTTTCCATGAGATTTTTGAAGATGAGTTAGAGACCAAGCTCAACACAATGCAATCAGTGGTCCAAAAATTTTGAGGAACCTTTGAATGCTTTTTCAGATGAAGATATTAGGCAAGCATTGAAGACTGAGGAGGTACTGTTGGAGTTGGACACCAAACTTGAGAATTTTACGGCAACCCAAATAGAGGTCAGCAATTATCATCAATTAGTAAATGATAAGTATAAAACTTTGGATTCACTAGAGGCTACCCAAGTAATAGAGATAATTGATAAATTCAAGTGGAAACATCTAGAGATCATTTTGGTGTAAAGGGGAAGAAAACCTAGATGCTGGAAATTCAATTTTGACACTACGAGAAATTTTGCATTTTTGGAACCTATCATCAAGATGCATAGGTATTCCATAGATAGAGGTGCACAGGTGTGTGGGTGTGCTATTTTCAGAGGTACACCAACAATTTTGAAGAAGCAATATTGTGCTGATAGTTAACTACCAATTTCTATTTTAAGAGCATTCCATGCATCATAAATGCATTTTGACAGTACTTTAACTCCCAAAAACATTCAGAGAAGGTCAAGCTTCCATTTTTAGAGCTTCTAGTGACTCTTAGATCCTCTTGCAGCTTTCTTCTTCATATCTACTTCTTCTTTGATTGCTTTAAGTCATGTAAAGGCTCATGCACCCATTAATTGATACAAACAAGGGTGGAGACCTACTTAGCACAATTTAGAGAGTCAGTTTGTATATAATTAGATTTATTTTATTAGTTTTTAGCATAAGTTGCATTTTAGGGACTCTCTCTCCTAGCACAAAGGGGGGAGATGATTTCTTATAAATATATGGATGTAATATGTACACTAGGCTGTTATTTTGATGCAATAATATATGTTATTGGTGCTCTCATTCTGAGTGTGTTATTTTTGTAAATGCATGTTTATGAATAATAATGGAGCCAATAGTTTTATTGCATTTTTATGATTGTGCAGCTTTTTAGTTTTAGTGTTTACCTTGTGTTAATGAATTTCATTGACATACTAAGTTGGAGAAAATATCACCTATTGTTCATGGATAGTGTCTTGTCTCGCATGATTGCACTTTCTATGGCCTTGGGATTTTATGAGAAGTGAAACATCTTTTGGTTATTATTGAGTTCCCATTGATGATTGCACTAGTGGAATTGAGAAAGCACTGCTCCTATTTTCATTGGTTTCCTACCCAATCTTTTTGATGATTTAACTCGCAAATGTGTTGTTACCATGGTTTATGTCTATGAGGAATTTCCCTTTCAAGTTATTTTCTGTAATCTCTTGTTACCTTATCTTTGTTAGTTTCTTTGCTAACACTTAGTTAAAATAATAATTCATGTAGTTGCATTGATAAATTGTATTCATCATAAAATAGAAAATACCAAAATTATATCTCTTTTGTGGTTACTTTTCAAACAATAGATCAAATATCTTATGCAAAATTGGTCAAACTAGTAAAGATCTCCTCGTGAGCATACACATTTATCTTCAATTGAGTAGATTCCAGTAGGTTGCAAGATCACCCAGAACCTTGGAGTTGATCCTAGATTAGCTTTTCAAGAGAGGATTTTGAAAGGATTCCTATCCTTAAGAATCGTGCAAAATGACACTACAAAACATAAGATATGGCTCAAAGGCTTATCAAATCAAATAAAATTTGTAGGATTAAAATTATTTCCATCACTATCCATAACTGAGGACTGTCAAATCAAGGGAATTGTATAAAGATGTGGTACGAAAAAAGATGTCACTTTCTTTTATTTCCCTATCCAAGGCATAACCCAATCTCCCAATAGCATCATCATTTTATAGAGAGAAAGATCGCACTGTGGGTTGGATAGAACAAGAGTTAGTCTTGTCAAATTCAAAATATAGCATGAACTCCCTATAGTGTGATTTCACTATAGTATGATTGCACTATAAGGAAAAAATTTTAAAACTAAAACACACAACCATTTTATCATTTTCAACATTCCAAACATATTTCTAGTTTCCCTCCTTGATTCTAATACTATGAATGTGCTATGAGCTCCAAATTTCATGATTAAATTGCTTCAAAAATGCATCCATGTTACCATCAATTTAAATCTAGAGAAAGAAGTAATTTTTTTCACTATTTTATTTTTTAAAAGATTATTATTATTTTCAATCAATTCTAAATTATATTTTATTATATTTTTAAATAGGATTGTTATTTTTCCAACAATGGATAATGTGCAAAATACTCCACCCATTCCACCACAAAATCCTCTATTCAATCCACCACAAAACAAAACCTTTCACCAAATCTACCACAAAATCTTATCAATGAAGAACAAGAACCTCAATAACCTCCACCAATCCAAAGAAATCCTCCTGGGGCACAAGGAAAATTATTAAATGAAATTGAATTTGGGAAAAACAATTAAAAATATTGGTCAAGATGCTTGAAATTTTGGAAAAAAAAAAGCTAGTAGGGAACAACATGCATAGTCACTTGAGTCTTTTTTGACCCATGTAGGCTCAGTTAATGGAAAACTTAATATATGATATAATAAGAGAGAAGAGAAAAAAAGTTATTATGTAAATAAATTATTCTATGAAGATGTAAAGAAATACAAAGATTACAAAAGATGACATATGTAAATTGTTTAAAAATCTTGGAAAAATTGGACACCCTTAGAACTACAATGAAGAGCTACCTACTCATTAGTGCATTAGTTAGGACATAAAAATAGTTGTTGAGACAAAAGGTTTATGGTATTTGATGCCCTTCTCTACAAAAATCACGAGGTTCCTATATATTTCTTAAAGAAATTGAATTTCGAGTTTATCCTTAAGGAAGTCACAAATTATTTTGGTATGCTAGGTTCTTAGGGTAGAGGCAATAGGCCATTATTTGACAAGAAGGGGACATATCGTGACCCTAATGCACCTAGGGTGCCTATTGGAAAGCCCTAGGTGGATCATGTTAGTGTTCCTTCCATTGTGAAAGAACATGTAGAGGTTGACAAGCTAGACACCATTTGTGCTTTGGCTTGGAGTCTCATTTGTTGTGTCACTCCTTTACTTGAGGATGAGCTATGTAAGTCTGGATGAGGCCATATCTCTCATTCTTCTGGATCTTTGTGCACATTTGGCACTGCCATCAGAGAGGAGGGGGAGGAGGATAGACTGATGATCAACGAATTTGTCAATGTGACATTTGGAATTGATATATAGGTAAATATTTATAATTATATTAAACTAATTTAATCACATCTTACATCTACGTGAATGACTAATAAATTAGTATGTATTGTTTATATTCAAAATTTGGGGCCAAACTATTGATGGCACTGGTAATGATATCCCGACCCTATTTTACTCTATATCAATGAATCCACAAGTATGTATTGATTTAATAATTTAAATGAATACATTTAGTTATATGTAATCATATGAATGGTTGAATCATAGCTTATTATGCAAGTACATTAGTTCTCTATTGGACCATCAACATTCACATCGGATAATGAGAATGGGTGTGATACCACTTATGTAGAGGTATATTTCTTTGCATGTTAATTTGATTTAATTGATTATATTTATTTAAGAAATGGATAAAAAATTAAAAGAGTTAGCATATTATGATCAACATGTAGAGTCAAAATGATCATCGCAATGTTTACATAGTCACTTGGATTTGGGACAACATAATTTTCCCCATAGGTATATACATTTACTAATGGATTATAATTGGTATGTCTACAGTACATTCTTATATGAATGGTTGTCTAACAAATTCACATACACTTGCAATAAGTAAATGTCGCAACTTTAATATTGGCACTGCACAGTGAAGGATGCAATGGTACATTCACAAAAGTGCCCAAATTTATTAATTGGTGATGTTGTAGAAAAAATATGTGTATTTCTAATAACCACAAATAATACTCGTGTTATATCATTTTCAGCTATTGACATGGAAGACCCCTTTGACTGTTCATGTGTCTATTGATCATGGAGTTGTTCCAGTCACTAATTCTAAAGCATTGGCTGAGGTGTGAAAGAGTTTTCTTAATTTTATTTGTCATTTATAATAGTTAATAATGAATTTTGAAATGGTTTTCAAATATATTTTAGTGATTATTTTGATCATTATTGTAGGGCCTTTTTACTCCAGATTGCTTGTGTTCTCTCAAGGTGGATTTACAAAGTGACTATTTGGTAGGGGTAAGCAAATATTTTATTTTATGTGTACATATATTTCAAATTTGATGCATATATACTTTTTATTTTATCAACTCAAGTTGTAGAAGAGTTTAGACAGGAGGACTAGCGAGCATATTCAAAAATTCTCCTCATCCATAACATCTCCCACTACATGAAGATCAAAGATAGCCATAGATTTTTTTCTTTCCCTTGCAGAAAGGAGTAGATTAGGCATGCACATTATATGCCTATTCAACATTAGTGGACATTTTTTTTTTTTTTATTGTATTTGGTAGAGTTGATGTCTGGCATTATTGGGCATAGACTTGATGTATCAGATTATTGAACATATATTTGATGTATGACATTGTTGGATATCAAAATATATATCTTTTTTATGTTTTAAGTATTAATGTATGCAAATTATTTTTATCCTTTCAAGTATTTTATGCATGACATTCTTGGATATTGAAATATATATCTTTTTTTATCTTGTTTTAGATATTTGATATATGGCGTTGTATGACATGGCCAATAATACCATTTGAATGAACTATGAGTCCAAAATATGTTGGCATGTTCAAAAATGCCAATGTCTTATAAGTGTTAATGAAGGGCTAGTATAGGGTGTTGGATAATTGAAGGGAGGGGGAATAAATTATCTCAAGTCCTTGAAAAATAATTTGTACCCTTTTAAAGTTATCAACAAATAACTTGGTTAAACATTCTACTGACCAACAACAATTTACTACTTAATGCATATATCTACATCAAATAAGATGAAATACATCAATCACACATTAACACCAATATTTAACATGGAAACCTAATTTGGGTAAAAGCCACTATAGAAATTTTCACCCACAAATAAATTCACACTTCTCAAGTGGGTCTGGTTAAGATCCAACACTAGTAAAGGTTACAAGAACATCTATAAAATGTGACCCTATTAGGGGGATTTCACCAAATATCGAATAGATCAGTCACTCCTCAATGAGTGGTCTTTCTAAATGACTTAGTACATTTTTTATATTGACACCTTACAAAGGAATTACAAATATGACTATTAGATCCACTTGGTTAAGAGATTTTCTACTGTAATGGTTAGAAAGTACTAGTAAATTGATCTACTGAAAGAGAAACTACCTTTTTCTATTCAAATATCCTTTCTTCTCAATCCTCTTGTTCGTGTTTTTCTTTTCTTGGTTGATCAACACATATAGTTTATTCAATTCTTTCCTTTACCCTATTTTTTGTTCTTCTATTAGTAACCATCAACAACATTAACTTTCTCACTCATCCTTTATATAGGCATTCTTTTGCCACTTAATCTCCTTCATTAGGTTTTTCCTTGAATTCTTCTCATATCTTCAGTCAAATATTAGCTTACATACAATGTATGTGGCACAAAAAATGTTTTATGCATTGGGTCAACTCTAATTTACCTTGGAACTTGAACTTTTCTTAGATCATGAACATTTCCTTGAATCTCTTCCATATTATCTTACCTAACCATTTCATAAGTAGATTTCACTAACAAACTTATTACCTTCCTTAGAATCTTTTGGACTAGTCTAGATTCACATTTGATGTCATCCCATAATTGATTTAATCAAAATGGTTCTCCTTTGTCGACATGTCTTCTTCCTTTACCAAATAACCTCATCTACTTGGTTAACATTGTTCACTCAGTTACACTATCTTTTTTGGTAACACTTCCAAACTTTGTTCCTCTACATGTGCTCAATACACTTCCACTAATAATTTCTTTTCTTTTTTATGACCATTTCCAGCTTGATAACACACCTTTATTCCTTATATTTTCACTTCATAAATTCAAACCTTTCTTACAAACCAATGTAAATAACTTTTACATATTTCTAATTATTTATCAAATAATTTAAAATAATCAAACCAATATTACCTTGCCAAATATGTATTCATCAATTTCCCATTAAAGCATACACACTTAACATTATTTTATCATTTCATCTTCAAACTTTTACTAACCTTTTTTATTTTCTCAACACTGCATTCTTCAGATGAATTGGAAACTTACATAAATCAATAGTCAACTTATTGACTTATTGATATCATTTAGTCTAATAATTTTGACATCAATGACAAAATAACAAGTGATCAAATTCTCCTGCATTCCTTTGAATACTCAGTTTTCTAACCTTTCTTATCATCGACATCAGTTTATCAATTGTAGTAATATAGGGTTTTAAGGGTAGACTAAGGATTTTATTTATGTTTTGAGTTCAAAAGGTCTATGAGTGACCATTTGAATGTAATGCAGTAATATTTAGTGTTAGAATTCAAATTGAATTGTAAGTTGTCAAGTTGATAACACTTAATCAAAGGGAACTAATTGAATAAGAGTTGGTTAGATTAAGTATTTTGGAGTAGTTTGTGGGTTCTAAATATTGATAAATATATTTATAGCATGTGGATGCCCAAAAAAAAGGAACATTGGTTGATGTAAAGAGTCTTGGAAGCAACAAAAGTTAAATATTTGCAAAATTACATGATTTTGTCAACAAATAAGAAAGAATTTTAGTGTTTTCTTAGGATTATTATAATGTATTTTTGAAGATCCATTATTATAGGAATTTTTTAATTGAGTATAGTTTAAATTGGGAAATTTATTACCATTTCATATAGAAGGGGATCAAATTTGAATAATGACTGCAACAGGGGTTTGACAATTTCTTGTCATTTCATTTGGATCTAAACCATTCTACTTTATGTTTTAACTTATTATCTTGTAGAATGTATTATATATGATATGTTATATTCCATATTGTTGTTGTTTTCAAGATTGTTGCAAGTGTATTAACATTTCCTCTTTAGCATATATATTCCAAAAGCAATGATCACTCTCTTATATTGTGGCAAATACATGGAGATACATGTTCCTCCATAGGACATGTCTATTCATTACTTTTTTATTAATATAATCATTAATTACTTAACTATATACAACTATATATATCACACACATATCTTTAGTTTAGTTTCATGTGTCTATCCAACTAAAGCTACCAAACATTGACACCCCCTCTTAGCTAGGAAGGATAAACACATAGACATTACACCATTGGTAATACAGAAATGCAAGATTTAATGATACCTTTGTTAGCATGAATGTTGATGGTATTCTTTTGGGGGAGTATCCTATGCATTGTTAGAGCATGTGAGAGATTGTTAGTATGATTGACATGTTGCATTCATGATTGTGTTTGTCATGATGTCAACATAGAAGTATTTTTGAAAATCCATTATTGTAGGCATTTTAAAATTGAATCTAGTTTAAATTGGGAAATTTATTACCAATTTCATATAGAAGGGGATCAAATTTGAATAATGACTACAACAGGGGTTCAACAATTTCTTGCCATTTCATTTGGATCTAAACCATTCTACTTTATGTTTTAACTTTTTATCTTGTAGAATGTATTATATATGATGTGTTATATTCCATATTGTTGTTGTTTTCAAGATTGTTGCAAATGTATTAGCATTTCCTCATTAGCATATATATTCCAAGAGCAATGATTAGTCTCTTATATTGTGGAAAATACATGGAGAGACATGTTCCTTCATAGGACATGTCTGTTCATTATTTTTTATTAATATAAACATTGACACCCCCTCTTAGCTAGGGAGGATAAACACAGATATTACGCCATTGGTAATATAGAAATGCAAGATTTAATGATATCTTTTTTAGCATGAATGTTGATTGTATTCCTTTGGGGGATTATCTATGCATTGTTGGAGCATGTGAGAGATTGTTAGTATAATTGATGTGTTGCATTCATGATTGTGTTTTTCATGATGTCAACATAGAAGTATTTTTGTGAAGACTGGAAAAGTAGCAAACAATGAATGAGGTCGTACAGATAGAGAATTGATGATCAGGTCAAGCATGATTAAGGACATCTTCCATGTTATGTCCTAATGATGAGGTTAAGTGCACATCAAGTACGAAGAAGATATGCTTGAATTAGAAAGAGAAGTATATAGACAGAGCTCCTAAGAAGTAGTTTCTACTATTTGAATTGTATCTCCTAATAGATATAAAATCATGATATGTGAGGTTAGATAGTGAAACAATAAATTTAGATAATTCCATTAGTGAGTGTGCAAGGTCTAAGGTCACACATATGAGAAGTTCTAAAGACTATGAGTAGGCAGTGTTTTGTAATTGTAAATATAATTAATTACCTTAATGAAATCTTATTATAATTAATTGGGAAAGCCTCAAGGCTAACTCAAGGAATTTTTTTGAGCATATGGTATAAAGGAAGATTATTTTCCTTTTGGTGAAGTGTGGATTGGAATTCATGAAATGTGAATTGTGTGAATAAGAGAAGTGTATTTGGTAAATGCAGGTAAGAAATCCAAGGGATTATTGTTTGTAAAGTTGGTGAGTTGGTATCAAGATCAGAAGAAGAAGAAGAAGAAGTCTAGTTGATAAGATAGAGGAAGATGAAGTACAAGTATAGTTTATTTCTATTATTCTATAAGGAATAATTTAGAGAAAAGTTGAACAGTGAGTTCAGTAATCTTGCCGTTGAAGCTGTCTGGACAATGGGTTCATCCACCTTGTACAACTCTTAACAGGGTTGGCACAACTCCTATTAGGGTTGGAATCTCCTAACATGGATTTGAAGTCTCCTAACATGGATTGATATGTATTTAATGCATTTCATTGGCTCCTAATAGAGTCCATCCTCTAAAAAGAAAAATTTATATTAATACATCATTTTGTGGGTACCATCCCCACTGGGTTTTCCTTTGATCAAGGGTTTCCCTAGTTAACATATCTAGTGTTATTGTATATGAGTATTTTTTCTGGTTGTTGATTATATTTCTCATATGGGTAAGGATTAATAAGGTTGATTATTTTTATAATAGTTGGATAAGTGATTCACCCCCCTCGCCCCCCCCCCCCCCCCCCCCCAAGTTATATTAGTAGACTTTACTTTCTAACAATTGGTTTTAGAGCATCAAGTCCTTAAGGAGAAATCTTAATAGCTTAAGGAGATCTATGGCAGGTCATTTGGAAAAATAAAGTCCTAAGTTTGATGGAATTAGTTATGGAAGTTGGAAAGAGGAAGAAAATAAAGGTTTGAAAATATTTTCATATTGGACATGTAAAGAATTTGGTCATTTTTCATCAGAATGCCCTAAGCGAGTAAGGAAGACTAGAAAGAAATTTCATTTTTATGATTTTGAGGAATTTAAAATAAGTATGGAAATATTTTTGAGTGATAATGATGATGAATATGATGAACATGGATTGGTTGTGTAAGTAATAGAAGAGATAGCTTTAGTAACTATTGTTGATGATTAGTATTTTGATGAAGATGTTAATCCAATGGATAACAAAGAGAATGTTGAGTTGTTTTATGAGACTAATAATGATTTTTAACAAAGAGATGAATAGAGATCAGAACCAAGAGTTGAGGTAACAACTCCTACACCAAACAAGAATTTGACAAAGAATCATCCTGCTAAATAGATTATTGGAAGTAAAGACAAAGGAGTAATGACAAATAATAGAGTACATGAGGAATTATTCTTGATTACTCAAGTTGAATCTAAGAGAAGAGATGAGGCGTAAAAGGATGATCATTGGGTTCAAGCAATGAAGGAAGAACTAGATCAGATTGTGAAGAATGAGACATGGGAATTGGTTCCTACGCCTAAAGATAAGAATATTATAGGAACTAAATGGGTATTGAGAAACAAGATGAATAAATTTATGAGGAATAAAGGTAGATTAGTATGAAAATGATATTTACTACTAGAAGGTATAGATTATGAAGACAAATTTGCCCCTGTAGCTAGAATGGAAGCAATAAGAATGTTCTTGGATTTTGTAACAAGTAAAAAGTTTAAATTGTATTGAAGATGGATATAAAGTTAGCATTTCTAAATGTAGAATTTGAAGAAGAGGTTTATATTGAACATCTTGAAGGATTTCCTTTTATAGAAGAAAAAGACATGGTATGCATATTAAAGAAAGCATTGTATGCTCTAAAGCAAGCACCTAGAACCTAGTATGCAAGGATGGATAAGTATTTGCCAAGACTTGGATTTGCTAAAGGTATGTTAGATAGTAATCTATATTTGAAATAAATTGAAAATGGTTTTTTTATCATTGTGATATTTTTTGATGACATAATATTTGGAGGTAATGATAAAGTAAGTGATAAGTTTACTGAAGAGATGAAAAATGAGTTTGAGATGAGTATGATTGCTAATATGAAATTTTTCTTGGGTTTATAGATTGTGAAAAATAGAGATGATATTTTTGTATTACAAGATAAGTATTCAAAAGACTTATTGAAAATATTTAGCTTGGAAATTTTTAAGCATGTTGGTACACTAATGGTAATTTTTCACAAGTTATCTAGCAAAGATGAGATACCTACAACTAAGAAGAAGAAGAAGTACAAATCAATGTTTGGAGGTTTGCAATATCTAACTCACACTAAACTAGTTATAGAAAATGTAGTTGGGATAGTAGAAATATTTCAAGATGATCCTAAGGAATCTCATTATGCAATAGTGAAGATGATATTCAGATATTTGAAGGGTACACCTAATTATGGATTATGGTATGATGGATCAAGTGATTCCACTTTGTATGCATATACTGCTGTAGATTGGGAAGACAATATGAATGATAGAAAGAGCACTAGTGGTGGATCATTTCATCTTGGAGGAAGATTGGTTTCTTGGTTGAGAAAGAAACAAGATTGTATTTCACAAAGTATAGCAGAAGAAAAGTATGTGGCAACATCAAACAATTGTAATTAGATCAAGTGGATGAAGTAGATGTTGAAAGATACAGTGAATATGTCTAAGAATCCTATATTGCATTATAAGATTAAGTGTATATCTATTGAGTATCATGTTTTGAGAGAGAAATTTGTAGAGAAAGAAATCATATTGGAGTATGTAAGTACAAAAGATGGGATTTCAGATATCTTTACGAATCCTTTGCCTAAAGATACATTTAAATGCTTGTGAGCTATGCTTAGAGTTATGCCCCTGCCTACTTCTGAGTAGTTGATATAGAGATTGCATCAATCTAGTGGTATAGAGAACTATTTTTTGATAGGATTGAATGTTGATGCTTCTTTTATGGGGAGTTTCTAAGATGAGCAAAGTCATCTAGGACTCTTGGTAAAAAAAAAATTGAATAGTTTCGTTGGTCACTTGAGCTAGTTGAAGACTTGGAGTAGATGATTAACATAATGAAGCCTTTATCATTGACATAAAGGGGGGAGAGAATGCATGAAAAAAAATCCTTAGTACTATGGGGGAGAGATTGCATAGAAAAGTATCATGAATGGGGGAGAAGATCCTCTAAGCTTAATAAGGGAGAAAGTATTATTGATGTCAATGGGGAGATACATTCAATGGGGGAGAAGTTGAGATTTGTTCCTAAGGATCAAAATGTGAATAATTTTTGTCAATCCTATGTAAGGAAAATCAAGTGTGAAAATAGCTTCCTACACTAATCTCTTAAGGAAAGTATGGTGCAAATCCTTTTAAAAACTTTTCACTTACAGATTTGTAAACAGCAATAATATTGTGACCAACAATGCATACATAAAAATAGATAGAGAAAGAAACACATAACAAAAAGATTTTCTAGTGGGGACAAACTTTCGGTAAAACAACCCCACCCCTCTAGAACCTGCACAATGTATTATCTTCAACAAAAGGTTACAATACACTTGCAGTGCAAGCTCAATAGTGATAACAGAAGACTCCAATAGCAACTCACAGTACCAACAATACACTCTCACGCATCACTTCTCTTCATAACCCTAAAAATGCTTATAACATGTGCTTCACTTTAGGGCTACTCCCAAAGATAAACCGTATTAGGGTTTTTACCATTCTCCGAGAAAATAGGAACCTTAGAAAATTTTTGAGGTGATGCCTCGAACCCCACTATTGGGGTAGAGTGTACAGTACTCAAATATCTCAGTTGCCACATGACTTCACATGTCATTGAATCTTCCTAATATAACTCTTACATGTCATAGGAATCCGTCATAACCGTTTTACTCATGATCTCCTTACGCATAATTCAAGATGTCGACACATCAACATTATTTGCAAGAAATATATTTTACAAAACAAATAATAAGAAAAGAAATTATACAAGGTTGAGACACCTTATTCCTAACATCCTAAAGAAAGAGATACATACAGAGCAATGTATTAGAGGATTTTAGATTTTATTGATGAAGAGAATTTGAAAAGAAAAAAATATTAGTATCAATAATAGAGTATTGATTTGGTATTCTTGGAACTTAGATGTTTTTCATCTATGTTTCCATCAATTTAAAAAGGGGAGATTACTAGCATTAATGTTGATGGTATTCCTTTGGGGGAGTATCCTAAGCATTTCTAGAGAACATGGGAGATTGTTAGCATGATTGACATGTTGCATTCATGACTGTGTTTGTCATTGATGTCAACATAGTAGTATTTCTGTGAAGACTTGCAGAGTAGCAGACAATGAATGAGGTTGTATGGATAGAGAATTGATGATCAGGTCAAGCACGGTTAAGGAAATGTTCCACATTTTTCCTAATGATGAGGTTAAGATTGCATTAGATACAGAGAAGATATGTAGACGATATGCTTGATTTACATAGAGTGGTATATAGATAGAGATCTTGAGAAGTAGTTTTTGACGTTGGTATTGTATCTCCTAACAGAGGTAGAATCATGATATGCAAGGTTAGGTAGTGATAGAATATAGTCAAATAATAATGTCAATGAGTGTGTAAGGTCTGAGGTTGAATGTGTAAGAAGTTTTAAAGATTGTGAGCCGACAATGTTTGTAATTATAAATATAGTTAATTATCTTAATGAGGTCCTAGTATGATTAATTGGTAAATCCTCAAGGCCAACTCGAGGAATTTTTTTGAGGATATCATATAAAGGAAGGTTATTTTCCTTTTGGTGATGTGTGGATTGGAATGCATGAAGTGTGAAGTGTGTGAACAAGAGAAAAGTATTTGGTAAATGAGAGTAAGTGATCCAAGGGATTATTGGATGCAAAGTAGGTGATCTGGTATCAAGATTAGAAGAAGAGGAATTATGGCTGATAGGATAGAGGAAGATGAAGTACAAATACAGTTCATTTTTATTATTCTACAAGGAATAATATGGAGACCAATTAGACAGTGAGTTTTCTGGTCTTTCCCCTAAATATTTTTGAATAGTGGGTTCATCTACTTTCTAAAAATCCTAACAAGGTTGGAATAAATCCTAATAGGGTTGGCAAAACTCCTAATAGGGTTGGAATCTCCCAACAGGGATTCAAAGCCCCCTAACATGGATGCAAAGCTTCCTAATAGGGACTAATATGTACTAAATGTATTTTGTTGGCTCCTAATAGAGTTCATCCTCTAACAAGGAACATTTATATTAGTACATCATTTTTGTGGGTACTATCCCCACTGAGGTTTTCCCTCTAATCAAGGGTGTCCCTATTTAACATATGTGGTGTTATTGTGTATGAGTATCTTATTTTGGTTGTTAATTATATTTCTTACATGGTTAAGGATTAATAATGTTGATAATTGTTATAATAGTTGGATAAGTGATTCAACACCCCCCACCTCCCCCCTCCCCACCCCCCACCACCACCCCCCTCTTAGTTATATTGGTGGACTTTACTTTTGAATAATCTTTGATCAAAATATATCCACAATTTTGATATCATGAGTATTGGTCTATTAGAATATCAACACTCAATATTCACTAAATACTCTGAGTATTGGCCTATTAGAATATCAACATATGATATTCACCAAGTAATCAATAAGGTAATGACATGCAAAATATCAAAACATGATGTTCACCAAGTACCTATTATATGTCTATAAAAACAACTCATAGATCATCAAGTGAATGACATTTAACACTTATTTGTTGATTTAAAGGATATATTTCATCATGGTCTATTTTTTCATTTCCATAAAATATATATCATGACCAAAATTAGTGTACAATAATCACAATGCAATAACTTTTGCAAATACAGATGATAATCATTTGGAAGTCATCACTTCCTCGTGATCTAAACATGGGGTAGGCCCTTTAAAATCATATAATCACATATATGGACTTTTGAACTCCCTCTAAATATCAATCATGTAAGATGATTATCTAATAATGGTTTTGATGGAGCAACATACTCCCTCAAAATTTGATATCAATCCTCTTTTTCATGCAAGAGTGTCCTTAGAAAAGATCAAGGAAAATATCTCTTATAGTATGTATTAAAATGAAATAATAAGAGAGAGATTAACATGATACTAAAGGATAATTCTCCATAATGATATAAGATCATTCCAATATAATATAGATAAAGATCTAATTTAAATATATATAATATATATATATTCAATTTTCTAAGTATATATCTTCAATATATGATTTCACATATTATTACGTTCTATACATATATATAATCACCATATACTTTGGTTATGCTATCTATGAAATAATTATTAATGATGACATGTATTAATATAGATTTGATACATATACATATATAAAATTAGCTATTTAATATCATAATATACATGGAGATATAACAATAATAATGTAAAGGAAATAAATTACCTTAGTTTTCATGTGGTGTCTTGTTGAGCTATCATTTTGTATGATACTTAATAACAAGAATCCTTTCAAACTCCTCTCTTGAAAACATAATCTAGGATAAACTCCAAGGTTTTGGGCAATCTTGCAACCTACTAGAATCCACTCAATTGAAAATAAATGTGTATGTTTACAAGGAGGCCTTTGCCTATATTAATTTTTATTTTAACCAAGTGTTAGCAAAGAAAATAAAAAAGATAAGATAACAAGAGATTTAAAAAAAATAACTTGAAAGGAAAATTCCTAATGGACATAAACCATGGTAACAACATGTTTGTGAGTAAAATCATTAAAAAGATCAGGTAGGAAAGCAATTAAATTGGAGCAACACTTCCTCAATTCCACTAATGAAATCATCGATGGGAACTCAATAATAACTGAGAGATGTTTCACTTCTCATCAAATCGCAAGGCCATGGAAAGTGTGTTCATGTGAGACAAGAAGCTATGCAAGAATAATAAGTGATCTTTTCTGCAATTCATTATGTCAGCATAATTTTTTAACACACGAAAAACACTACACCTAAGAGGTTGCACAATCATAAGAACACAATAAAACCATTTTCTCCATTATTATTCATGAACATGCATTCACAAAAATAACACACTCTAGTAAGAATAACTACATTTAGAATGAGAGTACCAATATCATATACTATTACATCAAAATAACATCTTGAAGTACATATTACATCCATATATTTATCAAAAATCATCTCCTCCCTTTGTGATAGGAGAGAGAGTTCTTAAAATGCAACTCATGCTAAAAACTAATAGAACAAATCTAATTATATACAAATTGTCTCTCTAAATGGTGTTCAGTAGGTCTCCACCCTTTGTTTATATCAACTAATGGGTGTATGAGCCTTTACATGATAGAAAAGAATAAAATAATAAGATAAGAAGAATGTAGCTGCAAGATGATCTAGGAGTCTCTGGAGGCTCCTAAGATGGAAGCTTGACCTTCACTAGGCATTTCTGGGAGTTGAAATATGGTCAAAATATATTTTTGGTGCATGGAATGCACTAAATTAGGAATTGGCAGTTAACTATCGACACACTTCTTCTTCAAAACTCTAGGCGCACCTATAAGAAAATCACACCTACACACCTTGATGACAGGTTCCAAAAATCTAAATTTTCTTAAGTTTCAAAACTGCATTTCCAACATCTAGGTTTTCTTCCCCTCTATATCAAAATGATGTCTGGATGTTTTCTCTAAGATTTCTCTATTATCTCCCTTACTTGGGAAACTTTTGGCAAATCCAAAGCTCCATATTTATCCTTTAATAATTGTCAGTAGTTACTTACTTTGATCTGAGTATCTGCAAAATCTTCAAGCTTTGTATCTATCTCTAACAATAATTCTTTAGTTTTGAATTCTTTTCTTATGTCTTCATCTGATGAAGCATTCTTGAGTGTTCCTCAAAATTTTTGGACTACTACTTGTGTCACATGGAGCTTAGTCTTTGACTCATCTTCAAAAATCTCAAGGAAAGCAACATTATAGTACCTTTTTACTTCCAAAATTTTCTCTTGAGTTTGATCTCTTATTTTCTAAATATTTGCATGTAGTCCTTTCATGACTTTATTAATAGAAAATATCTTTTCAATCCAAGCATTGATCTTATCAAGCTCCTCAATAGTGAATACTTCCATGAGTATACAATACCTTTGACATTTTATTGATGTCAAGGCATATAGGTCTTTTTCCCAAGTATGTACCTCATCCATTAACCCAAAATCCTAGTTTACTATAGATACTAGCATATCCACACTTGACTAGATATGGTGCAATAGGTTCAAGTTCCCCTATATTATATATACACATTTCTCTTCAAAGTTATCATGTCATTTTTGAAATGCCTCCAAAAATGGGTCCAACTATGTCGTTCATATTCCTTTCTTCTCTAATTTCATAGCAAGAGTAATATTTGGATTATCCAAGTCTATAAGGCCCAAAATTTCATGTAGATAGCCTTTTAATATTTCATTTTGCTTCCTGAGTCCTATCAACTCAGAGTCATCCTAGTCCATATGTCCAAACACCTCCTTCATTCTTGTAGTGATCATTATTTTTAAGGTGTCTACTATGACCCTTCCCAACATTATTTCCTTGATCTGGTAATCCTTAGGGGTTAGTTCATAGGTGTCAGCATGTGGAGGAGGAATGGATATATGTGCAAGTAAGTCTTGATCTTGGTTCTTCATTATGAAGGCCAATGTTTGTGCATTACCAGTAGGTGGGTCAGGCTTCTTAATTGCTTTCACTAATTTCTTCATTCCCTCCTCAACTATTAGGTCCAGTTGCCTTTTCTAGCAGAACATGACTTCTCTCTTCAACCATATCAGTGTGGTATCGACGGGGGACATGTATTTTGCTAAAGAAGTCATTTCCACTGTAGGCCCCTTCCCTTTGTTAGTCCTTTCTAGAGTCTTTTCTCCTTGGGAAATATTTGTAGTTCAAGTCTCTATATTTGGCTAGGCTTAAGGCCTTAGCCTTTTATCATGAGGATTTTTTTTAGGCTCTTTAAGTATTTTTCCTTCCTCTAATACTTCATTGGCATACAATTGCTAGGGCTCTCTTTCCTTTGTCACATGTTATTCAATTTCTGTAGCCTAAGGAAGTTGAGTTACTGAGCCTTTGTCTAGAAATGTTCAGTCCTGAGATGGTGGTGGTGGGATGCTCAAAGGTCCTTAAGGTAAAGGCAACATTTAATTTCAATCCTCTCCTAAGGGTTCACTTGTGGGAGTATCTATTATCTTTCCTCCTACCATCTCAATACCTAGTAGTGTGAAATCAAAATCAAAGAGATGAAAGACATCAGTTTCTTAACCCTCCATGTTAGTTATCCATTGTTGTTGCTCATAATCCATTATTGATACAGTTATAGGTTCTTTAGGAGTAGATGGAGGCATCACTATTGAACTTCTTCTTCTATCCTCTTATGTTTCTCATGATGAGTGAGTCCTTCAACTCAACAGGACATATTCAATGTGCTCCCCATCTTCTTCTACATTAGCTTCTAGGATTTTCTTGGGCACCTATAGTGATGGAGTGCCTTTCTTTTTCAATTTCCTTCTCTGTGGTGGTGTTACCATAGTTGATTCAATCATTTCCCTTTTAGGAGCCAAGGGGCAGGTTTCTTCCTCTTATGTGTTCACTAGTGGCACCCTCTATTCTTCCTCCTCCTCTTGTTGTGCATGTTCTTCCTATACCTACTCTTTTTGTGGAGGCATTTTCTCAGGTTCTTAAGCTGGGACTTGAGTTGTAGGCTTAGCTTGAGGCTCTTCTTGTTTAGGATGTCCATGTTCTTGTTTTGTCTCTTGTTCT
The DNA here is from genome assembly GCA_028749045.1 of Cupressus sempervirens. NCBI lineage: Eukaryota > Viridiplantae > Streptophyta > Pinopsida > Cupressales > Cupressaceae > Cupressus > Cupressus sempervirens. The sequence continues at coordinate 253,490,662 of CM053787.1, forward strand.
TGAGTTGTCTACTTCTTTGCCTTTGTAGGTTCTCTTTTTCTCTTATTCATGCCCTTATCTACCTTGAAATACTCAACCTCCCTCTCATGTTGATGTATCATTTCTGACCCCACTAGAGATTGAGCAAGGAAGGTTGGAACTATAACTAATGCACCTTTTCCTTTGATTGACTACACAGTGGTTTGTAGAGGGATATCTTGAGGAACTAGATCCATTCTAAATGTCTTCTTTATCCATTCCTTTGTCAAATGGACTATATGTCTAGCCCTATGATTGATGTCAACATTTTCATCTCTCCTAATCTCTACATTCATTATGGGCCTATCATAGATCTTGTCCCTATTGTATAGAGGATCCAAGATATCTTTTGTATCCTTCTCCATAGCCTTCAGCGAGATATTTATTTTGAGCATCTTCTCTACTAAATATAGAGTCATCCTAAAATAATCCATTATTTGGATATCATAGTTGTCTACTACATTCATCCAATGATCCTCCAATGTATCCTCATGCACAAATTGCTTCCCTACTAAATGTTGTACTATCCCTATGTTGTCAAAGGGCAAGGGGAGTTGTACTCTACTAAGGGATACTAGTTCCACTTAGAGTAAAAAGTCATAATATCTTGCTTTTGCTTGACCTCAAAAGCATCAATCATGATAATCCATACCCATGTCTTCTTGTGTTTTCTTCTCACTCTATCATATGAAGATGTGAGTTGGTGTGCAATCTCCAATAAGATTAGCCTATTAGATGGATATCCTAGGAGCTTCTTTGGGTTTTCCAAAGTACCATCTACTCTTATGTAGGTGAATGTTTTGAACTAGAGGTAGTATGTGTCGATCTCTACGATACTGGCCCTTACTTCTACTAATGTCCTTTTTGCATAATCACCTTCAATGAATTTGATGATTAAAAATATAAAGCTATCATTCACCACCTTGTATTCCACACTGTTCTCTAAGAGTTTCTTCTTCACCAATTTTGGCTATACCACATAAGGCTAAGCATTAGCATCCTACATGCTCCCTTTTTTGTAAATTCTTTGGTAGTCTGTAGTCATTGCCATGAGTAAGTACACCATGTATGATGTCATATAGAATCTCATATCAGCTCTCCTAGCTATGAGTTTCTCATGTAGATTATCACTAAGGATAGTAGCCCAATCTATTGGCATCTTTTTCATCCTGATGGTATCAATAAAATGGACCATCCAAGTGTGGATGTGTCTTGCTACAAGAAGTCCCATGACTCTACTCAAAAGCACAATTTTGTACCCAATATCATCCTTTATATAACCCAGGGTCATGTCCACTTTGTTGACTTTGCAGCCTACTAGTTTTCTATCTATCAGGAAGGAAGATTGAATTTTTTCATTAGCTTCCTTTTCATTCTACTGATACCATATCTTTACTCTATCATAGGTAATCTTCAAATATTGGTCTTCCCTAGGAAGATGGAATACATTCTCGATATTTCTTGGTTAGAGGTCCAAGACTATCTCTCCTATGACACTCTTGACAACCTTTTCTTCAGTCATGTAGTTCTCTACAAGATCCATTGTAAATTTTGAAGACTAGACAAATGTAGGATCTGATGTCATGGTCACTAGGCCTAGTTAGATAAGTGTTGACACCATTTCAAATCATTCTTTTGGTTTGTTGTAGATGGTAAGGAATGTGTTCTAGTCTATATGACTGACCTCTGTATCTCTGATCTTAACATGCCCATCTTGAAAGTGGGATTTCCTTGGCACACCTTGGTATTTGAATACAATGGGTTTCAAAGCTATATTTTTAGTAGGATGATGACACCATTTTATCTACACAAGGAAAGAGACATTAGTTTTGAAAGCTAAGATTTGACCTAAAATAGACCCTATTTGACCCCAAATAGATCAAAACCAATCACAATGAAACCCAAAATAGCTAAATCCCTTGTTATACACTTCAGCACACCTAGTGCACCCTTGTAGTTCGGTTGGTGCATTGATTTGGCCTCTATTTAGCCAATTTTGTGCACCTATGCAACTGCACACATGCACAATGTGTAGGCAACTGAAACATGGAGGGATTTAGTGTTTTTTAGGTTTGTTCTCTAATACAAAGGTCAGCACCTTCTTAGTCTCTTAGGATAATCTCCTTAGATTTAGGTTTGTTTGTTTTTTGTTTGTTAAGGTTTTGAGAAGGTGTGCACATACACATCTTGTGGAGGTGCACATGCGCACACCTTCTTGGTGTTGCTAACCTTGGTTTCTCTTGTATTATAGGTTGGGAGTGGAGGAGACTAAAAGTGCACATTGAGGGTGTATAGGTGTAGATGTGGAATGGGAGTGAAGAGGAATCGAGGAAGAAGGAGGTCTAGGGTCTTTTATAGACCCCAGGCCCTTCTTAGTGTACATCTCCATGGGTGTTCACCTTTGCAATTGTGCACCCTCTAGAGGTGTGCATGTGTTCATGCATGCATCTTCGGAAGGAGATAAGTGTGTACTTGTGCACTATGTGCACCTGTGCCCCTTGAGTAGGTTTGCATGTGTGCTAGTGCACTAGTGTGCACTTAAGCACTTGAAAACCATTAAAAACTTCAATTTCTCAAAACTTAGAATCTTTGGACTTCCCTAGTCAGAGACTAGGGATTGACCTAGACTCTTTGGGTAGTCCAAAAGTGACCCACACTCTAGACTAGGATTCTAGGAGACAAAAAATTTACTAGGGGGTCCCTATTTCTAGGAGAAATGGGGTGTGTGTTGTGAAACCACAATACGTATAATAGTCACTTTATCCCTATTGCTTCAATTGCATGGGTACCCTTTTCATGTGGTTAAAGAGGAACTAAAGTCTTGTGAATGGTTGAGTTGATTATGATTAATTTCCAGTTCATTATTTTAGGCATATCTCTATTGTAGTATCCATGTATAAAATTGTACTCAATGATATCCATGGTAGTATCCATGTATATCTATGTGTATCCATGGTAGGATGGTATTTCTCAATGCAGCAAGAAAAAAATCTTGTAGTTAATGATACACATATATTAATACTATGGACTTTAGAGACATCGGACTCATTAGAGAAATCATTTTGGTGGTGATGTATTCATAACCTTACATGTGAAACTATTCCATGAAATTATATATGTTGCCTCCCTATCTATCATACTCAACTACTTAGAAACTATTAGAAATCTTACCTTTAATATGATATTTAAAGGTCTAACATGATCTCCATTTGCTTATCATATCCATGGGGTACCTAAAATGGATGGAAAGACTTCGATTTTCTATTTTGTGCCCTCCTCCCCTTGATTCTCATGGAAGTTGATGTATATTTTCCTTGTCTAAGTGTTTGATGCCTTCCTTTCTTATTTTATTTATTTGATGTCTTTACTCCCTAAATTCTCCCCAACAATAAGGTATACATTAAGGGTGGAGATTTATAATATCTAGTTAATACTGGATGTTGAAGACCCTTCTCTATTTGATGTGTTACATCCTCTGATGATTTGTTTTGTAAATTGTCATGAACCCTCTTTATGGTTGCATATGAACTAATTTGGACACATTATCTCTCTAATGGTTGTAATGATTTAGATGTTGGTTCTTGACTGAACTATTCAATCTCTTCTCTTGCTTGTTCTCTCTTGTGTTGTGTGTACTCAAGTGGATCAAAGATAATCTATATATTTCCCTTTTCCGAAAATATTATAGAATGTTTGATGCTAACCATGTATACTTTGATTCCTCCTTTGTATGAATTTTTCTCCATATCATTTCTATTCTCTCTCACATAATTTTCACCCTAGCTTTGATATCATGTTGTTTTTTCAAGATCATTGTAAATGTTTTAACATGGCATCTTCTGTATATAATTTCTAAGAGCAGTGATCTCTCTTATATTGTGGAAAATACATGGAGAGACATGGCCCTTCATAGTACATGTATATTCATTATTTTTTATTTAATATAATAATTAATTATTTAAATATATATTTATTTATTTATATATAGTTATTAACAAGATTCTATGCAAGGAAGGAAAGTTGTGTTGCTATGTGGAGCCTAATTAGACTCACAGGTTAATTTTTCCCCACTTTGTTTGCTATGGTTTCACCCCAATTTTTCCTACAAGGGTTTGGGGGCAGTTCCCCCATTCTAGGGGTCAAGGGACAATACCCCATGCAAGGTCTAGAGGCAATTCCCAAGGTGGGGTCCTAGGGTCACACCCCAAGCATGCTTCATGTTGCAATATAGGGTAGGGTTAAAGGGAAACTCCCTTGAAGCCAAAAATGAATTCATTATTGTAAAAGGCACCAAGACTTAACTTTCTATTAGACATGGAATGTTCTAACACTTATTTTTTAAGCAACATAGATCTTGTATAAATGGCTTGGGATTAGGGATTTTATGATGTATGATGAGATAGTAGCTTCTTGTAGTGGTATTGAGTTGCAATAGATTTCATATTATAACTAGGCTGAAATCACTAGGTAATAATATTGTACTCATTGTTTGGATGATGTAACCTAAGGATTAGGTAAGTCGTGTTAAATCTTTGTATTTTTTGTTCTCTTATGTGTTTTGTATTGCTTTGTGATATTGGTTATATTTGAATGTAATTATTATTTTGATCTCTTTAATCCTAACAAGTTGGTAAGTGAACACCAAAGGAATCTCATTGATTGATTGTACTAGATTTCCAAGTTCTATATAAGTGTTCCAAAATAAGGGCACTTGATGGTTTGGTATATTAAGATAATCTCAAAAGGGTATCAAGATCAATTATTCATTTGTCTAGTGTTTTGGATTCAATTAGTGAAAAGTGAATACCAAATTGACCAAGTGTTCTCAATGCACTCTAATACCCTCATAGATTTAAATGTTGAAATTTCCCTCACTTAATTGTTCTAGCACCTTAACATATCTTATCTTGTGCAATGTAACATGATTTGAGAAGTTTGTAAACCACACAAACTAATCTAACATATATCCCCAATCACACTTCCTTGACTCAGTACACCTTGGAAACACTTAGGTTCAACATGCACTTGAATGTTCTTCATACTAAATAAATGAAATGAAGTCTCCAATACCATTTACCTAGCCAACTAGAGCTATTAGAGAAAAAATTGGTCCCACAATGAATAGTTTGAAAGATGTGCCATTGAGAAACTTTCAACTAACCAACAATGTAGCTTTTTGCACTAGCCAAGATGAGGTCACCAAAAAAAAACTAAGTTGAGTATCCCAAAAATGAGATGCATTCCAATAAGAATTCCCAATATGGTCCTTCTATACTTCATGGTTCTCCAAAACCTATCATGAGGTCTAAGATATCACTCTCTAGAAATTTTTGCTTGATTTGGCTTAGTGTGCCATGATGATACTTGTTGTTGTACTAAAGATCATTTTCTACAAATGTAATAACATTTCTATTTTTATTGATGTGTTCCAAATGCAGATTTTAAGACTTATAAATATGAGAGGAGGAGACATGTCTCTATGGTTAATCATCATTAATTAGTAATAAATAAATTAACAATAATATAAATAACCATATATGTATATTATACATATAATATATTATATAATATATATTATTATTATATATATTTATGTATGTATGTATGATAATATTTGTCTAAATGATGATTTACCATCAACAATGAATCTCATAGTTAAATCAATATAACTAAAGCTACAAACTTAACACTCCCTCTTAGCTAGGTAGGATTGTTAAAGAACACATTATGCTCTCAATTATATGAAGAGATATCATTTCAGTATAATATTCCTAGGATGCCATATTTAATGATATCAACATATATTCATCAACTTAGATGTTATCTCTCGATATAATCTGAAGTATGATTTAATAGGAAATATTAATCATATGATATTCATCATACTTATATTGTTTTGGTATGTGGACCAACATCAAATCCTTGATACCTACCAAAAGAAAATGTTATATCCTAGTAGGATATGAGTTATTTGATTTCCAATATTATAGAACAACTTAATGTAGTCTATTAGATAACAAGAAATCGCAATGCCATGGTCTCTATCATGACAAGTATCATGATCTTCGGCACTCTAGGACAACAACTTAATGAATTCTAATCATGATGTGTTTTTTATCATGATTTCCAACACTCTAGGACAATAAATTAATGAAGTTTGTCATGACAATAGGTCAAACTATTGATACAATCGTCACCTTACAATAGCTACCTTCCAAATATATATATATTGTATATGCAAAAACCTAACCTATCGAGAGCACACGTAAACAAGTAAATGTTAGTAGCATGTGCATTCAAGATACAAATAAGATTGATAAACCACTAAGTCTACTTGAGTTTTAAAACAAACTATGCAACCAACAAATTAGAGTCCTCGCACAACCTCAAAGAAGATCAACAAGGGCACCCATAAGAGGCCTTGTTGGTGTGCTTAAGTGTGAGAGATGTAGATGTGCTCTCCCAAAACATAACTATTGAATCCCTTGATGATAAAATGGAATGTTGAACATGCAACTAAACTAAATGATGAAGAATGCTTCAAGAGATGGCTATGGAAGCAACCATTCTTAAGAGCACTCGATGGATAATGGAGATGGATGTAATAAGCAAACCTAAGAGTGAAATACTACCATCAATATGAAAAAAAATGAAAGAAATAAACAACTGCCAAAGGGTTAGTAACAATGCATAAAGAAATCTCTAAAAGCTCTAAAACTATACTAGCATGATAAGAATGCAAATGAGAGAGATGAAGAAATGCTTGAGACAAGGGCTCTATTTATAAGTTTGAGAGAGACCTTGGGGAGGTGGCATCTATGTGGCATCCATATAAGTGCCACAAAGGAGATACATGGGCTAAAGGACAAGCCATGCAAAATTCAAAAATAGCCTTTAAAGATTGAGAGGCTCAAGGTGTGCTCACACATGTGTGAGCAACCTTGGGGGAAGGAGTGGGGGACAAATATGTAAGAAGTGTAAGAGGTATAAATAAAATAGAAGGTTTATTGGATCAAGAGCTTCTCACAAATGTGTGAGCAAACACTTAGGGGCTAAAAGGTCTTTAGAAAGGTGTTTAAGGTAAATAAGTGAGATTAAGTAATGGGTAGGCTTAGAAGGATGAGAGTAATGGGTGTAGACTAGATTTTAGGATAAGATTAGGATTGAGTTAAATAAGATTTGACTTAATCATAGGATTAAATAATTTAATGGAATGGAGGGAATTAAATAAATAGAATTTATTTAAAAGGGGATTTGTGGGGCACTATGCATTAAATAAATTTAATACAGTAGGGGGGAAGTATTCAAATTAAATTTAAATACATTAGCAAAATGAACCTATTTGATTAATTAAATTTAGTTAAATAAATAGAAGAATATGAAAAATATAATTAATTAATTAATTATAATGTCATAGGAAATATTAAATAAATTAATATAGCATTTAGGACAATTTTAAGTGTCTACATTTTGCCCCTCTTTGATATGATGTTGGATGACATTATATCAAAGAAAAGAAAATATAGATTTCCATAGAAAGGATAGTAGTCCTAAGAGTGGTGTCAAAGCAATGATAGGGGAGGAGGGTGCCCCCTCACAAAAATAGTAGAAAAAATAAATTTTGGGCAATTTTCACGAAAATGTCTTTAGAAGAAAAGAAAGGGTAGGAAAAAGGCATAGATGAACATTTTGCATGACTTGGGGATAAACAAGGGTTGACATGGCCTAGGAAAGGGTACGTGCTTGAAAAGGGGGCCTTGGAGGTCCTATATAAGCCTCCAAGGAGATAAAGGGAGAGTCATTTACACACTTAGAGAACAGAGAACTAGAGAAAAGGATGGATCCAATCAACAGATTATAGCTTGGAGAGCATGTTCGGGAGCACTAGAGACCAGCTGAGATGGGCCCACCATTAAGTTGACTATCTGGCTTTGTCAAATTTCATTGAACTTTTAGAGATAGCCATTATGATGCATTTATGGGGGTAAAACTTAGTCGGGGTGGAGAAGACAGTCTCTACCCTGTCATCTACATAGATGACAAACCTAGGATTGAGACCTCTATGTAGATGACAGGATTTGTCCTATCATCTACATAAATGACAAAAAAGGGGAAAATAAGGAGTGGAGATGATGATCTCCAGGTCGTCATCTCTAAAGATGATAGTTGAGTAGCTGTCAGTGGGAATCTAACATCTACGTAGTTTTTGGAGATGTCAGATTGGCATCTCCATAGTTTGTCATCTCTATTGATCCATGTCTGTGTGGATCAGTGTCTGTGTTGATCAACATCTATGCTAATTCGCATCTTCACCAAGGCCAAAAAATTAGTAGAAAGAGGAGGGTAGGGATTACTAGGGGGAATAGAGTAAGAAGCCCCATTTTGAGGTAAGTATAAGATAAATGGTATACTGACCATGTGCATGTCTATGCTACAGATAGAGATAGTGTTATTCTGGTCATGGGAGCATTATCCAGTGACCATGGTGCTAGGGGATGCATTAACAGAGGTAGACTGGGGGCACATGAGATTGTGTTTTTTAGAACATGTCCACAAGTGGCCTAATTTGAGAGCACATTCAACATAGCTCTCAACATTGATAGAGTGGTGGCATAAACTGACATCTAGTTTCCATCTACCTAATGGAGAGGTGATAGTTACCTTGCTTGATGTGTGGCAGATTTTGTGAGTGCCAATCTATAGGATGTACCCTGAGTATGTGCTAGAGGGTGTTGATCCCTATCTTTGAGAGTACTTTGGGCACCGACAGTAGAGGTTACCTATACAGAGGTTATGGCTAACATGGAGAGAGGCATTAGAGTAGAGACTGCCTAGACTTGCCTTGTATCTTTCTTCACTCATATGGAGGATGGTATTGGACCATGCTAGGAATGGATTTCTAATCAAGTGGACAGGAGTGCTGAGCACTCTGCTACAAGATGATGGCGTGGTCTACTATTGGGGTTAGACCATCTTGGCCAAGTTATATAATGATTTACATATTTGCACCTACCAAACACAATAGACTATAGGTCCAGGGTTTACACTACTTATGGTGTGGTCATAGGAGCATATAGGTGTCACATGCTCCATTACCAGATGAGAGGCCCAATAGCCGAGCAAGCCATTTGCATGTCATTATAGGCTGCCAATCTAGTAAACCTCCACCAAGTTAGTCAGATTCTAGAGGATATTCCTAAATGAGATCATCATGTTTGATTGCACACTGTAAGACAGTGTAAAGAAATGGGGGAGTGTATTACTAGCTAGAGGAGAGGATGATAGCGAGGACCTATGGTACCTCTGATACATGTAGACAGACTATTGGCTAATTGGTGTACCATGCATGTCATGATGAGATATATGCCCTCTAGGGTGCAACAATAGTTTGGGAGGATGCAAGATGCAGTTCCAGACATATTTGTATACCCAGTGGTATCTCTGAAGTATGGTAGATTATGGGGTCATGGGACCACTTTGAAGTTAGCCAAGATATCATGGCAATGGATGCAGCTAGTGCCTTGGGTGGATGAACAAGATCGAGGAGATGTAGGGATGACATCAACCTATACACAGTGGTGGATGGCTCATCATCTCGTATGACTAGCAGTGCTCAGAGCACCACCACTAGAAAAGCTGGCACAAGGTCAGAGTGATGGAGCAAGGGATGGGGGGCAAGTAGTAGTGGTGCCACTACCATCATGCAGTGCATAGCAAGATCCTCGGGGGCACAAAGCATGCTAGAGGAGGGTACTACCACTAGTGGGGCCACCACAAGCATAGGTACAAGGGCCATAGGGGCCATAGGGGTCATAGGTATGAGGGCTACAAGGGCCATAGGGGCCATTGGCATAGGGAGAGGATACAAATATGATTAGGTCAAAGTGAGATAGCCTTCAAGAAAAGGTTGCTCATCTACAGGGTGTAGCACAACTAGAGTAGGTGAGGGTGGATAGTGCCCAACAGGCCTTGCCAACATTACAAGTAGAGGTATAGGCTTAGCGAGCTAGGGAAAATAGCATCCAGGAGGGCTTGTCAGCCCTGCAGGCAAGGATATGTGCTGGAGAGTTTAGTGATTTTTGGATGCAGGAGGAGATAGATGAGTTGGCCAAGATAGAGACTCTACAATGGGAGGTGGCCATGCTACAGGAAGAGTGGGAGGTGCACTAGGCATAGGTGGATGAGTATTGTTGGCAGTGTGACCTAGCTTAATAGATGGTATAGCCTGGAGTAGCCATGGCTATGATGTAAGAGGCCATGGCAGCCCACCAATAGGAGACATGGGTCATGTGAGAGGTGGCCTACTATAGGTCCTTATATCATGATGTTGTGCCTGTTGATCAGTGGTAGCCAGATTTTTATGAGGCATCTAGTTCATGGACCATAGGGAGCCCCGAGAGGTCAAAGAAATCAGTTGAATAGTGCAAGCCTCTACAAGGAGGGGATACAAGAGGGTCAGGGCCCTTGTAGCCAGCTACATGATTCTTATAGTGAGCAATTTTGACACATAGGTGCAGATGCAACAAGTTTTTGATGATCCATTTATGCATGATGATACTATATGATTCTTTTGTATACGGACAATGCATAGACACTAATCATTATATATATATATATATATATATATATATATATATATATATATATATATATATATATATATATATATATATATATATATATATATGACATGATTCGATGGGCCTAGGTGTATATGGATGATTGCTTCTTATGCATGTGATTTCTATGATGTGGTTACTAACATTGTGATGCAGGATGTGTGTGATGTTATGTTTCCTATGATTTTTATATGATGACTAATGTGTGAATGATGTAGGTTCTATGGTGATATATGGGATGTATGTGTTTTTTTATATTACACGTATGGATGTACTATATGCTTTGTGAGATGTCTCATGATGTATATGCCACTAAATATAATGATTATAATGTATACACCTAATGGATTAATGCAATGAACCAATGATGAAATCTAATAATGAATAAAATGCCTAATTAATATGACAATGAATGTATCCTAAAATGTTAGTAATAGAAAAAGACACTAATGAATGCAAAGTGAAATGATTGAACTTAAACTGTAAATATGAGATATGAAAATGTAATATGAATGAACCTAATGAATAGACATGTGTCAAAACTCCTCACTCATAGGAACCAAGTAGCATGACATAAGAGGGGGGAAATAGACAACCCTTGTCTCAAGCAGGGTGCAATGAAACCCTATACTACATGAATCCTAACTACATGATACCGAGGGATTCAATTGTGTTTATATGGGAGAGCACACCCTAGTTTGATTTTGCAAAAGGAGTGATGCACCCTATGTTATAGAAGCATAGATGACAAGTTTCCTTTGCATGGACTAGACTCTCAATATAATTGATACTTTAGGATGATAGATGTAGTCTACATTGTTATGATGGAACAAATGGCATATATGAATTTGGAGAGGTCTAGGCACACCCAAAGCCTTTTTAGGAGTCTTTGGTGCAAAGTGTGCTAACATGTTGCCCCCAATGAGTAATGCATAATCATAACTTGAAACTGACATACATGTACTAAAGCATGAAAAACAAATCATATTGCAAATGACACGTGTAGTCAGTTGAAGCCATTTAGGTGATACCAAAATATGGAAGATCAAGGAACACCCTAAAAGGCTACCACTAACACACAAAATGAAATCAACCAAAAGAGACCTCATGACCAAGTAGTCAATCAATCCACAATTCCTACCAAGAATGTTAAGTCTTAGAATGTGAAAATTGTTATACTATTTGTAGCAAGGATTCATCCTATATGTTTTTCTGATGTCATTGCAAAAGTTTAGCAAGGGCTATGAAAAGAACAATGTCTTGAATCATTAAGTCTCAAATAGTGATTGTGTTTAGGTTCTGTTGTAGTCACTGTCATGGGAAAAGGCTCAATGTAATGGGTTTTAGGATCAACACTCAATGGGTAAAATGCCTCACGAACTAGAAGTCTTTTGAAAGATGGAAGTGAATGGATGCCTCACAAACAAGAGGTCTTTTATTAGATGCATGAAAAGTGCAAATTAGATAGGACTTCTACACAAAGGTGGGATGAAACAATGGAAAGGGGTGAAGTGAGATGAGCCTTATAGATAATGGACCAAAATACTTTTTTGAGGAACTTTTTCTTCCTTTTAGTCTTTTCTTTAGGGACATTTTATGAATTGTTTTGGATTTTTCTAATTCTTTGATTTTTTTTTATATTTTGTGGAACTATAACAACATTGCACAAGAACTACAAGACTCAAGCATAGAACCACTTGAGGTGTTGGATATTTATAAGTTTAGGAAGTAGATCTCCCTCTGAAGTGGCAATCTGATATGCCCCAGAACCATATTTGACTGTAAGGATAAACAAACCAAGCCAATTAGGTTCAAATTTTCCTTTCTTGTCATGGTTTTGGAGGTTCCTCATGTTATGCTACAAAACTAAGTCACCCACCTCAAATTCCCAAGGTTTGACTTTTTTTTGAAACTAAAGTTGAAGGCGATTTTGATACATGTAGAGGTGGTTTAGGGCATTGAGGTGTCTCTTGTCGAGGAGTTGTAGCTATTGCAAGTGGGCAACTCGGTATTCTTCTTCAGGCATTAGATTCTTGAGAGAGATTCTAAGGGAAGGGAGCTCAATTTCAATGGGTAAGACAGCTTCAAAACCATAAACAAGGGAAAATGGAGTGGTTCCTATGGGGGTACAGATGGAGGTGTGGTAAGCCCAAAGGGTGGGAGCAATTTTGAGGTGCCAGTCACAGCCAACTGCATCAACAATTTTCTTTAGGATTTTCAAAATGGTTTTATTGGTAGCTTCAACTTGGCCATTGCTTTGGGGGTAGTATTTGGTGGGAAAATGCTGGGTGATTCCAAATTTCTGACACATTGTGATTACTTCTTGATTTTTAAAAGGAGTTTCATTATCAGTCATGATGTCTTGAGGTATTCCAAAAATGACAGATAATGTAGTTCAAGATGAACTTCAAAACCTATTTTCTAGTGGTGTAGGTTAATGAGATAGCCTCAACCCACTTTGTGAAGTACTCAATGGTTGCAATATACTTGTGGCCATTTGCAAAATTTGAGTATACTTGACCAACAAGATCGAATCCCCAATGGAAAAAGGGCCATGGTGTGATGGTGAGCTAAAGGTCTTGGGTAGGGGAATGTATCAAATCGGCATGTTGTTGACAAGGAACACATCTTTTCACAAAATGATGGGCATCCACTTCCATAGTAGGCCAATAGTAACCCATTCTAAGGAGTTTTTTTGCTAACATAAGGCCATTAGAATGGGCACCACAAATTCCTTGGTGGACCTCTTCTAACATCGTTCTATCTTTTTTTGAACTAAGACATTGGAGGAAGGTTCCATCAAAGTGTTTTGGGAAAAGTGTATCACCTAGGATAATATATCAGGCAGTGTGACGAATGAAGGTTTTTCTTTGATTCGACAAAAGGTAAATGGGAATCATTTTGTGATGAAGATAGGAAAAAATTTCGATGTACCATGGAGACTCAGGACTGACAATCTCACACAACATCTCTGAATCAGGTTGCTCATAAGTAGGAAGGAAAAGACTCTCAATAAGAAACTCACACATAGGAATGTAATCAGGCATGGCGATCATGGAGGCAATGGTGGCCATGGAATTTTCTACTTTTTTATTGGCCCTTGGTATTTGCTGAAAAACTATCTCAATGAAGTGTTGTTTAAGATCTTTAGCTATCTAGTGATATGGCAACAACTTTTCATCCTTTGTTTGGTATTCATTTGTGACTTTTTTAATGACCAATTAAGAGTCTCCAAAGACAAGAAGGCTTTTGATATTCCATCTAATAGCTTGAAAAAGCCCTATGAATAATCCTTTATACTCAGCTATATTTATTGTGGGAGGGAATGAAATTTTATAAGACTTAGGAATGAGGTCTCTTTGCAGTGTAACAAACAAAATTCCTACCCCCGATCCCTTTTGTGTGAAGGAACCATCTAAAAATAGCTTCCATTTTGTACTAGGGTTAATAGTCATAATTATGTCATCTATAAAGTCTACTATAATGGGATGGTCTCCTTGAAGATGAGCTTCATCAAGATGGTCGACAATTACTTGTCCCTTAATGGCGTTGTGATCCTTATAAACAATGTTGAATTCACTTAAAATCAAGACCCGTTTTGTAGCTCAACTAGTGAGGGAGGCTTTTGATAGAAAATATTTGAGTGGATCTATCTTAGCAATGAGATTTGTATTGTGATTAAGCATATAGTGGTATAGTTTCTGTGTGCAAAAGACTACTGCCAAAAAAGCTTGCTTAATAGCAGTATAGTTCAACTCATAGCCAACTAATGTTTGACTAAGATAGCATATAGCTTGCTCATTACCATTGTCATCTAGTTATGTCAAAAGAGCACCTAAGGCAATTGAAGTGGCTGAAATGTATGGAATCAATAGTCATCTTACAATTGGAGGGACTAGAACTGGAGAATTAGCCAAGTATACCTTAACTTGTTCAAATGCTTTCTGACATAGGCAATCCCATTAAAACTTAGTGTCTTTTTGAAGAAAATGTTGAAGTGAATGGACCTTATCTGCTAACTAGGACACAAACTGTTTGATGGACTATAGATTTCCCTGAAAACTATGGAGTTGTTTCAATGTGGTAGGTGGCTCAATGCCTCTTCTTGACACTATTTAGCCTAACAATTTATCTGATTTGACCCCAAAAACACACTTCTTTGAATTTAGGCACACTTTATATTTCTCCAACCTTTCAAAAATGGCAGTTTGCACAATAATGTGGGAATCACGGGTCATAGATTTTCCTAGAATGTCATCAACATAGTCCTCCATTATGACATGTAGAGGATCATTAAAGATTGTAGTCATTGCACGTTGATAGGTGGCGCTAGCATTCTTGAAGCCAAAAGGCATGACTTGGTAAAAAAAGGTCCCCCATGGGGTGGTAAATGTTATTTTATGTTGATCTTCTTCTGCAATTTTCATTTGGTTGTAACCAAAGAAACCATCCATTAAAGACAACATCTCATGTCTGGCTATCAAATCCACTATAATGTCTATGTTAGGAAGTGGAAAATCATCCTTAGGACATGTGAGATTTAAATCTCAAAAATTTGAACAAACACAGATGCCCCTAGATGCTTTTCCTATAAGAACAATGTTGGAAACCCACTCAGGATAATCAATAGGGTGCATAAACTTTGCCTCTAGCATTTTCTGTAGTTCTGCTTTGACTAAAAGTGCTACCTTAGGATGCATCTTGCACAACTTTTGTTTCACAAGTTTAATCTTTGGATCTATTGCTAACTGGAGCCAACCAACTCTATGTCTAAACTAGGCATGTCTTTGTATGTCCATGAAAATTTGATTTTTCCTTTTTGAAAGAACACAGTCATTGTTTTTTGTTCGTCAAGACTTAAAGTGGTAGCAATGTAGGTGATTTGTGGATTACCTGCCATGCCCAAAATAACTAGAATTGTGTCCTCATTCAACATAGATGACTTTTCTAATGGTAAATATCTAAATGACAAGTCAACCTCTCCCTCTTCTAGCACCTCTAGAAGGTTTTCACTAGAAGATGTGTCCTTTATTTTATCCTTTTCTTCATCCAAAAGCACTCCAAAAGAGTTTTCACTAGAGGATGTTTCTTCTTTTTTAAAATATTTTTTTCACTTTTGCGACTAAGAGAGTTGACTTGGCTACCAAAGTAGACTTCCTTATTGTATTGGATCTCATGTTCATAATTGTGGAGATTCTTAAGGCCAAATAGTGCCATCAATGATTTGTTAGAGTTACAGATATCAAGATCTGGTGGTGTGTCCCGAAGGTCCTAGTCTATCATGTCAGGGTTGGTGAGAGGTAGGTCAGTGGATGAAAGGTCAGCTATGGTAATGGCATGGACATGGTTATCTAGGTCATCCTCAATGTATTAGAAGGGTACTATGAAGAATTCCTCCTTTTCAGTCTCAAAATCAGGTTCAACCATACAATATTTGTCAGCAAAGGACACCTTGGGTTTAATGGAGCCCAAAACACATCCTTTAGGATAGCTATTAGCTTCAAGGGGTTTCTAATTCCATCTTCTTTTGGTCCAATGTTGGTACCATGATATCCCATGTTTTTAATTATGGGAGGAGCCTTAACATATTTATCTTTGGGGAATTCTATAGGTTCATCTTTTCCATCAAAATATAGCTAATCTAGGATATTAGATTCCATCTGTTCATCACTAAGTGAACCCCAATGTTCAAATGTTGTCTTATTAACATTCATGGTATCCTTATTTGTAGAAGGTGGTATTTGTGAAGGTTTTCCAAAGGAATGGGGGAGAGTGGTAGTTGTCCAACACACAAGGAATTTTCAAACTTATACTCTCCCATTCCTAGGTCAGCAAAACTAACCTTCTTCCCTATAGTATTGACCTTAGTATCTTTGACCTTCTCTTTTCCTTTACGAGAACTAGAATCATTATTAGATAACTCTGGCACTATTGTGGAAGGTGATTCTATTATGGTGAGACATTTAGGTATAACCTTAGCAAACTCACTAGGTGGACAAAAATTTGTTTGTGCACATTCCAGTCTCTTACAAAAATCAAAAGGCAAGGGTCACCTAGAATTGTGACCTCTCTTTCTTGGTAGGGAAATCTCAAGCATTGATGATATGTAGATGGGACCACCTTGAGTGTGTGTGTATCCAAGATCGACCAAGCAAGATATTATATGGAAAATCTAAATCTAGGACATGGCATTCAGTGTTTATGATAGTCGGCCCAACTTTTGGTGGTAGCATGATAACTCCTTTTGATTCTCTTTCTCTTTAATCATATGCTTTGATTTTTATCCTTTTATTGATATCTAGGAGGTCTTTAGGAAGCCCCAAGAAATGAATCATCTTCAATGTACAAAGGTTCAAACTAGATCCATTATCTATAAGGACTCTTTTTATCTTATGTTGTTGTATAAGGACTTCAATGTGGAGCAACAAAATGTGATGTTGGTAAGGACCTTGGAAATCTTTTTCTATGAATACAAGGTTTTATTGTGCGGAAAGATTTCCAATCATGGCAATGAATTGGGATGCATTAATGTTTTTAGGAACACAAGACTCTAATAGAGTAGTCTCCAAGATCTCTTTACGGATGGATGACGTGGTGAAGAGCTCTAGAATGGATATTTGTGTAGGAGTCTTCCCTAACTGGGATAATACATCATAGTGAGAAGAGGGTCTTTGTGAGGTGGATGGCACAACATGTGTGTGTGGAATTGATGGATTAGTGGGGTTGAGAGTGGTAGCTTGCAAAGTGATTCTTCCCCATTGAGTGGTTGCATCACAATTAGCTGCTTGTAGGACAAGGTTATTCACATGAGTTTCTACCTCTTCAATGTGACCACACATGGAGTCAAAACCACATATATCATTTGTTTCTATTTTACCACACAAGGAGTCAAACCCTAATATGTAGTTAGTAGAATAGTCATAGTGGAGTGTGTTTGATGTGGAAGCTCAGTTTACATTGTTCATATTGTTGTTTCCATTATTGTTATTGTCATTTTTGTGGTCAGGAAATGGCTTTTGAAATATTTTCAGTTTAACTATTTTAGAGGGTGGTCCCCCTTCTACCTCAATTTCTCCATTGTCAACAAGATTTTGAATGTAGACCTTGAGTTGTATACACTTGTTTTTGTCATGTCCTTTGATGCGACGGTATTTGCAATATTCATTTTCCCTATACCATTTTGATTTGGGTTGATTTGCATCAAAGGGTCATGTGTTGGGAAACACCATCAAATTGTGATCCACTAGGTTTTGGAATATGCATCCAAGGGTTCACGAAAGTTATTGAACTTCCTATTTCGATCATAGTCATGGTTGTAATTGTTGTTGGTATTGTTATTGCTATGAGGAAAAAATTTTGTTTGATTACGAGATTATTGATTGTTTTGATTTTGTTTCTCATAATTTGAATTGTTGTTGTTTTAGTTAGGATAGTTGTTGTTGTTGTTGTTCCCACCTTGGAAGTTTTGTACACTTTTAACATTAGTGACACCATCATGGGTAACACCTTTGTTTTTGGACCAAAATTTGGGTTTGTTGTTGTTGTTCATGTCTTTTTTTGAGGATGAAGAGCTATAATGTTTAATGGAACCCTTGTCTAGGAGTCCATTTTCAATGTCTTGCCTTTCTTGACTAAGGTGGCAAAGTCTTCAGGACTAGCCATCTTCATGTGGAAAGACATCTCTGGTATGAAGTTTTTGATAAATATATCCATAAGGTGGGAATCCTCAATTTTGTATGGCATGTGATTAGCAAGATGTCTCCACCATTGTATAAAGTTGGCAAATGTTTCACCATTTCATTTTTTGTGTTGCAAAAATCACTTAATGAGGCATGATGTTCAATGTTGTAAGAGTATTGTGCTATAAATTTCCCTATTAAATCATTGAAGTAAGTAATGGAATCCTTGGGTAATTTCATTAGCCACTCCAGTGTGGGGCCTCCAAGACTTCATGTGAAGAGCCTCTTAAGATAATCCTCACTATAGGCTACTTCTTGACACAAAATGGAGAATTTCTTGAGATGTGTGGCAAGACATGTTTCTCCCATATATTTGTCAAATTTAGGAATCTCAAAGTTTGGTGGGAATGCTATCATGTTAATGGATCTATCAAACGGAAAGGGGCATATTTCCTCAAAAGGGAAATCCTTCACACCTTCATTGCTCATGGTATAGACCAAATTTTGAAGTTCATGCAACTGTTGGGCTAGATCTTGGTTTGGTTGCATTTTTTATTGTTGGTAATTGATAAACTCACCTCCCAAGTTATAAGGAGTCCCAAACATATTGTGAGGTGGTGGAAGTGCTCCACTTTGGCCAATGTATTGATATGCAGTAGTTAGAATTGGCATAGATGTTTTCACCATACTTGTTGGCATTTGCAAATAAGAGGAATATATCAGTTGTTTTGGGACTACCATCAATTTTGTAGGTACTTGCCCAATGTTTAAGAATCCTACAGTTGGACCTATCAAGGTTGACTACAAAATACTAACATGTGTAGTAGTGTTAGGTATAGCACTAATGATTTTTTGAATATCTTTCGCACTTAATTGGAATGTTGGTTGTGTTGAGACACTTGATGTAGGTATGGAACTAGTTCTTAACACGGGTTCTTTTTATTTGTTGGGCTGTGTTTGAAGTTGGTAATATGGGAGCACCACCCTTGATAATCTATCTAAACAAAGTGCTCTCATCAAAACTTGTAGGGACATTAACACCATCTTTAACCAAGTTTAGGAAGATCTCAATCTTGTTTTTCCTAATAGAATTTTCCATCATTTCCAAATTGTATGGATCTGCAAGAAATGTTCAAACATCACTAGGGATATTGTTGTTGTCAATAGGATCTTCATCTTGGTATACTTCTTCGTCATCATGTGAATTACTTTCCAGCATTGTGTTGCGAAAAGGATCCTCCAGTTCTTGTGTGGATGTTGAGCTAGGCATGCCAAAGTTCATACTAGGGGGAAATGTGATCTCCAATGAGGGTGATCATGGAGGAAAAGGATTATCTATCTCTTTTTTCCTTAATGATTCCAACAAACAAGACATGGGATTAAATGTGAATCTGCTAGATCGTGTATGTACCATACAATAGTGACCAAACCAATGGGTGGAAGATTATGGAAGAAAGAGAAGAATTTGTGGGAGAGAAACTAAACCTTATGTGATAAAAGGGTCAACAACCTAAATGTAAACAAAAGACCTCGTTGATTTAGCAAACGAAGAGTGATATAGGATAAAAGTATCTTTCTCCTACCAAAGATAGTCAAGTTGATCTTTAGGCAAGATAGGAGACTAAATTGATTACCTGCTATTTAGAGATGGACTTGCGATCCCAAATGATTGAGGGTAACTATGATAAATGTTTGCTTATGGATAAAGGTCTAATGTTGTAATTTTGGAAGATGTTCTTATGCCAAAAGATTAAGGTTTGAATGATCAAGCTCTCTAGAGGAAAATTTTGTAAATGGAAGACTAGAAATTTTGAAATGGGGTTGATGTGGAAAAATGACGGTGATGTGGCCACTATATGGTTAACTCAATCTTCTCTCATTGGGAAAAAAAATCTTGGGTTCACTCTAGGGAAAATAGACCAATTTTGAAGTTTAGCATTGTCTTCAATCCTATCATAATGGTCTTCTTTAGCTTCTTCTTTCTTGATGTCTTTGATAGCGTATCAAAATTTTTTATCACTATGTGCTAGGTTTTTCCTTTCCTTGTAAGAAAATGATTTGGACAATTTCACCTTCTTAAGTTTGGCTTTGTCAGTCATGGAAAGAACAAAACAAGCCCATCTTCAAGTACAAAAATTTTGCAAACAAACTTGTGACTAAAAGACCCAATGAAACTTCCAATGGTAGACCAAGTATAGGAACTTTTGAAAAACAACTATAGGTCAAGAGGACCCACTTAAATTTGAGCTCACCATTTCACTTGTTTTTGAACTTGTTTGATGTTTGGTATTGGTTTTATATTTTTAAACAATCAAGCATGCTGAACACATCAACAATCCTAATAAGGCTACCACTAGGATGTACAAAGATTATCTAAAGAGTCCTCGATATACACAAGGTATGTGAGGCCCAAATTTTTAGATAAAAGAAAATAGTGCTACACAATCGGGGGGAGATGGTAACCCAAATCTCCGCCTTCACTTCTCAAAGGTATAAAGTTCTTTGGGGCTTAGCCAAGAGTGAAAAAAAATTTCTTCCAAGAGAGGTGTCTTTTGATTCACCTCCCAATTCTTATACTCCACTAGAACACTAGAGTTGAGGTCATCCCAAGGGGTGATGAAATCCCAAGCAGGCCTCCTAAAA
This sequence comes from Cupressus sempervirens, assembly GCA_028749045.1. NCBI lineage: Eukaryota > Viridiplantae > Streptophyta > Pinopsida > Cupressales > Cupressaceae > Cupressus > Cupressus sempervirens. The sequence goes on from CM053787.1 coordinate 253,511,621, forward strand.
AAATAAACAAGACCACTTATTTCTTGTGCACTCAAAATCACCTGAAGGCATGAGAGAAGAGAATACGTAAGTGGCCTTGGGGTTAAAAGAAACTTGTTCTTTCCTAACGGATCTTTAGGTTTTGTAATCTACTCCTGAAGACACTTGTGTTTAAGCATGCATTGTTCTTTCCAACTTGACAACGTCGTCAACATAATGAAAAGTGAGGATTTCTTCAACAAAAGTAAATCGATCGTGAACATAAGCAAATTTCTGAAAATGAAACCAATTCCTTTAAGTCATTCAAGATTGAGTGAATTCATTTTAATCACCGAATCCAAATATTTCATAGCAAGCTTCATTGACCTTAGGCATTCAAGAGTATATTTTATATCTAAACATTCATTCCAATGAAAACATGTCAATTTCCTTAGGGCATTCAAGATTGTGTTTGACTAATCTAAACATGCATTCTAATAAATAATTTGTTCATTCATTAATGGAATTCAAGAGTGTATTTGAGCATCATCCATTCCAATGAAATGTGTGTAAAATTTCTTAAGGCACTCAAGATTGGGTATAATGTTTTTACCTTAATGCATTCAAGAGTGTGTTTAGTCTTTAGGTATTAGTTTGCAACATATATTCCAAAGACAAATGATTATTTCATACAATTTTATTCACCATCTCATCCTACAAGTGATCAAAATCACTACAAATTCCCCAACTGATTAAAATCACTATAAACTTTTAAGTGATTAAAATCACCACAAATTTTTAAATGATCAAAATCACTAAAAAGAAGTTTTTCACTATTTATTTCTTGCAATAAGACTGATTAGAAATCCCTATCAATCATCCAATCAACAAGTGTTAAAAATTGATTTAATATGTCAAAAAGTGAAGACAATAGACACCAGGCGCAGACAACAGATTTGTAGAGATGCCAAAATTTGTAGACAACAGAACACTAGGATGTATGGTTAACAGTTCACTGGTAAGTTGTTAGTCGTAGATGACATAACAGAGTTGCAGAGGCCAAAACTCAAAGATGCCAAAATATGAAGATGACAAAGTACTAACTTACATTCTTACGGCCCACAATGCAAATGATAGTATAAGGATTGGAGATGACAGTACTTAGTGGAAATCACAGACAACAATTTAGTTTAACAAAAAGTTTTAATGGTCACCTGCAATGCAGACGATAGTAATGGTAAATCTACGAAGATGACAAAACAAACTTTGGAGATGCTAAAACTTATATTTAATGTGGTAACAGGTTGATTTTAAAATAATAGTGGCAGAGATGCCAATCTATACAGATGTTGGTTTGTGGAGATGACAGAGCATCTTCGCAGACAGCACTGCATCCTAACAGAGATGACAATGCGCAGGTTTCAATAGAAAGTTAATAGTTTTGATAATTTTTTGATGATAGAATAGGGATGTGGCTCCCACTGAGTGTGCCAAAATGTATATGCAAAACCCTAACCTATTGGGAGTACACGTAAACAAACAAACGTTAGTAGCATGTGCATTCAAGATACAAATAAGATTGATAAACCACTAAGTCTACTTGAATTTTAAAACAAACTATGCAACCAACAAATTAGAGTCCTCACACAATTTCAAAACAGCTCAATAAAGGCACCCATAAGAGGCCTTGGTGTGTTTAAGTGTGAGGGATGTACATGTGCTCTCCCAAAAAACAACTATTGAATCCCTTGATGATGAAATGGAATGATGAACATGCAACTAAACTAAATGATGAAGAATGCTTCAAGAGATGGCTATGGAAGCAACCATTCTTAAGAGCACTCAATGGATAATGGAGATGGATGTAATAAGAAAACCTAAGAGTGCAATAATACCATCAATATGAAAAACAATGCAAGAAATAAACAACTACTAATGGGTTAGTAACAATGCATAAAGAAATCTCTCAAAGCTCTAGAACTACACTAGCATGATAACAATGCAAATGAGGGAGATGAAGAAATGCTTGAGACAAGGTCTCTATTTATAGGTTTGAGAGACACCTTGGGGAGGTGACATGTATGTGGCATCCATACAGGTGCCACAAGGGAGACACATGAGCTGAAGGACAAGCCATGAAAAAGTCAAAAAGAGTATTTAATGATTAAGAGGCTCAAGGTGTGCTCACACATGTGTGAGCAACCTTGGGGGAAGGAGTGGGGGACAAATGTGTAAGAAGTGTAAGAGGTATAAATGAAGTGGAAGGTTTATTGGATCAAGAGCTTCTCACACATGTGTGAGCAAACACTTAGGGGCTAAAAGGTATTTAAGGTAAATAAGTGGTATTAAGTAGTGGGTAGGCTTAGAAGGATGAGAGTGATGGGTGTAGACTAGATTTTAGGATAAGATTAGGATTAAGTTAAATAAGATTTGACTTAATCATAGGATTGAATAATTTAATGGGATGGAGGGAATTAAATAAATAGAATTTATTTAAAAGGAGATTTATGGGGCACTATGCATTAAATAAATTTAATACATTTGGGGGGAAGTATTCAAATTAAATTTAAACACATTAGCAAAATGAACCTATTTAATTAAATAAATTTAGTTAAATAAGTAGAAAAATATGAAAAATATAATTAATTAATTATAATGTCATAGGAAATATTAAATTAATTAATATAGCATTTAGGACAATTTTAAGTGTCTACACACACACACACACACACACACACACACACACACATATATAAGATTGTCACCTTTCATGAAAATACACATATGTGAAATAGTAATCACCATGAACCAAGTCAAAGGGTGAAACAAGGGTTTTCGTTGCAGATTCTCTCTCATGAATAAGAACGCATTACAAGGAATTTCACTTCGATCTCTTTCCTTCTAGAGAAGAGATCATACTTCAAAATTATCCCTCTAAAAAATGATCATGAGAAGTCAGGTCCTCTAGTTACCCCCTTAGAGCTCTCTTTGCCTAAGGATGCCTGGTGAACTCCCTCTAAAACTAATATCAATCTTCTTTCTTTTTGGTGATAAGTCATTATTTCCTCATGATGTACACAGGGGTAGGTTCATAAAAATCATGCATTCATACATATGTATTTTTAGACTCCCTCTAAGTATCCATCTTCTAAGATCTTTTGTTGCCTTTGAAGAAGTGGCATACTCCCTCTTAATGTAGAAGGATGATCAAAGGTATTTTCTTCAAGAGCTTCACTTTATCCAACCTAATCACAACTTCTTTGAAGCTACTATCATAAGTTGTGTAATGCACCATTCTTTTTTTTCTTGCAGGATCAATTGTAGATACAAAGGAAAAGAGCAAGGAAAATAACTCAAATAATACATATAAAAATGCAAATGACAAATCGACTATAATGAGTAGATAAATGTAATACTTAAGAATAATAAATACTTATCTGTACATCAACATCCTTGGTATTAATGAATCCAGTAAAAGCTCATCACATCAAAACTGCATCCTATGGGGAATGAAACATTGGTTAAGGTAATTATCAACCCCCACTCCCCAAAATGTAAAATTATCACTCCTTTTATGCATCAATGTTTCTCCATTGACTTCCAGCATATGGAATACTTTGCATACTTTATAGCCATTGCCATTTCCTTCATATGTCATTTTTTTTATCATAATATTTGTGGTGCTCATCTTTATAGACTTGATGTCACTTATATATCTACCAATTCTAGAAGTAGGAGTTCCCCTCTACTATTGGAGTCAACCACTCCTCTGTTCATTCCAATTGAATCAATCCATAGATTCATATAGCTAGTAAGAAGCTACTACCAATCACATTATGATCATTAAATGCCAAACTTTGATGTTTACATGCATAGAAGTAGAGAAATTTTCCCTACAACATTTTAATCTTCAATTTTGTAGATGGCACCTTTAGAGACAAACATCCATGCACAATGTTGGTAGGATATTTGACCTGATGTAGTTGGAAATTCATTTATCGTTGCATATTTAAGAAGATGGTCTGACTAAAGGAGAGGACATTTGCATATTTCACATTTGGTTCATCCACCTATTCAAATTGACTATAATTGAAATTGAAAGCATGATAATAATAAGAAAAAATTGTCCTTGTTTTATCCAATGTTCATAAGACAAAACTTGAATTCAATTATTTAAGGAGTAGTAGGATTGCAAATTATCTTGAGACACATGGATGTGAAGCCACATTTGAATAAGAGAGTTCCTCATCAAGATTCTACTTTACACTATAGTTTATGAAACTATGAACAAATTTGTTTGATATATTTCCATCTATTGATGATTGTATCTCACTATCCTCTTAAACGTTCCTTATAATTCACTCTTATATAGTCCTTATATAGTTATTTAATTCACTCTTATATAGGACCCTCTACATCTCTTAGATTATATATAAAACTTTATTCTTTTGAATCATATGTAAAAGTGTATTCCTGAATATTAAGATCTAGATGTACTTATTGATTATTATTACAACCATAATCTTCCTTGCATTCGCTCTTTGTGAAATCAATATGCATTAAGTGGTTATAAGATTAATCATTGTTGTTATAATCCTTAAGTCTTATTTTTTGGATACAATTACTCATTCCATTTAGTGTTCTTGTACTTATAGTCATCCAATCTCTCATCTCATATTGATCTTCAACTCTTGGATGACATGTTGGTGGACATGCAAGAGTGGCCTAAGTATTCATAATATCGCTCAACTACATGGGATTACTACCTCTACATCAAGATCACTAACAATAGATTATAATGGTTGTTCATTGAATTTGTTTATTATTTTATCAAAGAGGCTTCAATGTTGTTTGTTTATATCCCCTAAATTATATTTGCTACTATATAATTGCATTGGTTTTTTTTCCCACTTTCTTCATAATATTGCCTACTTGTCTTTGGCACGGTATTATATTTCTTCTATTTCTTTCATGCTATTTGATGACTATATATAGAAATCCTCAATTGTGGTTCAATGTTACCATGTGTGTACACACATAGATTGTACATGTCATCTTAGGATCATCTACAACTTGAATATTCATTACTAGGTTGTTCATGTTGTCCAATGATCTCTCCCCTTTGAGTTTCTAACATCACATATCTCCTCAAAGAATTCTCTATAATGGAATTGTTTTCTTTAACTTCCCTTCATGTGCCTTAATTCAATATCTCAAATTTGCAAGTGATGCCAAGTTATTTGGTGATGAAACTATGATTATTATACCATTTCCACAGTGAGTTGTGTTAGCTAATACAACAATTGAAGAAAAGAAGAAAAAACAAGATTGTGAAAACAACCTTTTTTCTATTTTAGAAAAAGAATAGTTTTTTATCTTCAAAAAGAAACTTTAATTTTTTGAGGAATAAATCAAATTTTATTCTATGTTGAGAAGTTTTTCTCTTATCTTCAAGAGGTTATATCTTTCTTCTCTGTGAAGGTATAAACATCAATTTTTGAATAACAATATTGCAGCAGCAACTATGAAGTTGAAGATGTAATGAGTTTCTTCTAAGCAATAAGAATACCAATACTTGCCCCATGGATGTTTCCTTGACATATTCTCAAGGTTTTACCATGTATATCTGTGTATTTTCATTTCTCTTTTTATTGTTATTTATTTCTCTTATTATTTCTTTGCATCTAACTTGTGTTGTCAAGTATATTATTTCTGGTTAATGATTCCACTTCCATAACAAGTGGTATTAGAACAATTTCTTTTTTTACAATATCTGTGTTAGAATTTGGTGTTGAGTTTTTGCAACATCAAATGGAAAAGGTTTCAAATGCAAGATTTGAGGTGGAGAAATTTAATGAAAAAAAAACTTTGAGCTATGGAAGCTCAAGACACATGACTTGTTTGTGTAGTAGGGATTGAATAAGGCATTAGCTAGAAAGTCAAAGAAATAGATAAATATGACAAATGATGATTGGGAAGATTTGGATATGAGAGCCCTAAGCATGATCAGTTGTGTTTGGAAAATGAGGTTCTTTTTAATATTGTTGAAGAAGATACAGCTATAGGTTTATGGGGTAGAATGGAGAGTCTTTATATGACAAAATCCTTGACAAATCAAATCTACTTAAAGAGGCAATTGTATAGTCTATGAATGAAGGAAGGTATAAAAATTGTTGATCATTTAAATTTTTTCAATACTTTAATTTGGCAATTAGGTAATATAGATGTAAAAATCAATGATGAAGACAAAGTAGTTACACTATTATGTTCTTTTCCCAAATCCTAGAATCACTTAGTTCTATTAGTTTTAGTACAACTAAATCCCTTGAATTTGATTCTTTTGTGGGAGTTTTTTTGTCTAAAGAGGTGCGAAGGAAGTCTAATATAGAAACCTCCACACCAGAAGAAATGGTGGCTAGAGGTCATTCCATAGAAAAAAGGGAAGGTTCGAGAGATAAATCCAAATCCAAATCAAGAGGCAAAAAGAGTAAGGGAAAATGTTGGTATTGCAATAAAGCAAGGCATCTAAAGAAAGAGTGTTGGAAAAGAAAAGAGGAGAATAATGAATCCAAAAAGGAAGCAAGTCCAAGTGAAGAAATTCCAGGTACGGTTGGTGAAGTGTTATCTATTTGTAATATCTTACAAAATCAAGATGAATGGATTTTAGATTCTAGTGCTTCTAATCACATGTGTCCACATAGGAGTTGGTTTTCTTCTTACCTACCTATTGATGGAGGTGTTGTTTTTATGAGAAATAATGCTTCTTGTAAGACTACTAGGATTGGGAATATTAGAATCAAGACATTTGATGGTATTGTAAAGATACTAACAAGGGTAAGAAATGTACCAAAACTAAAAAAGAATTTAATTTCCTTGGGTGTTTTGGATTCTAGTGGTTATGAATTCTCTTTTCAAGGTGGAATTCTTAAATTTTCTAAGGGAATTTTAGTGGTGATTGTAGACAACTAAAAAATTTTAGAAAATAAAGTATTTTTATTTTCTGAAAAAGTCTTGATGACATCATCATTTATTAATTAATTAATTATTTAATTAATTAATTAATTTTTATGCCATTAAATCCCTTTATCTTAATTAAAAATATTTAATTAAGGAATCCCTCCCAAAAATCTTTAAATCTTATTTAAACATTTTTTTCTTATTTATTAATTATTTAATTAATAAATTGACCAAAAAATCCAAAATAAATAAAAAAATTATTTTTTGCCCAAAACTTAGCCAATTTCCTTAACACCACTAACCTCTTCCAAAATCTTCTAATCCTTCTTTAATTTTAATTAAAGGCTAATCCCATCATTTCCTACCCCTAATCCCAACTCAAAATATTTAATTAAGATTAAATATTAATCCTCATGTTTATTAAAAAAGTTTTAATAAATATCTCCTCAACCCAAACCCTTGAAATAAATAAAACTTTATTTATTTCCTAAAAATCTAATTTATCCTCATCCTAAGAAGTTCTAGACTCTTCTAGAAAGTCTTCATCCTCATCCTAGGAAATTCTAGACTATTCTAGAAAGTCTTTATCCTCATCCAAATTCTAGACTCTTCTAGAAGATGTCTTTAAACCTAATCCTAATCCCCTCCTAACCTTGTCACATTCCTTAGAAATGGGTTAAGACTTGCTAACTCAAGGCAAAGTTAACAAATATCTCCTCCTTCACCCACCCTCATTAATTGCAATCCACTTGCCATCCACTTGCCTAGTCCTAAGCCATCTCTAACCCTTCCTCTAATCATTTTTACAACCCTAAGCAAGCTTAAAACCCCCCTAAACCCTTAAATTCAAATTTCATGGTATCTCTCACAAATATCTTCAACCACAAAACTTTATAAAGCCCACAAAGTCATAAATGTTCTTACAAAGCACTTATGAAGGGTCTTTATGAAGATTTTATCCCTTGAGCCTCCTTTGTTGACTCATCCTTCCCCTTTCCTCTATCCTCTCACCATGTGACATGTGTCACTCCTTGATTGGTTGTAAGGAAGCACAATCCATGTGCTCTCCTCTCATGCAATCTAAGCCCTCCATGAGCTTTTTCCCATCCTTGCATCTTAGCCCTCAATCCCTCAAGCCTCTTGCCTATAAATTGGATCCTTCCCCTTTGCAAAATAACACAATCCATGAAGTAAAGTTATAATGCTATTTTGAGAGCCAAATCCATACTAAAGCCATCTATCCACACCAAAAATCCACAATCATCCATTGAAGCCTTTGGAAGCATATTGAGCATACATCCTATCCATTTAAATAAAGCCACTCAACAAGAGAGCTTCTCATTGAGAGAGCCCATTAATGGCTCATATTTTCAATTGAGAGCTCATCTTAGTCTATCTTGAAGTTTATGAATTTTATTTAGTTTGTAGAAGCTTTATTTAAATTTGGTTTCTATTAGCATACTAACATTGCTCATATACAGTGATGAAGGATACAAAAGTTGGAAACCCTTATAGGCTAGAAGGAAGTATAGGTATAAATCATGCAATAGTGGCGTCTAAGGAAAGTGATGAATCTACTTGTTTATGGCATCAACAATTGGGTCATATGAGCGAAAAAGGGCTAAAGGTACTCGTAAATTGTAAGTTGCTTCCAAACTTAAAATCTTTGAATTAAAATTTTTGCAAGAATTGTATCTTTGGAAAGAAATGTAGATAGAAGTTTAAATCTAGTAGCCATACAAGCAAAGATATTCTAAACTATATTCAATTAGATGCTTAGGGTCCATCCCCTATAGTTTCTTTTGGAGGAGCATCATATTTTGTGACAGTTATAGATGACTACTCAAGAAAAGTATGGGTCTTTTTTATTTAAAGTAAAGCTGATGTGTTTGGTGTATTCAAACAATTTAGAGTTTTTGTTGAAAAGAGTATAGGCATATCAATAAATATTTGAGAATAGATAATGGAGGTGAGTTCACATCTTTAGAGTTTGAAAACTATTGCGAAGAAGCTAGGATTATAAGGCATAAAACCATAGTTTACACTCCTCAAAAAAATGGTGTTTCTAAACACATGAATAGGACTCTTCTAGAGAGAGCAAGAAATATGTTCATTAATGCCAAATTGCAACAAGAGTTATGGGTAGAAGCAATTAATACAGCATGTTATCTGGTAAATTGGTCACCATCAATTACAATCGATTGTGATGCAGAGCCCTTTGTATTTACCTTCAAGGAATCTTAATTCAAATTAAAGGATTCACAATAGGCTAGTACACCCTCAAGGAACCAAGAACATCTCAAAGATTTCAACAGAGAACCTAACATTTAGGCAACTAAGACAACATCTTCATTCACACAATCAGATTTCTATGTCTGATTACATTATTCATAACTTTAAATCCTTAATGTTTCTTTTGAAACCCTTTGGTGAAATTTTTCAAAATTTAGAATAATAAAGCATAGCCAAAGATGAGAAAAAAAAAATCCAATATAATTTATTGTGTCTTCACTTAGACCCATTTTCTCAGTCATAACTCAGAAGTAAAACCAATAACCTTGCCTAGGGAATCTAATAACTTCCTCAAAACGACTCCAAATGAAACCAAACCAATTTTAACTCAACCTTATATGAGTCTAGTTTTTCAATATATAATCCATTAATTCTTCTAATTCATAAATCATTCTACAAGCACAAATCATTGTCTGTAACTTCAACGGAGATCCTTAAAAACTAGTCTTTATTAAAATGAACATAACTTACACATATCTAAATTAAAATGGCTCAAACTAATTGGAAATGAAAGATAGTTCACATTTAATTCTAAATAATATAACTATATTTTATGTTTCATCAAAATGTGTTTCTATCAATCATTTCAATCTGACTGTAGTTAGATATCCTCAAACCTAAAAATAACAACTTTTTCCAAAACTTGGATAACTTCTTCATTTCTAAATGAAATAAACTCAAACCAAAGACAAAAGGAACATTATTCACTAATATATCCATATATATATAGATTCTACATAGTTTCTAGGTTGTACATGGTCATACAAGACTCGGAACCAACACTAAAACTGAAAAACCAATCAAAATAACAACTAAGAATTTCACCAAATTTGTTTCAAATGTATCTCTTACTTTCAATTAATGCTTTGGTTTGACCATACATCTATTTTTATAGTTTTTTTGGTTGGTTATAACTTCCAAACCACCTTTTAAACCACCTCCTTATGTTATTTTAATCATTATGCAACTTTGACAACATTTATGCACTTTTATGCATTTTCACATTACAACTTTTGTATAAACCCAACATATATCAAAACTATAACTCAAATGACTATATATGGATACAAATAGTTCCATTCACATATTAAATATATATTTTGACATACTTGACCACCTTAAGCCCTCCTTGCACAATTTTGACAACTGATTACAAATGGCTTCTCTAGCCTTTACATCTTGACTCAAAAGACTCAAATACATTATAAATGGCTCAAATGAATTTAAATATATCACATAAGATATATTTTCATCCTTGTGTTTTTTTTTTCTTAGGTGCTCTTGCACCAAATTGCAAGATTCTTGAAGAGGTATGGATAGGTCATTCATGTGTTTTTCAAATCTGAAAATATTTGGTTGTGATGCTTTTGCTCTTATTTCTAAAAATCAATGTTCTAAGTTAGACCCCAACTCCAAGAAATACTCATTTATTTGATATGGTGATAGAGTTAAGGGATATAGATTGTGGGATCCTACTATCCGTGAAATCATCATTAGCAGAGACATGGTATTTGATGAATCCTCTCTAAGAAAATCAGATTTTGTAGAAAATAATTTGGAATGGGAAGAAGTGCCACAATATCAACAAGTTTAGTTGGAAACTCATCCTTCTATAAAAGAAAAAGAGCAAGAAGATCTCTTTGAAGAAGAAGGTGCAAATTTAGAAAATATACAAGAAACTATGGAAATACCACAACCATCTCTCAGAAGATCTACATGAGTTAAGAATCCTCCTAAAAGGTATGATAATTTCATTTCATCAGTTGCTTTGATTTCTAACAATGGGGAACCAAGTTGTTATTAGGAAGCAATGAGTAATGCTAAATGGAAAATAGAAATGAAAGAAGAAATGGATGCCTTAGAGAAGGATTAGACATAGGACTTGGTAGAACTTCCAAAGGGTAGAAAGAAGGTTGGTTGCAAGTGGGTCTACAAAATGAAGAAGGGTGTTGATGATAAAAGTGAAAGGTACAAGGCAAGGTTGGTAGCAAAAGGATATTCTCAAAAAGAAGGTATTGACTTTCATGAGGTATTTTCACCAATTTTTAAGCTTGTTTCTATTCGGGTTATATAAGCATTAGTTGCATTACTTAATATTGAGTAAGAGCAACTAGATGTTAAAATGACGTTTCTACGTGGAGATTTGGATAAGGATATATATATATGGAACAAACATAAGGGATTGTTCAAGATCACAACAGAAAATTTGCTTGCAAACTCAAGAAATCAGTGTATGGCCTAAAATAGTCACCCAGGCAACTGTACACAAAGTTTGATTCCTTCATGGTGAGCCAAAACTTTGTAAGAAGTGAGTATGACCATTGTGTTTACTTCAAAAGTTTAGAAAATGGCTTATTCATTATCTTGGTATTACATGTTGATGATATGCTTGTAGCAAGTAATAGCATCGCTAAAATTAATAAGTTGAAGGCTTAGTGGGCTAGGATGTTTGATATGAAGGATCTAGAAGCAACAAAACAAATTTTGGGTATAGAGATACACAGAGACAAGGAACATGGTAAGCTTTAGTTACCACTAGAGAAATAAGTGGAGAAGATTCTCATCAGATTCAGTATGCAAAATGTGAAACCTATTAATATCTTGTTGGCTTCCCTAGCTTTCTTCAAGTTTATGTCCTAGTACTAAGAAAGAAAAGGATTATCTGTCTCATGTACCTTATGCAAATGTAGTAGGAAGTTTAATGAATGTTATGTGTTCCATTTATTCTCATGAGAGGTGGATTTTGTGTGAATCAGTACTCATGAAATATGGGTCAATGAGCTTGACTTAAAAACTACGCAGTTAAGCTTGACTAAAAAACTACACAGTTAAGCAATATCACAATTTGACTTGATGTGGAAAATATCTCCTACTTATCAAGAATAAGTAAAACCCATTTTATTAAAAAATAAGATATTGCCTTCGCCCTTGGCACTAAATTAATGGAGAAATCAAAGAGTCTCTTAGAAGGAAGTCTCGATAGCTCTTTTGGAAACACACCTTGAAACTTTTGGAGAGGGGTATATTTGAATATTTCATTATAATTCACCTCCTTATTATAGTGTTCTATTGTTGTCTTTTTGTGGGGTGAGAACATTTCATAAATCATTTTTCAGCGAAATATATAACCTCCTCTAGTTCCCTTACTTTGTCCATGTTAATTATAAACATCAGACACCATCTCCTTCTGCTCTTAAGCTGCAGGGCTGAAATTTAGCACATTTGTATTTCTCTTTGCACACCTTGGATAAGGACTTTATTTCCCTCATCATCTAAACACTCCGCTAACTTAGATAACCGTCTACTTTTTCCCTAAGTCTCAAAAATCAGTTCATTCCTAAGATTTACATTATAGGAGCCTACAGGTGCCATGTATAAATTAACCTCTGTAGTGAACCCTGGAAGCTCAACCTTGGCTTGAAACATACACTTCTCTACCCTAGCTCTCAACTGATTTGCATACTCTATTGAGCAAGCATTGTCCATATATCCAGTTTTCTTAGGAAAATTACCAACATTTTATGAGATATGAAAGATTCAGTGGTTCCAGTATCAATTAATACAATCATAGTTACCATCAAGTGTACCTATAGTTTAGATGGGAGTAATCTAATACTCAGCTTGACGGTTGTCTACCGCTAAATGATTCCTATGCTGAAATGCTGTCTGCTGGGGTGGTAGGTGATTTCTTTGTTGCTGTCCCTCTGGGATCTTTGAAGGACACTGATTGGTGTAGTGATTCTGCCACAAGTGAAACACCCTCCAACTGGTCCCTTCTTCTCAGTGTTCTTATCTTCCATGTTACCTTACTTTTTGTAGTCATAATGTCCCTGCTTCTCCTTTCTGAAGTTGATGTTGTTCCTTTGATACCCTTTTTTCTTAAAGGTTTGAGGGTAAATTCTTCTTTCCTTTAACCCTGGAAGCATCATCCTTTTTGATTTTCTACTCCTGTCGCATTGCCGGCTCATAGGCTTCCTCTGTGGTGCAAGGAACTTGTACTGGTCCTATGCAGTTATTGAGTCTCATGATGAACTTCCTTATACGAAAATTCTTATTTGTCTGGTTCTGACGGACATACTGAAGGAATCTAATGAAATTATCCCCATATTGATGGACTAATGTTGCACCTTGTGTCAGGGTTTGGAATTCCGTTAGCTTCTGATTGTAGAAGAGTTGGGGTAACGATCGTTGTTTGAAAATCTTTATGAACTTCTCCCTTTTGGCCTCAGTTATTTTCAGTTTTAGTTCCATCCTTTTATTTTTTCACAAAGTAGCTTCCTCTTCGGGCAACTAATAAGCCCCCCCAAGCAGTCTTGGAGTTATCTGTGTAGTTATGGATTTCAAAGTACTTCTCCATCTTTGTTAGCCATTCCTCTAAGTCGTACCCTGACACGGAAGTGAAGAATTCAGGGGTTTTCACCTCTCTCATGTTCAGAGAAAGTTCAGTGGCTAGTTGGTTATGTTTTTCATTATGATTGAGTTTCAAACTTGACTTCAGAGGACTGAGCCAGCTCCCATACTCTCCAGTTGACCACTCTGGAATGTTTGTTCAATATTGTGGGTCATATGTCTGGGTTGGAAGCCCTGTTCATCTTCTGTTGATTTAGGCCTGTCAACCTTCCTTTCTCAGCTTAAGGTCCTATTTTGAGTGTTTGTCATCTTCCTAAGTTGTTGGTCCAGCTTAATTAGGGGATTGTTGGTGTTATCAGATCCCTCGGTGCTAATCATAGGATTGCCCATCTTCTGAATTTAATAACCTGATATTAGTGAAATAATTTAGACTTTTAGATTTACTCATCTAAACTATAGCTTAGTAGTAATAAAATTACAGAGAAGATCAATCCATAAGAAGAATTCAAAAGCTTCCCTTTTATTAAGTTCAAAAGCTTTTGATAGGTTACAAAATTGCTTCCAAGTGCTTGCTTTACGAGGCACTTTCATTGGTGACAGGCTCTTCCTATCCATAAAAATTAGATGGTAGAAGTTGGTATCCTGGAGTAGGAACATGACAGTCTACTAGATTGTTGGAGGCAACACTTTTAACAGGTTAGTCTTCAGTTTTAACAACCTTAATTTCTGCAAGGGTTTTGGCTGGTTTCTTAACCAAATGAGGCAATTCAGATGTTCCCTTTGGAAAACGGAAAATATTGTCTGCTAAAATTTCATCATCCCTGAATGGGTGCACAACCTGACTAATCGTACATTGTATGAGTCATCAAAAGACAGAAAATGGTAGGGTCTGAGACCTTCTGCGATGCACATCATATCCACATTTTGTGAATCACTAGCAAAAGGTATCAGTTTATTAGGTGCATGACGGTGAGCTCCCAGTTCCACAGTGGAACATGGTCTTGATACCATATGTGACATGCTAAAAACTAACTCTCAACCATTAATAATGAATAGCGAACATTACATAACAAATAATTTTTTGCTTTTATTTTTCATTAACAAAAATAACTGCTTTCCTTTTCACATGACATGAATAACTGATTAGTTTGCTAATTAAGAGAAGAGGGATGTAATATCACTTGAATACCTAGCTTCACATGAAAAAGAATTTAACTAACATTTTTCAATTTCTTTGATTCCAAGTAAAAATTCATTAACCCAAATAAACTAACAAAGTATAAACCGTAGAACCTGGTAATCTGACTCTCAGTTCCTGTTTCTCTTTGAAAAAGCTCTTGATTACTTCCAGGGAGAAAGAGAATCATCAATGTTTTACCTCCCAACCATGATCTTACAATCTCAACCATAATGGTCTCTCGCACAGGTAGCCCAGCCCTACACAAGAGATACAGACACAGGGTCCAGTCTTTCATGCCATCAAAGACTCGTTGTAGAACCGACAACTGTCATAACCACTCGCACCTATAGACATTTTTTCCTGTGAGAAAGAGCTTCCTAGCTAGACATTACCCTACTGGTTTTAGTGACGGACAGTTACTATTTGTATGTATAGTACCACCTTAACCAAGGTTTTATAGGTGCAAGCACTGTGCTTCATGCTATCATTGTCACGCCCAAACTAGTGTAAGAGTCCTTGACTCTTCCATCAGGTCTTTCCTGACCTTAAGGACTTTTTAACAAAATTAAATTGTCCAAGGTTATTTGAACGCATCCTCACACTCTAGGCTGTTCATAATTTACCCTGATTACAGCTTAGGGTTCAGAATAGGCAACATCCTGAGCCTTGCTGCAGGATAACATAACACCATCCATCACAGGTAGACAATAGACCAACCCTCCACAATCTCAGTTCCTTGGCTATCTATTCCTAAGGAGAGTTTATGAATACAGTTTTAAAGGAGTCTGTTTACCCCAAGCTTAGAACTTAGTTGTGGATTATATGACTCAGTTTCAGTTGATTCTTGACTGCCTATAGATACTATGGTACTGATTTAAAACCAACAAGGTAATTTCCTTTTTAATGATTATGAAGATTATATATTATCTCATGCAAGAGATGATTTCTTGGGTTTATTCCATGAAAGGAATATGATCAATCAATTTAGATGAGTGCAGTTCAATGCAATACTCAAAACAGGGCATGGTTTCTCTTTGATAAGATATGGTTCATTGAGACATTCTTTTCCTATGTTCAAATACACAGCAGGTCTTTCAGAAAAGTATGACATTCAAAAGAATAATCTAGATGCATTGATTATAAATGAAAATGGGATGGGCATATTTAAATATGCTTCCGGATACACACAATAACATTTTAAGATTATGTGCAGCTATCCGCATTCTATTGATGGTGCAGATAGCAACATGTAACAAGTCCGCTATAAGCCATATCTATGTCCACATACGATATATACATATCTTAATACATATTTAATTTTTACAAAACAAAATCCAAATTGTGTAGAATATTTATTGTTAATTTGTCTAAAAATAATATGTTTATACTACATTACTAATAATAATTAATAATCAATTTTTAATATTAATAATATAATATTTATTATTGTATCAATATAAACTCTTAATATTAACATTAATTCTTAATATTATACTAATAAAATTCTTAATATTAATATTAATTATTAAATGAATGCTGTTAGTCAATAGTCTACGTAGCAATCTAATATGCTGAATCAGCAAGAAAGATATGAATTAAGTAAAACTAATATTAAGCAACATAAAAGACGCTGATCAACATTAAGGGAAAATAACTATTACTAAAAGAAATCAGTATGAAGGGGTGCAATGCTTTAAACAGGCCCATCCTTTTGATTTATAGACAAGTTTTATAAAGGATCTCAATCATTCCCAGCCACCACTGGATTAGAACTTGAAAATATATTTTAAAGGATCACAGAAGTACTAGTTTACAAAATTATTTCAGTACTGATTACAAGAGATAGACAGGAGGAGGGGATAAACAAAAGAGGAAATAAAAAGAAATAACGATATGGATCATATCGATTCAGAAAATCAGGGAAGAATAAGGGAATATAAAGAACATTTAGTATTGAGGAGAATATTTAATATACATATATATATGTATATTGGTAGGGATCAATGGAAATCATAGATCATTATAATGGTCGAATATACATACATGGTTTTAGTTTCAGTAATAACATTGAAATCAATACCTATCTATCTATTTATCTATACATTAATATATATATTAATAATATGTGAAATAATATATAAATAAATATATTTATTTATATATATGGCTTTTATATATATATATATGACATTTATCTATAGATATATATTAATAAATTCATAATGCCATTTATCTATATAATATTAGTGAAATCAGAAAATATATGGTCACACACATATAACGAATTAGAACTATATATCAACTAATATATATATCATTTATCTATGTTAATACTAGCAAAGTCATAGATATATCTGCATAAGAACTTAATCTTCAACACCAATGGAAGGGTAGGTTGGTTTGTATAGGGAGGAGTGAGTAATTCAATTGCAAATTAGGTGACTCCCAAGAGGTGGTATTGATAGGTGTTCATGAAACCCATGGGCTTAATAATGGAGAAGGTTTTAACATCCTATTACAATGTTTCGCCATCCTCTATTATGGTTAGGAAAGAAGTAAGGATCAGGGTTAAATATAATAATTATGGATTCAATTATGAACAAATTAACAATGTATAAAATTACATGTTAAACAAATAATCCCTAGAAGGGGATATTACAAAGTTAAAATGAAAACATGATTTCCTTCTAACCCTTACATATCAAAATGCAACAATAATTATATGCATCAATTCTCATGATTGACAAAATTGATTAGCAAGCAACATATACCAGTGAGTTGATACAATATAGCTTATTGCAAAACTCATAATTATCAACGGCAATATTGGATTTGAAGACCTTTTCTAACATGTAGTGGACAACATGCAAATGCATTACATAATAGGACTTAGTTTCTTGAAGAATTAACATGCTTGGTAAATCTTGAAGGTAGGTACTCTCCTATGACTATTGCGTGCTATCCTTTCTAATGTGAAGTCCTTAGTTAAGAACTTTATACTATCACCATAAATATTATCAGATTCAACATTGATTTTCCTGAAGGCATAAGATGTAGAGCGCTCCTTTCCTAGCCGCTTGAATAAATGAATCATGATAACAAAAAATGAATTGATGTATGACTCCAAGAACTATCGATCCAGGAGTATCTCCTTCTTGGTAATGGTGGCAAGAAGAGTTATCTTTCCACCTAGTAAAATATGTCTAGCTAATGAGGAAGATTAAATATAATTAAATTGAAAGTGGGTTTGACCAACCAACAACATAATACAAATAATAATATCAAGCCCCATAATGTACTAAGGTAGCATATATGTATTGCATATACTATATATATATATGGACATGCACCAATAACTTAGTGCTAATTTTCACTTCATGTACTTAATTGTTCAACCATTGTAAATACATACACTTGGTCACTTATAGATTATGACTATATGCATGTGTTTATGTATGGTTATATAAAAGGCATTCATACACTTTATGATTATTGGCATACACAAATTCCTCTCTCTCTCTCTCTCTCTCTCTCTCTCTCTCTCTCTCTCTCTCTCTCTCTCTCTCTCTCTCTCTCTCTCTCTCTCTACACATCTATTTGTATATGTTAATGTTAATGCTATGTTTATACAACCAAACGAAAGATAAATGATGAGTTTTCCATGGTCGTTCTTTAGATCGATAAGAAAAGAACACAAATGCAAGTGCATTAATTAAGTCATTGATTCTTTTGTAAGAACAAGGGCAAGAATCGACAACAAACCTAACATGACCAAGGCATCAAACTAACCTAAGACTTGATGAACAAATACTTAGCTATGGATTCCTGCTTAAATGGCATTTTCGACCTTCATCCCATGCCCACACCTTCTCTCGCAGGATTGATCTACTTGTGCATTTGCTGTCGAGGAAGGATTAGTCGTCTTCATCTTCAAAGTCTTGTAATAGTAAAATAGTTATAGCATCGTGAAAAAATACCCATTCATGAATATAATTCCCTTGCAAATATCATTGATTAAACAATCCGCATAAATGAAAACAATACCTTCTAATGTCTTGCATCTTAGTCCAATAATAGAATCTTTCCACTAACTCCAATGTCTTATTCAACCCAAAGTGTCCCCCTAGACTGCCAATATGCTTTTCTTAGATCAAGCTTTCCCTCATGGACTTCTAGGTACACAGAACTGTCTTCCTCTAAACAAGAGTCCATCTTGCACAGTATAATCCACATAATCACTACGAAAATGGTTCTCAAAATTATCACATACCTTATAGGCTACCAAAAAGTCTTCATCCTCTTGATATAACTCTTTGAAGTTATCAATCCCTATACTTCTCAGCTAAACTTCTTGAAGAGTCAATAATCTCCTACTCAATGCATCAGCCACCTTATTGGTTTGACCTTTTTTGTACTTGATAGTGAAAGTAAAGGCCTCAATGGACTCTACCCATTTCATGTGCCTATGGTTTAACCTATCTTGGGAATTCAAGAAACTTAAAGCATGGTTATCAGTATAAACAAGAAACTCTTTAGGTAAGAGACAATCTCTCCATTTTCTCAAGGCTTGAACTATGGCATATAACTCCAAGTCATAAGAGCAATACCTCCTCTTGGCTTCATTTAGCTTATCACTAAAAAATGCCACAAGTCTTCCTTCTTGACTCAATACTGCACCTTTTGCAACATTACTGGCATCACACTCAACTATGAATAGTTTGTCAAAACTAGGTAGCACTAACACTAGTTGAGTAGCCACTTTCTTATTTAAGGTTTCAAACCCTTTGTTATGGTATCTAAGATAGGTGATCATATCTCACTGAAGTTTCTCATTAACTTCCAATAAAATTGAGACAAATCATGAAATCCCCTTACTTCACTAGCTGTTTTAGGAGTGGGCCACTTGAGGATTGCTTCAACCTTTGAAGAATCCATTTTTAAATCACCCTGTGAGATCACAAAAACTAAGGTATACCAATTCCTGTTTCATGAATTCACACTTTTCCAAATTGATGGTTAGCCTTTCATAATGCAGCTTCTTCAAACAATTTCTAAATGTTCAAGGTGCTCTTCCTTTGTTTTACTAAAAATCAATATGTCATCCAAGTAAACAACTACAAACTTACCTATGAAGTCCTTCAAACCCTCATTCATCACCTTCATAAAGGTGCTAGGGGCATTCCAACCCATATGGCATAACAAGCCAATCATATAACCCCTCTGTGGTCTTAAAGGTTGGTTCCCACTCACCTCCCTCCTTGATCCTTATTTGATGATAGCCACTTTTAAAGTCAATTTTGGTAAAATACTTTGCACCTCCTAAATAGTCCATCAAGTCTTCAATTCTTGGAATAGGAAACCTATATCTAATAGTTATACTATTAAGTGCCCTTGAGTCTGTACACAACCTCCAAGTACCTCCTTTCTTTGGTGCCAAAACTGTGGGGAGTACACAGGGGCTAATACTCTTTCTGTCTAGACCACAGTCAAGAAGCTCCTGCACTTGCCTAGCTATCTCTTCATTTTGCTGAGGTGTCTTCTATGCAGCCTTGTTGAGTAGGGAAGCCCTTGAAATAAATCTATCTAATGGCTTATGGCCCTCTATGGTGGTAAGATAGTGAGTGCTCCATCACTGATTATGTCTTTGAAATTATCTAGCAAGTCTTGCACTTCTACAAGGATTTCTACCTTCTTCTTTACCTTTTCCTCTATAGGCTTCACTAATAATGCAAATCCTACACCATCACCTTCTTTAAGGGTGTCCAAAAACTCTTTTTCTTCAACTATTAAGACATTGGGACCTATAGACTTAGTTTCTCCCCCATCTACTATGGACTGGATCCTTAAGGTAACCCCATCCTTTTGAAATGCATATGAATTCTTTTCCCCATCATGGATTGCCTTCCTGGCATATTGCCATGGCCTAGCTAATAGTAGGTAGTAGCCATCCATGGGTAACACATCACAAAGTACCCTATCTTTATACCCTCCTATGGTAAAATCTACCAAAGTTTGTTCATTAACCAAGACATGTTGCCCTTTGTTAAACCAAGTGACTCTATAGGGGTTACAATAGGGAATTCTCTGCAAATTTAATTTTCTAACTGCTTCCTATGAAATGATATTATCTATGGAACCTGAATCAATGACAAATTTACAAACCTTTCCCATAATCTTGCACTTCATACTGAATAAGGATCTCCTTTGGCTTGGTTCCTCCTTCACTGGTTCTTTGATCAAAACTCTACTCACTTTGAGGTTATCTCCAACCACTAAATCCAAGTTGACTTCTGATGACTTGATACTTGTAATATATTCTTGAATCTAGTTCGCTCTCCTATCCCCTCCTTGCAATGAAGAATTTTTCTAGGCGCACCTAAAGGCAAGTTGCCCAATCTAATTGGAATTGTAACACTTCATACTAGAGAAATAGGATCCTCTTCCTAATCTTCCAGACTTACCTCTGTTGTTGCTAGATCCCATTCCTTTGTAGCTCTCTCTGCTATCAAAATCCCCACTCTGCTCTACCAATTTGGATTCCCCTTAAGACCTCTAGTCGGTGTTTCTCCCTCCAAAACCACCTCTATGTCCCTCTACCTCTACCCCTATGACTTTTCTCATACTTCTTTTTACTCTTCTCTTCCACCTTAAGTGTCGATTGATAGCACCTTGGCACTCTGGTGGGACTCAACAAACTAATTTCTTCTTGAATGTTCTATCTTAGACCATTCAAGTATCTAGCCACATTTATGCTCTCATCCTTTGCTACATTGGACCTCAAACACAATTTCTTAAACTCCTTAGCATATGTACTAACATCAAGATTTCTTTGCCTTAAATGTTGCCTCTTTCTATGTAGTTGAATCTCATAACCCTCTAGTATGTAGGTTTCCTTAATCTTGGCTACTATAACTTTCCAAGTATCAATGGGGTTCTTACCCTCTTTTTGTCTTTTGCTTGGATGATTTTCCACTAGGTTAGGGCAACTCCTCTTAACGGGGACTTTTCAACTTTAACCTTTTGGGCTACACTAATGCCTTCACATTCAAAGTGATTCTCCGCGCCTTCTATCAACTCCATAACCAAGTCTGGTTCCATTCTTTCACTAAGTAGTGGCACTCCCTCCAAACCTTTGCCACTCATGGCTTTTAGGGCCTCAAGGAAGGGTTCTTCAAGTATTGCATTGTCCAATTCAAGTATTTCATCTTCATACTCCATAACCAAGTTTGGTTCCATTCTTCCACTAAATAGTGGTATTCCCTCAAAACCTTTGCCACCCATGGTTTTTAGGGTCTTAAGCAAGGGTTCTTCAGGTATTGCATGGCCCAGTCTAGGTATTTCATCTTCATTTGCAAGTTCTTTGCCTTTCATTTCTTTCTCAATCACCTTGACACTTATTTCTTTAGTCTTAACTTCTATCTCACCCAACCTGTTCTCTATTTGCTCCAATTTTTCCCTAAGCATTCTATTCTTCTCTTCTTGCTCTTCTACTTTCTTGGCTAATTCTCCATTTGTCACCATGCTAGATTCACTAACTCAATAGCTGACATGTAACCTAACACTAGCCCAAATCTTTAGGCTTTGATAGCTCTTTGATAGGGAGCTCCTAGGTCTTCTTATGGACCCTTGCCTTTTTCCTAGTTGTCCTCCTCTTCAAGATTACTCCCACTATTGATTAGATGAGATTTAGAATGAAAAAAAACTCTCTTTATTACTATCCTACAAGTTCCCAACCAGATTGAATTACTTCCCTTTGCATTCTTGGCCTATTGGCCCTCATTCCCCAAAACATGCTTACCTGTAACCTAATTTACTATTCGGGATGGAATGAACCTTTTTGCATCCCCACATATCATTTTCAACTGAACTTGACTAGTTCTTGGATCCTTCACTCAATTCTTGATAAGTTCAACAAAATAGGGCTACTAGGCTTGAGCCCCAATTAGGCCTCCATTCTTGATTTTTGGGACTTCTTTCCAAATTCCTCCAAATGACCCCCCAAACAAATGATCACTTACAATACTTATTTGGATAAGCTAAAAGGTTTTGTAGGTTTTGGATTCCCTTCAACCTTATAGGTGTGAAACCCTAACTGATGCCAAAAAAGCTTATTTAGGATTAGACTGGTCAAGCTTGTCGAAGACCATTAATTGAATTCATACACACTTGATCTCTTGTCCTTACCCTCTTCTCATCTCCTTTCACCTTCTTGACCCAATGGATATTCATTCAATCCACCCCTGCAAGTTTTTAAGTTTGCAATTCAAAAGAACCTAAGCGGGCTATCATGGTGCTCGCCTAGGGCATGTGTTTAAAATTCACAAATTGAGTTTTTTGGTTTACTACCAAGTGAAAAAGAATACATGACCTTTGTTTAGAGACCTCTAATGGGATATTCCAGTGGAGTTCCAATTTTGAGGCATTCTTTGGAACAAACCCTTAAACTACCAAAGAACAACACTTTGTGGTTTGATTTTTATTTGTCTATGTAGAAGTGTACAAGAACTAACACCAAAACACATAGAGGAAGGAAATGATCTAATCTAACTATTTACAACAAAAAGAACCCATATTTAATCCACTATCCACGAGTTGCTCATGTTGCAGAGTGACTGTGCAAATTTTGCTAGAAAAGTGTCATTGATTTTGTATTATCAAAATGTTGAAATACCTTCCAATTGTCTCATGGTGGTTTGGAAGGCCTTAAATATGTCCATATGACATGTTTCAACTAATTGTGTGCGCCTATAACTAATTAGATAAGAGTTCCACAATCTTGCCAAATCTTGTCAATGCAACACTGCAAAGTTGCAAATGTTATCATAGCAACTTTTCACCAAAGTTGACAACTTTCATTTTAACCATGCATATACCAAATCTGTCTGTTTGGAGCACAATGATGTCTTTAGACTCCCTAGACATGCCAAAAACCCAAACATAACTTCCTACTCATTTTTAGATCCTTTTTCACAATGTGCCCAAATTTGGCACAAATGACAACTTTTTTGGCCAACTAAGCAACATTTTGACAATCTTGCAATAATTTGACTCCCAACACATCAAACTCTATCCAAACCACCTAATGGACTCTCACATTGTCCTTATTCACATCATGACCCATATAAGGTTTTACAAACCAGAATAAGAGGGCTTAAACTCAAATCCCTAGGCGATCTTGAACCATAAAGCCTACAAGATAATAGAAGTGGACATTGATCATGTGACATTGGGCAGGGATGCAGTGAATGATGAAGAAGTTGAGCCTTTTCGACTCTCTTCTAAGACCAAGAGTTATGTAGATCCACATCTGAAGGCTAAAAACTTCGTTGTCCAACTTCCATTAGCTAAACTTGGAGGGGGAGACTCCGATGATTCCAGACACGTGAAATCTCCCACAATACCAGCCCTTGTATCAAAAGAGTTTCTTTAGGAGAACCTAGATAAACTTGACTGTGGCACTCTTTATTAAATAAGCAAAAATCCTAGGCTCATCACGTTCATAGATTCAAATTGGGCAAGTTCTAATGATGACAAGAAGTCCACTTCCAAATATGTTTTCATTCTTGGTAGGTGTGCAATCAAATGGACTAATAGTTCTCTCCTCAATACAAGTAGAGTATTGGGGAATAATCAAAGTAGCATGTGACGCAGTATGGCTACAAAGGATGCTTTTAGACATGCAATACCTTCAACCATGTATTGTGACAATCAAGGAGTGTTATAACTCATCAAAAATCCAATCTTCCACAAGCATACAAAACATGTAGGCTTTTGTCATTTATATGGTAACTTGTAAAAGATGTATCAGTGATGTCTACTACACTCTAACTCGGCATTAGAATATAGACATTCTTGCCAAGTCTTTGAGTCCTAACAAATTTGTAACTAGAAGACTGTCAAAATATAGACATTCTTACCATTATTGAATAATCACTTGTAACTCAAACAAGACTTTGCCAGAACCTCCTGTAGTTTTGAAATCTCTGACAAACACAAGATTGTTTCAATTTTAGGATGTTTGACATTTTGTCAAAAACTTTGCAACCAAGCTCTGACTCTTGTTTGGTCTTTGCAATGTTTAAACACTTTTTCGGTTTTTTTGAAATATATGCTTTTTACATTTTTGACCAAGTAGAAAAATAAATGAAACTAAGCCTGAATTTTGCAAGAAAACCACAATAGACTTTTTCATTTATTTGATTTATGACTAATTACAATGAAGCTATTGGCAATATTGAAAACTTTAACTAATATCAAATAAATGAAAGAAAACTAGCAAACCACGTCGCTATATATTTTCTTCAGCAAATCATCTTATTGTTCCCAGACAAACTTCAATATCTTCTAATGTATGCAAGTGAGGATATTAGAAGCCTAAATGCAGATCATATTCTCTTAATTGCTAATGTTTCATTCACAAACCCCCACATGAGGAATAGGAGCCATGGCAAGTAATTATAAATATCAACTGCTGGTAAGATGCTCCATCTACCCCACAAAGCCACGTCCTCTATAGCTGGCATCAAATAATAGTATCTGCTATTTATATGTTCACCAATATCTGAAACAAACATTTACCATATTTAATGCACTGTAGCTCTGTAATGGCCTCTGATTGAAACTCTCTCTCAATTACACAATTCATTGGGTCTCTCACCATTTCAAAGTGCTGAAACTGTGCAAATGTACATTCTCCAAGTTCAAATCTAAAACTTGTTGTGATGTTTTCACACCATCACCCCAAAACTTTGGGGACCCCCTTTTTTTCAATCGCCTTGGCAATAAATAATTTTTGACGTTGTCCAAAAAATTTCGGTCTTAGAAAATTTTACTTCTTGGACGCCTTTGGGTCAAGAGGGAGGAGGTTAAATTTATTTTTCACCCGATTTTAAGATCGATTTTCTAGAACAACTAATTTTATCCTTAGGCCGAACAAGTTTCAAAAAACAACACTTGGCAAGATAAAATTGTAAATTTTGTATGTAGACGATTTTTTAAATTTTTTTTTAAATGGATATAATTGTATAAACTTGAGTAATTTTCAAAAAATGAAATTTTTGTTAGATTTGGGTTTTTTGGAAAATCTTGAATTTTTTCGGTGAAAAAAAATTATTTTTGTGATGGTGAAATCAAATTGCAAAATCAATTTTAGACTCTTGAGAAATGATTTATTTTTATCAAAAAACTAAAATTGGATAGCAAAATCGATTTGGATTAAATTGAAAAAATTAGCTTTAAATGGATTAAATTTGTCTTTGAAGATTTTAAAATATTAAAAGAAATTAGTAATTTAAAATTGAAAAAATGAATTTTGGCTAGCCAAAATTCGATTTTTAATGATATATTAGTTACTAAATCATCATTAAATGGAAACATTTAGCATCTCCAAGGCTTTATTTACTTTATTTTTGCAATCTTGGTCTAATTGGCAATTTAAAAACGTAAATTTTATCTTGGCAAAATTAATTTTTGGCTAAGCATTTAATTGGGGGCCAAATTTGTTTGTAATTAATATTTTTTTTTGCTCCCAAGGTCCCAATCAGCCAGCTAAGGAGGGCAAGCAAATGGGGTATAAGAGGAAGCCCTTTCCCCTTATATCTCCTCATTTCTCATTCTTCCTCTTCATGGTGTTTGGCGATTTAGACTAAGGAACATATCTTTTCTTCCTTGGATGATTTTTGCAAAGGTAAATTGGTATTTTTCTTAAATGATTTTTTTGCAAGAGCAGATCTGCACTATTCTTGCTTGGCGAATTTTGAAGGAGCCAAATTTTGTGGGAGCCAAAATTTGTGAAAGACAAAATTCTTATTTTCAAGAGGGGCTGCAATTTTCTCCTAGAGATTGAACGATTTTGTTGGTGAAGAAAACAAGTCATAAAACCTGATTTTTTGGCACATGCATGGGCAATTTCAAGTGAACAAAATTTTGATTTTTTCAGTTAGGGCATCAATGGTTGCAAGGGATTTGAAATTCTTAGGTCTGATCTTAAATTCCAAAAGAAGACTTGGCTATTGGTAAAGGTAAGTTCAATTCATTTAGAATTGAAATGAGTCCTTAAGCGGATTTTGCTCTTTTGTTCTTGTCTATATTTGTTTCCCTTGGTTCTTCTTGCATTCATCATCCACCACTTCATCATCTCATCCTAAGTTGAAGATTGGAGATTGATAAGGGTAGAATCCATGATAGGACATTTGAAGAGGCAGAAATAAGCTAGACCACCCTAGATTGAAGTTGGAAAATATAAGTATAGTCCATCCTAAAGTAACGGCGAGGTAGAAATAAGTGGTAGTCTCACCCCTAGGTTAAAGATTGGAGATTGATAAGTGTAGTGATAAGAGTTGGCGAGGCAAAAATAAGTGTAAAATTCATCGATAGAAAGAAGATTGGAGATTGATAAAGGTAGTCCATATCACTTAGAACGAAAGGGCAAAAATAAGTGTTTAAGATGGTAGATGTTAGTGCAAGCAAGAACCCTAAGGGAACAAATACTAAGAAAGAAAAAGAGGATATGATGCCCCAAACAACTTTTTTCTAAAAAATGAGACGAATAACCGATATCAATGTCGATACAGTAAGTATGATATAGATAAAGGAAGGACAATCGCCCATGGCAAAGAAGATATACAAAAATGGAATTGTACATGCAGCATATTTTCCTCCCACTTTGCCTTGCCCAAAGTTGGTTATGGAATGTCCATCTAGGTTTGATCTGATCAGTAAATCCATCATTTTTGATGAAGGGAAGAGAGTGTTGGCCAACATTGGCGGACAGGCGATTGAAGAAACATTTAACATTCCCCAGTACAAGAGCATGACAATGGTGATGATGGATCAGGCAGCCAAATCATTTTAGGATAACCAGGAAGCTTATTTCATGCATCTAAAACAGGATTGGCTACACGAGGGAAAGAAAGGAACCATTCTAAAGGGTTATGGAGTCTCAAGCTTCTATCATAGGGAGTTTTATTGTACTTATGGTCTTGAGAGAGTCTCTTGAAATATTTCATTTGTGCATATTTTTCTATCTCTTTTTGGAATAGGATTTTTCCTACTGGGTTTTCTCTATTTCTCTATTTCATAGAGATTTGGTTGTGATTGTGTACATCATCATGCCTTGTTGTCAGAACCCAAGTTTGCTTTCAGCATTACATTGTAATTTCCTTATTTTTTCTACATTGTTGCTCATCTTGGGGGGCTGTTAGAGTAAAAGATTTATTTTATTTTATTTATTAAATTACCTTTACTCCTTTCTTAAGATTTCCCTTTATACACCTTGCATTTTCATTTAATAATTAATTAGTAAGTATTAAATGGCTTTTACCTCTCAAAGTTTTCCTTTTAGATTTTTTGATCTCCTTCTATAAAGATTAATCTTTATTAATTATTTCTCATATTTTCAATCTGATAATATAGTTATCATATTTTCAAAGCAAAATCCTTGTTTCTTATTTGTTTTTCTTTCTCTATGACAGATTTTTGCATGCAGGTGTTCTTCAAGTTTTGTGGATTTGTATTGTTCAACTCCTTCATATTATCCATCACTTTTGATCATATTTGCAAGTACAAATTTGACCACAAGAAACCTTCAAAGTTGTGGATCTCAACCTTTAAATTTTGAAAAATTGAAATTCTAAATCTTATTTAACCTATCTCTTCACTAATTGTTGTGCAAACCTAATGTCTAGTTTGATGTTATAGAGTTCGTTAGTGCATTTAAAGAATCTTTTTTACTCAATTAAAGCCCTGTTATTCGTTGCAGCCTGTTTAGAGCACATGGAATCCAATCGAAAAGAAAACTCCTCCAATTTGACAAGTTCCCTGAAAAACAGCACTTGTTCTTTGCACGTTCAAACAGCAACTCGTAGAGATTATTGGATCGTTTATCTAGTAAACAATCAATACATAGATACGCAACTTATATATTCAAGATTTACTTATTCTATCGGGAACCTCTGGGACCATGTGCTCAGTCTCACTCCTTCAAGCAGGATCACAATATGATTCATAATCGATGGTCGGACATCTAGAATCAATGTAACAGAATGATATGTGTAATGGGGGGATCGTGTATAGCCTCACAGCTTGACTGTTTCTCAAAGTTTTCTTTCATGTTTATCAAGTATGGCTTGTTGATTGTATGTGCACATTTTCTTGTTGGAATTTCGTCAAGTAGAGTTCACTATCAGATTGTATGGACATATATTTCCTTCTTCGAATTTAATCAAGCAGAGTTTATTGCCAGATGAGTTAAGATGGGAGGTGATTACCAGATTAAACTTACTATTACTGAACAAAGCTCGAGCAGATGTTTGATTGTAGGTTATTGACACTGATCTCCAAAAATGACCAATCCTCAAAACTAGACCATCATTTAGCAACATGAATCCAGCCATAATTGTGCGGGTTATCATACACAGGCAAAGTCAGGTGCACATAAAACATCCCCATCTCCATCGACTGGATACCGGATCTAGCTCATTGTATATTCAAATGCACACAGATTTCCCTTATTTGTGGAATCATATGCTCAGCAGCAACTCTGATTGACAAGAAGCCATGAATATAAAAACATTACTACAAAATAATGATGGTTGCTAACTTATGTGTGTCTTGTTGCATATAAAATATCAATGGATATATTGAAACCAAATGTGCGTCTTGTTGCAAGCTTCACTCTTCCTCATTTGTAAACCAGAAGCTATTCTGAATCCAATTTCGAAAACTGGACATGGCATTCAAAAAAGGCTAAACTAAGATATTAGGAAAGGGAATCGGGGTTTGTGCAGGAGGGATATTTAGCCCTATTGGAACATGCCTCATTCCAGAAAGAATCAGATTTAGAGTAAGATCACTACTCTAGAAATAAAATATTACCATATGATGAAAAAATATTGGTTGCAGTTTTCCTCTAATTTATTCGGATTTAGAAATGTTGCAGACATCTTGTTGCCAAATATCTTCATTTTATGCTCCTAGCAGAGATATCGAAAACAGATGTCTCCCTGTATGGAATATGTTTATACCCTTCAAAATCTGAAAGTGCTATTGACTTCTTTCTGTAATTTCTTTGTAGTTAGAAATGTTTTGAGAATATACTTGACATGATGCAAATTACAGTATATGGGAGATATTTATTCCTTTCATCATCAGCAAAATTGGCACTCACAAAGGTATCTGCTCCACAGGAGAATCTTCCTATCAACGTTTCCTTTTCCTAGATTTGTCTCTTGTGAAGTTCTCACATTTGTGGATGTAATAAAAAATTGTTATACTGACCTGAACCTGCCTTGTGGAGAAAGTATTTATTGCTCTGTTTAATTTCGCCCATTTAAAGCAACCTAAGCATAAAGTACTTCATAAAATTTCTGAAGACTGGGAGTGTCTCTTTTTACTCTGCTCTCTGATACTTGTGACTTTTCCTCAATCCTCATGCAGAACTCTTAACAACTCACATGGAGAAAACTTTCATGCAGAATAACAGGTCCAATTCTATATAGTTCCAAAATTGAGTAAAACCAACTTACTCTTGGCACTTATTACTGAGGTTTCTTAAACAAAAAATTGCAGTAAACGAGGATATACACTGAGCTTTACCTCACTTTACAGGATCACCACCACTCTGAAACACCAAGAGGATGACCAGGTGTCCCTGAGGCCCCTTGACCATCTTATAAACATAAAGACAAATGAAATCCCTGAAAATCTGCATTTTAAAGAATATCAAAATAACAAAGTTAAACGTTAAAAAGCTATTTGGGGGCCAACAAGACCTCCCAAACCAAAACAACCCTTAGTACGCACTAAACCTTATTATTGATTTATTTCACGCCTGACTTGTTACTCCAGGGTTTGAGGTTTCTACCTTTGATTGATGAAATGAGACACATATTATAATATATATGGAATTTTTTTATCAATAGCTAGTCATAGCAAATTCAACACAAAATTTTAGCTTCAATTGGTTTTGTCAATTTTTTCTTAATTCAACTATTGATTTAATATATTATTTTAGCAGCTGACCCCTGGTCACACCCATAATCAAGAAATAGGCTGGCCATTCTCACACACCCGTCTATTTAACATCAAATCTCCAAGAAACACAGTAAAAAGTTGACGCAAAATAGGTTTGGAATAACAAATAGCATTATTGTAGCCCAACCAGGTCTCCCAAACCAAAGCAGCCCTTAATATTCACTAAACTATATTATCAATTTATTTCTCAGGCCTGATTTCTTACTCCTGAGTTTCAAGTTTGTAATCAATGAGATGCATATTATAATTATAATATGGATTATTGGATCAACAGTTAGTTGTAGCAAATTCAGCACAAAATTTTAGCTTCTGTTAGATTTGTTAATATTTTCTTAATTCAACTGGTGATTTTATATCATTTTTTGGTAGCTGACCCCTTGCAACACCCATGATCCAGAAATATGTTGGCCATTCTCACATGCCCCATCCATAAAACATTCCTAAAATGTCAAGAAATAGGTTTGGGATGGCAAACAGCACTGTTAGAAATTTGCTTTAGTGAAGATCTCTAGAGAAAAAGCATTTCAACCATCTGACATGAAGATTAAAAACTGCTTACAGTAAGAAGATTTTATTTGAAGAAAATAATTTACCATTCCAAATCCCCATATTTACCATTTCCATGCTTAATGTCTTTCTGAAATTAAGCCATTGCATATTGTGTCCAGGTCCTAAGGTTTCAACCAGGCTGCCTCTCGTTTGGTGTGACTTTTTTCAGTAATAAAGATTGGCTGATTTGAAGAGGGAGAGGTGGATCTGAAAATGGAAATAGTTAATATGCTTTACATAATTCAACCCAAACAGCAAAAATCAGTTATCCTGCAACTGTTACATACATTTGACATTACAATCATACTTCCAAGTGTCTGACCTAAAAAAATTGTAATTACATTAAAATTGAAAATTCCAGATAATTTGGAGAGAAATACATGCATTCAGTATCAATCAAAATGGATCCTCAATGGAAAAAATTAAATAGAAGAAACATCCCAATCATACTTTGGCTGTGCATACACCTCATATTCAGTGGGTCCATCAATAATACTGTCAATGGTCCGTACACCCTCCAGTGTATCCGGTGGAAAACCAGTTTTTGTTGAGGATATTAGTTTATCTACACCACATTTAAAACAATAAACTATGATCGTCACAAAAGTACACAGAAATTGCAGCTTCCCAGAATCTCCTCGGACTGAGAAGAAGAATAGCATAGATAGCAGGAATAGAATCACACACAGTCGCATTATTCTCAGAACGGTTGTCATGAGCTTTCCATCGTTGCCTGCTGGTAGTCCATGAACACGATACACAAAGAGAAAATTGTATTTATCCACCACATACCGATATCCAAAGTAACATGCACCTACAGGTAGCACGAGAGGTGCAAAAGCAGAATAAATTAGGGTTAGTGCAAAGATTGTGAGATTAAATGCATAATACTGTGCAAAATCAAAAGTCTGAATCATCCGATGGCGATCTTTTCTGCTAATTGGATAGACTGATAAATCTCCTCCCTGTAGATCAAGCCCATCTACACTCTCCCTTTGTGTTGAGCCATCTGGCCCATCTCCATCATCAAAACTGAAGTAGCTATCTGATAACAGAGATGCTTCCAAATTGTCCTCTTGACTCTCAGTGACATACACCTCAGTTTCTTCATGTTCTTCATGTGACGACTGCAGCAAGCCGTTTTTACCAAACTTTTGCAGTTTTTTCTTTATCCAAGGAATTGGAGCTAACAAATCAAAAGATATGCCCAGAAAAGTGCTTGTTATCAGGAAAGCAAGAGAGGATAGACAGGACCTGGTCAAAAAAGATGCACTCATATACTCCTCAATCTTCTTGCAATCATTCCCATCCATATAGCATTGACCCATCCTCAAGAGAGCACCTTCCAATGATGACTCCACCAGTACTCGTAGAAAAATCAAATTAACAAGGAAAAAGCAAAATGTTTTAACCAATACAGCCTGATGCTCTCCTGAGACAGTCAAATGGCTTTCAATCTTGGAAAGTGAGGATAGAGCTGCAGGAATAATTATGTACATGCTTACAAATATTAGCATATTTGGTAAGAACTGGAAGAACAGAGCTGCAGCCCAGCTCGAGCTCTGTACCCAAGCCAACCACGATGCTGCATTGTCCATAGCCTCTGCATCAATAATTCGTCCAGCACTTTGTAATGCAGTTATTATTGCAAGTGGTGAACTGAAAAATAATAGTAATACAAGAAGGCTAGCATTCACAATCACCCGGCGAATTTTCCTTGAAAATTTACTAGTGCCCAAATGACGCCAATATATGTCAGCAGCTGGTGGTGCTCTCTCTACCTTCCAGCGGCTTTTTTCAAGCTGCAACTCCATAATAGAAACAAACTTCCCAATTCGTGGTCTCTTTTTCTCAGTTCTGGCATCCTGAAGAGCCTTGTTTGCAGTGTAGATATCTTTGAAGATGACAAATGCAACCCCAGCTCCCTGAGCTCGCCCATCTTTAAAAACTGCCAGCCTGCTTTCAAGTTCTTCACGGTGAGCTTCAAGTGACCTTAATCTATCTTCATCAGTTAAACCCAAATGGAACGCTGCCCACTCCTTAAACTTTTTTAATTTTGTAACAAATTGTTTCCATTCATACTTCAATCTGGCATAGTATGAACCATGATGTCGCTCCTCAACAGAAAGATCATTCTGGGCTGCTGTATCTTGCTCATAGAAATATAAGAAAATGTCACGCTCCTCAGAGATTTCCCTACCATCAATGTGGGCCTGCAACCATGCGATATCATCCCTAACTTTTACCAACTCCTGTGCAAGATCATCTAGAGAAGCCAAGTCTGGAGGGACTACCACTCTATAAACCTTTCCAGGGTACCGATGTTCAAAGTATTCCTGAATGGCTCTCTTATCAATGCTCAGGGTTTTTGGAATCCCTTGAATCATTAGGGTGTAAACAGAGACTGAATCGATTGAGAAATTCCCATCATGAAATCTCGTCAAGTTCAACCTCTCTTCGAGAGCTTTGATACAGTAATGAACCACACAAACTACAATAATCATAAATAATACATGCATCCATAGTAGAGGAGCCCCTTTCTCAATATGGCTGATTGTAGTCTTAGAAAACTGATCTTCCATAGGCACTGTTCCTCCATATAGGTTCAGGGGCAGGATACCACAGATTGCCAAGAAGCAAATAACAGCAAGAGCAACAAAACTTCCACCCTCCACATAAAGAAACTGCGCTGGATTCGCGCCACAAGTGCGAGCGATTTGCTGACCTGTTGTGTGCCACACAGCTAACAATTTGGTAGCTAGGCTAGAAAGCCCCGGCAG
Source organism: Cupressus sempervirens (assembly GCA_028749045.1). Taxonomy (NCBI): domain Eukaryota; kingdom Viridiplantae; phylum Streptophyta; class Pinopsida; order Cupressales; family Cupressaceae; genus Cupressus; species Cupressus sempervirens. Next base: position 253,545,719 of record CM053787.1, read on the forward strand.
TTTGTGATCGCTTCTTAATTTAACACATAAAAATAGAAGTAGGCAGCACAGTGCTCCAATAGCTGAGATGTTTAGAAGATACTGTATATTCCCGTACCATGTACCCTCTCCCGGGGGAACCTCGGATGGTGCTGGAGACTCCAACATTATGCTTTTACGTGTGCCGTTCAATACAGAAACCCCATTTTCGGATAATGCCACTGCCCCAAATACATACATGAAGAGCAGTGATCCAACTAAGCCCCTAGAGAACATGTCATCGACCATCCTGAGATACTGCGGCTGCATTTACATCCATAAAGCTGCCTTGCCCTTGTCTACTCTGTTATATACCGAATTCCTGTTCTATCATTATACGCAGGAAAACCAATCACCCAGAAAGTACCAAAGAGGCCTCAATCGAGTTTCCCCAATCCCTATATCTCATTATCTACATCATAACATGCACATGCATAAAACCCATCTTAGAAATTCTTCTCACGAATGTACTAATTTAACCTAAATCTCATTATATCAATCAAATACAGACATAATAATGGAGCACGCAATAAGAAAACTCGGCAAAAACGAAATTAAGGGGAAATAAAAACTCTTGTAAACCCTAAAAGCATGGGAGTTGCTGCCAGAGATTTTCTTAGAATTCAATCAAATAGTGGCATAAGAATGGAAGAAAAAAAGGAAAAAAATAACTCTTCTGAAACCTAGAATCATGGCAGTCGTTGACAGAGATTTCTAGAAATTAAAATTCATGCACTCCGTAAGCACCCAGTGGCCTTGCGAATTCAGTCCAATACTACGAATTTTCTTAGAGAGGGTAAATACAAATCAGACTCCCAAGCCACATAATTATTTCACCAAGGATTCGAAAAATAAACAATATTGAAACTTTATACAAAGATCAAACGCACCTGCTAATTTTGCTCATGCGATGGCAAGTTCACAATATAAAGATAGAAATTTCACAGCTCTGATTTGAAGGTCCCCATCAGAAAACCTATTTTTATGTCTGTAGAAAATCATTTCATTTCAAATGCAAACTCCGGCAAAATCATTACGTTTGGTAGTCTCGCAAACAATCAGATCAATCTTGCCGTTCGGTTCAGTTTAGGAATAGAATATCACACGTTTATGCTGGGTATAATCGACCAATAAATGATAGAAATTGGAATAAACTGATTTAAACGGTGGAAAAGTTTAGTCGATGGAGGCACCTGCTGACCATTGACACCTACCATTCGCATTTGGCTTTAGCATGTGTTGTGATAGAGAGACTGCGATTGAATCCCAACGATAGATTGTGGTGGTCTGGGTGTGGGCGTAAAAGGAAACTTCTGGAATAGGTATTGTTTATTTATACCCAATAATTCTCACATTTCTTCAAAAGTCAAGGGAACCTTTGCAATATGAAATTTTAAAAACCAGATTTTTTGGGGAAAATTTTGTGGAATTCTTGCATGTTGATAATTAGGATTATGTAGAGTATTGAGTAAGTAAAGTATTTGTTAAGATAGTAGTAACTAGCAGTTTCAAGCTTTTCCGCAACGATAGCGGATAGGTGTTTACTAATTTTTTTAAAATTATAAGTCAATGTGGATAAATTTAATTTTTAATTTAAATAAAATTTAATTTAATTTTTTTAATAAACTAAGTAAATATTATTTATTTAATCTAATTTACTATATATTAATAAATTATCATCTAAAAAATAGCATCTATAAAGTGAATAGTAAAAAATAAACTAAAAATTAATAATCATTTTTTTTTTAAAATTCCATCAAAAATAGATTATGAAAAATTAATATGAAAAATATTTTTTTAAAATTTTAAAATAGTAACTCCTCCACAAATATCCTATTACCTAAACTAATTTTAAAAATAAATAAAATTAATTTAAAAACTAAAACTTCATTCAATTTTAAAAATCAAAAGTTAAACTAGTATACCTAAAAATTTAATAAATTTTTTTTTGTAAAATAAGGTGAGTGGTATCTAATTTCAAAAGAATTAATATAAACTTAGTAAATATTGTATTCAAATGAACACAAAAATTCCATGAATAAACTATTGTATTTGTTTTTATATATAATATGCCTTCATATTAATACATAAGTTTTGTGAGATTGGAAAATTTATGAAATCAAATTTAGACAAAGATTTATTTCACCATGTACAAATTTTTAAAAAATCATATTCCATAAAAGTCATAGCAATAAAAAAAAAATGTATATGTCTATTTTTTTTTTGACATGTAAATGAACATCAATTTTTTTTCAAAATAGAAAATGTTTACATTGAAGACTGCTACCACTATAAAAAGCCTCTTGGCTTGATAAAAGGAAGAAAAATTGAGTTAAAAGTGGAGATAACAAGTAAATAAGTTTCTAAATAAATAGGAAAAGAAGAGAGTTAAAATTTAAAATAAATTATAAATTAAATAAAATCTTATCTAAATAAATTAAATTATAAATAATTTCTAATCAAAATAAAATAATATTTGTTTAAAATTAAAAAATAAATAACTAATAATAACTAATTAAATTAAATAATAAATTAAAAAATAAGAGCTAACATTAGAAATAATAGCTAATTAAGCTAAATAAATAGAAATATTTAAATAATGTATGACATATCATATTACTTTATAGTTATAATTTTTAAGTTAAATAAATAATAATAAAACAATAGTTAATAGTGTAGATGATAACTAATTAAATTAAATAATTAGAAAAAATAAGAGTGAAAAGTGGAGTGAAATGAAAATAGGTCGAAAAATTATTAACAGTAAGGACTAACAATTTACTGGTCAAAGGTTGACATTTTTTTGTTGAAAAAAGTAATTATACAGGAACAAAGTTCCCACATATAGCCTATCAACTAAAAGATTGTGAATTTCTCGAAAGAGAAGAGTCAAACATTTGTGATTTTTATAAGAAATGAAATTTCAAGTGAGTTGGAATCAATGACATTTTAAGTATTGTGCAACTGAAGTATTTGGTAGGACATTAGTAAAGCTTGTAAATCTCTCAAAAGAGGAGTCTAGCCTTTGTGATCCTTATAAGTCATGAAATTTCAGGCAAGTTGGAATCAATCATAACTTAATACAATAGTAACAAAAGCATATAAAAACAAAATGATATATAATATTAGGCTTCATTTAACCAATGTTATGCATCTAAAGAATATGGTGATCAATATTTATATTAAGGTGTCATTGGAGCTTAGTGAAACTTTGAGGTTGAATGATCACATCCTCAAAGTAAAGATATGTATTATAGGATTTTTTGCAAGTTAAGGAAATAGGATCCCACAATTCTAAATGTTAAAGATGACTTAGTGAACTTGGATACATGTATTAAGGAATTGTGGAGATGTGCTCATGAAGGTAAGGAACTTTATGGGAAATGTACACTAGCACATGAATATATGCACACCTTTACATCATAGATCAAAGGAAAATAGGATGAAGTGAAAATTTTGATCAGTGAGTTGAAGAGTGTAGATTCTCAAGTGATTCACTTGAAGCAAAGCATAAGTAAGATCCATGTTGAAATAAGAATGCTAGAGGTTGGTAAGGAACAAACATTGTAGAGGTTCTCTTTGTTAAGAGAGCATCTATCTCTAAAGATTGACCCAGTTCAGAAGCATCTTGAAGAGTGCTTGAAGGCGAAGATATCATATGAACACTTTAGCTATCCAGAATTCCAAGCAACAAACTTAGCATCCTATAGACTATGTGCACTTCTCAAAATGTCAAATTTGGTCAAGGGAGCATCGAGGGAAGGATTCGTCTAATTGAAGAGCAACTTTGTTGATTGGATATCATTGTTAAATAATTCATCAACATGAAGAAAAGAAGGTAAAACCAAAATTTTGACTTGTATATAGTTTTTGACTCACCTTTGTCATCAATGTCGAAGGGAGAGTAATTGTATGAAAATTGTATGTATAATGAGGTATAAGGTAGAGTATAGTCAAAGGGGCAGTAATGACTAATATACAGATTGTAATAAGGAGATATAAGTATGTAGAGATGGTATATAATAGAAATGATCCACATTTTGAAAATTTTATATGGCCATTTGAAAAACTTCACAATTGTAAAATTTTACATTTTGGGACTTTGCCAATTTTCCCATATGTTGGCATCAATGCCAAAGGGGAAGATTGTTGGATATTTGGCTAAGAGGTAATTATGTAAATGCATTGAGGTTGTCATTTAGGAAACATGTCATCTAAATTAAGACAACACATCACAGAGACACAGTTTTGGTTTAAAGACTTAGAAAATTATCTGAGTATCACAGAGTTTAATTGTCAGCACAAACATAGTTTTGGCTTGCAAAGTTGATAGACTAAAAATTAGTATATGTGTAGTTGATGGAAGCAAGAATAGGTTATGACTCAGATCCTTTATGCAAAAGTGTGAGTGATGAAAGTACACTCTGAAGCCACTTGATGAAGGGTGCTCCCCTTAATACCTTAACCACATAACAGAAACAAAGAAATAACAATAATTTGCTAGAACAAAATATGGGCTTCTTATTATCGCCACAAATGTGGAATTACATAATCTAAAATTACATTATGCTAACCCACATCGGTGCCTTCATTACAGTAATCTGCAAGACAAAGCTACAAACAATCACCTAGAGCTATCATAGACAATGTTCAAGTATTTCTTAAATAGGTAATTTTTGTGTTGCTCAGGAAGGTTCTAGATACTCAAACTTAATACCTAGGGCTGACAAACCCTAACAATACATATAGAGTTGACCAAATACATTTTTGACATTTATTTTAGAAGTTTTGGTTGGCCCAACTTTGGAAGGCCATAACTCTCGAATCATTGCTATGTTTGGCTATTATACCCACTTTTTGGAAACCTTGGCTTCTAGTCTACAAGTTCAAATCAGTGCAAGCACCCATCAATTGAGTTTTTGGGCCTCATCCGAGTACAGTTAGACCTTCAACAATGAGCCTAAAGTTTATATCCCAAAATTACAAAACAAAAATCCATAATAAATCTATAAATACACATGATATGGTGTTGACCCTGAACTAGTAGGCTAATATATCCAAGATGAATATTCACCTCTGAAATTAGGACATTCCAAGATCATATGACTAACTTACTAAGTACCAAGCCTCCATAGACATCAACTTTGCATTAAGACAACCCTTATTACTAAAATGAAATATTTTTTGGTTGATGCAAGATTTCTCTTACACCAAGGATACTCCTACATCAACAAGTATTAATGAGCAATACATACAAAGATATGGATGATTTAGTGATTGCAGGTATGCACAGGAAAAATAAAACAAAGATAAGGAAATAGGTCTTTCGAGTTAAGGAATTTTTTAATTCATAAAACCATTTACTTTACCAATTAGGGAAAACATCCTAAATGTTAACCCTAAGTGAGAAAAGTATGATTTTGTATTTTGGGACACATGTGTGTTAGAAATATAAGGTAGGTTAAGTTACTGAGAGGGGAGGGGTGAATTACAAATCAATAAAAATTTATCTTACTTCACCAATTAATCATTCATATAGTATTCTAATCTAATTGCATGCATGAAAGAATTAAAGAAATAAAACATTCATAACACTTTGACACAAGATATGGTAACCTGGAAACCTTCCAATTAGAAAGCAAAACTAGGGTGGGGATGATATCCACAAGCTTTAGTACTGTAGTATAAAGTTAACATGTTAAGGCTTACAATTGAACACTTCTAGTGATCTACACTGTTAGGAGCAATAAGGACCATGAGGTCCACCTTGTTAAAGGATTTACAAACATACAATGAAGTGTGCACTCGGTTAAGATATTTAGCAAAAGACTGTTAAGTCTACCCTATTAAAATATTTGATTGATGCAACTATTAGGATGAATCAGTGGTTGATCTCTTATCTATAGCTCTGATTTATTGAATGAGATTACTTGTATTGCAATGATCACCTAATTATGATAGATAAATCTTTGTTGTCTCTTATATTACTTGTAGCCTTCTTCAATTTGCACTTATTCACTATTCATTGATACACACTTGCATTTGGATATGATATAATGTATATGGTAACCTAGAAACCTTCCAATTAGAAAGAAAAACTAAGGTGGGGATGATATCCACAAGCTTTAGTACTAAAGTATAAAGTTAACATGTTAAGGCTTACAATTGAACACTTCTAGTGATCTGCCCTATTAGGAGCAATAAGGACCATGAGGTCCACCTTGTTAAAGGATTTACAAACATACAATGAAGTATGCACTCCGTTAAGATATTTAGCAAAAGACTATTAAGTCTACCCTATTAAAGGATTTGATTGATGCACCTATTAGGATGAATTAGTGGTTGATCTCTGATTTGTAGCTCTGATTTATTGAATGAGATTCCTTGTATTGCAATGATCACCTAATTGTGATAAATAAATCTTTGTTGTCCCTTATATTACTTGTAGCCTTCTTCAATTCGCACTTATTCACTATTCATTGATACACACTTGTATTTGGATATGATATAATGTATTGCATATATGCCAATCCAATTCATTATCTTCTAGAATTGGTTGCAATACCAAATTCATCATAATTCACAAAGTCAGCCTAGCTGATGTAACTCAGGTTCTGAAGACAAACTTGGTGATGTTCTGATATATGGCAAGCACTGTCAATGCTCGAAAAATGTTGGCACTCAATTGAAGTTAAAGCTTAGTTCATACTAATCACTATTCAAGTAGCTTGAACTCGATCAACATTATGTGACTCAGTTAACACTGAGAAACTCGGTAACAATTGAACCACTTGGTTGACACTGCACGACTTGGTCAACACTAGATTCACTTCATTAACCCTGTGAACTTGGTAGACACTATAGAGCTTGGTTAACAGTAGAGTCTTCATTACTTCTACTGGATAGCTTGGTAGACATTGCTATGCTCTAGTTATACTACACATTGTCTCTGATACTCGGTAGATGCTATGTAGCTTGGTGTGAACTACAAATTATTTGTTTAGCTCATTAGCAACTAGGACACTTGTGTTAGAATTCTTTAGAGTAACTAAGAGGGGGGGGGGGGTGGTGAATCAGTTACTCAAGGTCCAATAAAAATTTTCTCTTCTCCTATTGAGTCCATTAAACATTCATTCATCCAAGCTTAAACTTGTAGGTTACTGATAAATCAACATGCAACAATGAAACATGAAAGATCAACACATAACATAGTGATTTACATGAAAACCCAATTTGGGAAAAACCACTAGTAACATGATGCCTTGTTTCTCACTCTTCTAAAGTGATGCCTTGTTTCTCACTCTTCTAAAGTGATGCCTTATGAAAGGCTTGCCCTATTAAAGGCTACAACACACATTGTTAAATGTGACCCAGTTAAGGGATTTCAATCACCTTGTTAGAAGTGAGCCTAGTTAAAGGACTTTAGGACATTCACTTGGAGTGCCACCCTGTTAAAGGATTTTCAAATGGTTGTTAAACCAACCATAGTCCAAAGGATTTTTCCCTAACTTATATAATTTCTAGAGAGTAACAATAAGGCCTTTTTCCTGATAGACTTACAACTTAACTTGTTGATATCAAATCACAATTCAATTTACAAATATGCTTGGCTTTCAGCCTCTACAGTTCTGACAACTTGTTCCCTCTTCAAGCTTCTATCTACTTAAGCTTCTTGCTTGTTGTACCAATGCATTCATTCCAGTGGTCCTTTGACGAAGTAGAGCATCTGTACTCTATTCTCCTAGGTCTTCTCTTAACCTTCTCAATGCCTTCTCCTTGGCACCACTCTCCAATCTACTTGACCACCTTCTACTTCACCTTATGACCATACATTCCTTAAATAGGAATTTACAATACTTTTCTTGCTTTAATTTCCCTCATCCAAATTAGGATTTGAATGAATTAGGTAAGATACAATGTATATGTCCCTTATCTTGTTTCTTCTAGAAACTTCATGTAGAATCCACTTGTATTCACCTAAAAATGGTTAGCCTATAATTTTGTACCACTAGCGCAACATCCTTATCTTCCACCTAGTTCACAAAATTCAAGGTAACAAACTTATGAGCTCAGATCTAGTGAATCTTTGACTTTTCAAATAATGCAACAACCCAACACTATTTATTTTCTAATGCTCAACACATACTGTGTTACTCGGCACCTATTACATTTTCACTTGGCATCAACTATATTTTTCTAATGCTTGACGCCTATTACATTTTTCTCAACACTAACTAAGTTACTTGGCACACACTAGAATTTCCATTTACTCAACACTAACCGATAATCTGCTTGGCATGAACTAACTTTGCTTGGCACCCACTATAGACTTTGTTCAGGCTTTGTAGACAGTCTTTGTTATAACTTGTTCTTCTAAAGTATCTAAGTGTAGCCAACCTCTAATAGATTATCAATACATTATTTTACCATTGTCTTAACTAATCCTTGCACTTCATTACACAATCATAACTCAACCTTTACTCTAGGTGTTGTTGTTACATCTTATTGATCAAATCCTCTCCATTAATCAACTAAGTGATAGTAATTGGATCTTATAAGCAATTGTCTCTCCAACAAATAGTAGGTTTGACATCAGTGACAAAACAATGATTGAAACATACTTCTTCAATAGTCTCACTAACTCATCAATGATCTTTTCAATCAAATTCCAACAATCTCCCTCTTTGGCATTGATGGCGAACCAAACTGATCAACCAAGTTATCTAAATGAAAACTAACTAGGTTAAAATAGTAAGACAATGCCAAAAAAAAATGTTGACATTTTTCATTAGTTTTCAACTACTTATTACTTCCTCTTTGTTGATACACTATCTCCTTTGTTCTACTCCCTCACTGCTCTATCATCTTGATTGATCTCTTTATTTCTCCCTCTTAGCTACTATTTCCTTCTCTATATTTTTGTTATTACTCTCTCTTTTTCTTTCTTCCTTGATCATCTTGTTATTTCTACATCTTTTCTTCTGCTTCATCATATTTGATCAATTTCTCCCTCATTAGTTCCTTGTCTTTTTTGTTCAGTTTTTTCTATTTCTCCCTCTTTGACAACAATGCCAAAGACATAACATTTTAGCATCTTTAATCATGCAGATGTAGAATTTGCAGCTCTAGTTTCTCCCTCTGTCACCATGCTTGTGATTTTTTTGGAATTTCAACACTTTCAGTACTTTAGGAAAAACCTAAAGTAAGATCCTTTGCATCAATTTATGTCATTGAGTAACTAGCCTATTTGATGCAGGGTAGTTCTATTGTTACTCAAAGAGCCTTTGATAGGGGTATTACCCCTAGCTTGCCTCTAAGATATTCATGTGCATCCTTAGGTAATGGCTTTGTGAAGATGTCAGCAATTTGTTCCTTTGAATTCACATACTCCATCTTCACCTCTTTGTCTTCCACTAATTCTCTCACATAATGATACTTAATTGCAATGTGCTTTGTTTCGGCATGCATCATAGGATTCTTTGATATGTTGATGGCACTAGTATTGTCACAATAAAGTATTATAGGTTCAGTTATCTCTTCATTCATACCTTTGAGTAGATGCTTGATCCAAACAATGTTTGTACAATTTATGGCAGCAACAACATATTCAGCTTTAGCTATGGATTGTGAGGTACAACTTTACTTTTTGCTAGTCCAAGTGACTATTCTCTTGCTTAAAAAGAGTGCTCCTCCACTAGTGCTTTTTTGGTCATCTATATTACCTCCCCAATCTGAATCAGTGTAGGCTCTTAACTCAAAATTTCCAGTTCTCTTATAATATAGGCCAAAGTCATTTGTTCCTTTTAGGTACCTCATTATTCTTTTTATTATCATAAGATGATTTTCTCTTGGGTTTGCAAAAAATTTTGCTACTATTCCATCAAACAATGCAATATTGGGTCTATTGTATACAACATATTGTAGCTTTCCAATCATTGATCGATACAATGTCTGATTCACTTTAGTCGACTCATCATTCTTTGATAACTTATGTCTTGTTATCATTGGAGTACTAACAAGTTTTGAATCTTCTAGTCCAAATTTTTTGAGTATCTCTTTGATGTATTTTGATTGGGTCACAAATATGCCATACTTCAGTTGATAAACTTGCAATCGAACAAAGAATTTGATTTCCCCAAACATTGACATTTCAAACTCATGTTTCATTTGATCAGCAAAATCTTTACATAGGGCATCCTTTCCTCCAAATATTATATCATCAACAAAGATTTTAGATAATAGAATGTCCTTACCTTTTTCTATCTTGATATATAGATTATTGTTGTCATATGTTCTCTCAAATCCAATCTTTACAAGATATTTGTGAAGTCTTTCATACCATGCTCTAGGCGCTTGTTTCAAACCATAGAGTGCTTTGTGTAGTTTGCATATACCATGTCCTTGTTTTTGTCATCAACAAATCCCTCTGGTTGTTCTATGTAGACTTTCTCTTCTAGTATACCATTTAGAAAAGTAGACTTAACATCCATCTGGTAGACTTTAAATCCTTTGTAAGTAGCATATGCAAGTAAAGTTCTTACTCCTTCCATTCTTGCAACAAGGGAAAATGTTTCCTCATAGTCTAGTCCTTCTTCTTGAGCATAACCTTTACAAAGTAGTCTAGCTTTGTTTCTTGTGATTCCACCATTCTCATCTAGCTTGTTCCTAAACACCCACTTGGTACTAATCACATTCTTGCCAGCTGGTCTTGAAACTAAACTCCAAGTTTTGTTCTTTTCTATTTGCTCAATTTCTTCTTCCATAGCTTTACACCAACCATCATCTTCTAGTGCATCTCTCACTATCTTGGGTTCTATCTTGCTTAGTATACATGATTCATTTCTTAGTTTTTTCCTTGTCATTAGTATGGATTCCTTGTTTCCAATGATTTATTCAACAGGGTGATTTCTTCTCACATACTTGGATAGCCGTGGTTATGTCCTTATTTCCATGTTTGGTCTTTTAGCTTTAGAGTCACTATGCACATCTCTTTCAAGTAACTCAACATCTCTTCCATGTGTACTAAATTTAGAATTAGAATGTGCATTTTCTTTATTCTATAACTCAGCATCTGAATGTAGCTTGACATTCACTGGTTGTGACTCGGTAGATACTGAAACTTGTTGCTTGTTGACTATTAGATTGGTAGCTTCTTCATCAATAGGCATTCCTTCGTAGAAGTATACAAAAGATCTATATTCTTCTGATCTTTTGATGGGTTCATCATCATGAACTTCTATATATTCATCAAAATTTACATTTTTACTATCCATAATTTTGTTAGTGTTAGTATTTAAACACTTGTATGCTTTACTTCTAGTGGAGTATCCAAGGAATATACCTTCATCACTCTTTGCATCAAACTTGTCATTTCTAGAATCTTTAAGAATATAGCATTTGCTACCAAATACTTTGAAATGTTTTACATTGGGTGAGTGACCATACCATAATTCAAAAGGTGTTTCATTTGTACCTTTCTTGATTTGTACATGGTTTAGGGTGTAGACAGTTGTGCTTACTACTTCTCTCCAGTACTTTAGAGAAACATTTTTCTCCATCATCAATGTTCTGGCACAATCCATTCTAATCTATTCCTTCTCTTTGCAATTCCATTCTGTGGAGGGGTCCTTGGTGCCGATGTCCATCTCTTGATTCCTTTGTCATTATAGAACATTTCAAACTCTTTTGATGTCAATTCTCCTCCTCTATCTGATCTCAAGCATTTCAGATTCTTAGTTGTTTCTTTTTCAACCCTTGCCAAATACCACTTAAACATTTGAAAAGTGTTAGACTTTTGGTTTAAGAACATGACAATCATCATCCTAGAGTAATAATCTACAAACAAGATTATGTATCTGTCTCCCTTATAACTTCATACTTCTATAGGTCCACACAAGTCAGTATGAACAATCTCTAAAATATCTTTTGAAGTAAAAGTTTTGCTTTTGAAGCTTGACTTGTTCATCTTACCTAACTGACATTGTTTGCACATTATATTGTCAGGCTTTTTCAATTTAGGCAAACCTCTTACTTTCTTCACATTGTTGATGCTAATGAAGTTGTCAAAGTTGATATGACATAGCCTTTTATGCCATATCCACACATCATCAGTTTTAACTATAAAACAAGTAGCATCTTCAATGTTAAGGTAAAATAGATTGCTCCTAGTTTGGTCTCCTTTTCCTATCAGATTTCCATTTGTGTCAAAGATGTTGGTAGTTTTATTTCCAAATTCAACTTTGCAACCTATATTTCTTAGTTGTGACACACTCAGTAGATTGTAATTCAATCCTTCAGCATAATATGCATTATCACATGAGATCTTTTTCTGTGATCTTAATGGAACCTTTGCCTTTTATTAAACATGGAGCATCAATACCAAATCTAACACTGTTTCCATTATAATGACTTAATGCAATGAACTTACCTTTATATCCTGTCATGTGGTGTGAGCAACCATTGTCAATGATCCATTTGTCATTCTTGTTCACATAGGTTACAAATGTAGTTGCTTCATCTTCATCTAACTCATCCTTCATAGCAACATAGACTACCTCATCATCATTTTCATCTGAATCACCTTCTTTTGTAATGTAGCATTTTTTTCCTTTGTCTTTGTATTCTCTGCTATCTTCACTTCTTCTACCTTTGTATTTGTCATTTCCTTTGAAGTTTCTCTTTTTTGGACACCTAGCAGCAATATGTCCTACTTCATTGCAATTGAAACAAATGATGGGCAACTTACCTTTAAATTTGCCTTTTCCTCTGTGAAATCTCCTTGCTAGCAATGCTTCCAATTGTTCAACATCTTCCTCTTCAGTGTCACTATCACTAGACACATGCTTTATCATTCGCTTCTTCCTTTGCTTCTTTTCATCATAATCTTTGAGCAACAGCTTAGCCTTGAAAGCAAATTCAAGACTCTCTAGCTTGTAATTGTTAAAGTTGGATAATTCAAATGCAGTGAGTCTTCCCACTAGACCTTCAAGAGTTAGTTAGTTTCCTAGTATGTACCTCAATTCTTGGATAGCTAAGACTCTAATAGCATAGATAGGTAGCAAGGTTCTTAAAAATTTTCTAAGAACACTTTCATCATCCAAATGACCAGCAAAGCTTCTTATTGCACTTACAACTTCCTTTATTCCAGAGGCATATTGAGCAATGTTCTCACCTTCCTCCATTCTCATGTCATCAAACTTTCCTCTGAGGCGTTCTAATTTTTTTCTCTAGACATTTTTATCTCCTCCATAAATAGTTGATAGGGCATCCCACATCTTGAATGTAGTGTCACATCCCTTGATGTCATCAAATTCAGCATAGCTAAGGGCAGAGGCAATCTCCAACATTGTCTGATTGTGCTCCTTCTTCTTTTTCATATCTTTAGCAGTAGGGACACAAACTAGATCAACATATTCCACTGTAATTGAGGTTTGTGCATGGTCACCTATTGATCCAAGTTGTAGCTTCATTATACTTTGCCATGTATCAAAGTTTTCTTTATTAAGCTTGGGAACTTCTCTCTTAGACATCTTGATCTTTATGCTTCTAGTACCTTTAAACTAAATCAACAGATGGCTCTAATACCAATTGTTAGAATTATTTAAAGTAACTGAGAGGGGGGGGGGGGGGGGGTGAATCAGTTACTCAAGGTCCAATAAAACTTTTCTCTTCTCCTAGTGAGCCCATTAAACATTCATTCATCCAAGCTTAAACTTGTAGGTTACTGATAGATCAACATGCAATAATGAAACATGAAAGATTAACACATAACACAATGATATATGTGGAAACCCAATTTGGAAAAAACCACTAGTAACATGCTATATTATTTCTCACTTTGAAGTGATGCCCTATGAAAGACCTACCCTCTTAAAGGCTACAATACACACTATTAAATGTGACTCGATTAAGGGATTTCAATCACCTTGTTAGAAATGAGCCTGGTTAAAGGACTTTAGGAAATTCACTTGGAATGCCACCCTATTAAATGATTTTCAAATGGATGTTAAACCAACCTTAGTCCAAAGGATTTTTCCCTAACTGATACAATTACTATAGAGTAAAAATAAGGGTCTTTGACCTAATAGGCTTACAACTTAAGTTGTTGATATCAGATCACAATTCAGTTTACAAATCTACTTGGCTTTTAGTCTCTATAGTTCTAAGAGCTTTTTCCCTCTTCAAGCTTCTATCTCCTTAAGCTTCTTGCTTGTTGTGCCAATGAATTCATTCTAATGGTCCTTTGACGAAGCAGAGCATTTGTACTCTGTTCTCCTAGGTCTTCTCTTGACCTTCTTAATGCCTTCTCCTTGGTACCACTCTCCAATCTACTTGACCACCTTCTACTTTGCCTTATGACCATACATTCCTTAAATAGGAATTTACAATACTTTTCCTGCTCTAATTTCCCTCATCCAAATTAGGGTTTGAATGGATTAGGTAAGATACACTCTATCTATCCCTTATCTTGTTTCTTCTAGAAACTTCATGTAGAATCCACTTGTATTCACCTAAAAATAGTTAGCCTAGAATTCTATAACACTAGCTCAACATCCTTATCTTCCACCTGGTTCACAAAATTCAAGGTAACACACTTGTCGGCTCAAATTTGGTGAATCTTTGACTTTTCAAATAATGTAGTAGCTCGACAATATTTATTTTTTGATGCTCAACATATACTATGTTACTTATCACCTATTACATTTTCACTCGACATCAACTATATTTTTCTGATCCTTGGCACCTGTTACATTTTTCTTGGCACTAACTAAGTTACTTGGCACACACTAGAATTTCCATTTACTCAGCACTAACTAATAATATGCTCGGCATGAACTAACTTTGCTCGGCACCCACTATAGACTTTGTTTAAGCTTTGCAGACAATCTTTGTTATAATTTGTTCTTCTAAAGTATTTAAGTGTAGCCAACCTCTGATAGATTATCAATATATTATTTTACCATTGTCTTAATTGATCATTGCACTTCATTACATAATCATAACTCAACCTTTCCTCTAGGTGCCATTATTACATCTTATTGATTAAATCCTCTTCATTAATCAACTAAGTGATAGTACTTGGATCTTATAAGCAATTGTCTCTCCAACAAACAATAGGTTTGACATCATTGACAAAGCAATGATTGAAACATCTTCAATAGTCTCACTAACTCATCAATGATCTTTTTAATCAGATTCCAACAACCTGGTTAACATTAATGGATAATGATAAGCTTGGTAGCAACATTAGAGCTCGTAGCAATGCAACCAGTTGACTAAGTGTTGAGTCACTGATAGACAAATTGACCTTAATGTCAACAATCTCCCCCTTTGGCATTAGTGACAAAAACACTTCCCAAACCAAAATATTTGAATACTCAGAATTACAAGTCAAACACTTTCTTTATCACCATATTGTGTCTTCAACTTGTATGCCTAAAATGTGGGCACACTTCTATGAGTCACTATATTCAAGATTTTTCAAAAATGAGGTATCGAATGGTGACTCATAGCTCCCTATTCATGGGTTGCAGGGGTTTGTAATGGAGGCCCTCAGTCTAACCTAGTTTGTGCCCATGCAAGTACACCACAAAACAAGAGATTCAATGATCTAATATGCATGCAAATGGAAATGAAAAACTAATCTAAATGATAACAATGCAAAACAATGCAAGAAATGAAATCTAATCTATGAAAAGAAATAACAATGCAGATCTAATCTATGAAAGCAAGATCTAATCTATCAATGCAAGATCTAAGCTAACATGAAAATCAAAGTATGGATCATGATGATGGAAGCCATGCATGCAAGAGAGAATGAGACAAGAAGATAGAAGTTCTCCACAAAAGCTTTAATATTCAAAACTCCTTTTTCAAAAATCGTTCTCCAAACTTGCAAAATAACAATAGCATAATAATGGGTGTCTCCAAAATGAGGAGAGGACTCTCCCTTATAAAGAAAATTGGACGATCTAGATTGAGAGGAAAAAGATTTAATCAAGGGTGGAGAAATAATGATCCATGTGAACTAAAGATCCACCAATGAGAAAAGTGGAGTGGTTGAGAAGAAAGTGGAGAAAGGATGAAGATAAGTCCCATATTAAGTGTAGATAAAAGATTTATTTAATTTTTTATTTGTTTTAACTCCTTTTTCATCAAAAAGAGATTTAAATGGGATATTTTATTTAATTAAAAGGGAGAAAGTTCTTTTATTAAATAGGAAATATTTAATCAAAATAAAAGAGGGGTTTTTCTCTTAATTAATTAAATGTAGATGAATTATTTAATTAAAAGAGAGATTTTCTTTTAATTAAATGGAGACTTATTTTATTTAATTAAAAGAGGGCAAGTTCTTTTAATTAAATAGAAATTATTTAATTAAATTAAAAGAGAGGTTTTCTTTTAATTAAACGGGGACTTATTTAATTAAATTAAAAGAGAGCAAGTTCTTTTAATTAAATAGGAAATATTTAATTAAATTCAAAGAGAGGTGTTTCTCTTAATTAATTAAATGTGGATGAACTATTTAATTAAAAGAGAGGTTTTCTTTTAATTAAACGGGGACTTATTTTATTTAATTAAAAGAGAGCAAGTTCTTTTAATTAGATAAGACTTAGGATAAAATGATCAACCTTAGAAATAAAACAAATTGAATTTGATCAAGGAAATTGATTTGAATTGATTTAATAAAATATTACACACCATTGATTTAGGAAATTTGATAAATTGATAAATTGAATAATGGGGGCCCATAGTCTAGGCAACCATTTTAGGGTGCATACATTTGTCCCTCTTTGACTAATGTGTGATCGATTTGGGAACACATGTAGTCAAAGAAAGAAATTGAAGTGTGAGGTCGATTTGGGATCACAAAACAACCCAGATGTGTGGTCGAATTGAGAACACAATAGGACAAAGAATACAAATAAATTTTGACTTGAAAAAGTCAAGGATAAATTGTATAAAACTGAATCAAAGATTGAATTTGATAATTACTACCCCCTCGTGATCGAAATCGAAATGAGATAGAGGAGAAACAACAAATTGCTAAATTTGATCAAATCAAACAAAAGATAAGGTTCTTGATGTAAGATGAAAGATATAAGAATCATAGGACCAAGGTAGATCATCAAGCATGAAATATAATGCCCCAAAGGTGATTTAGAAGAAAAGAAGTGGGGAAAAAAAAAATGGAAGATAGAAGTTTGGAAGATATGGAAAGAAATAGAAAGAAGAAAAGAAAATGCCCCAAAATCAATCAACTATTTAAGATAAAAATTTCAATTGTGATCACGAAAGAAGATAAGGAAATGAAGATCAAAATGTGACCATAGCTGATTAAAGTTCCACAATAAAAATGACAAGAGAACCCTCTCAAACTCATAATGCAACCTAAAAATGCAAACTAACATGAAGTCTAATAATGCAAGCTACATGAAAATGCAAAGGTGTACTTGCAAAAGAGCAACTATAACATAGGATTTTTGTGCTTATCATTCATTAAAGAATGTAAAAGAACTTATTTTCATCATTGGGCCATTATTAACGGACATCAAAAATCACACAATCATCACTAGTCACAAGTGCAACTATGAAGATATGAATGTAATTTATATCGGATTGGAATGTGGAAAGATTCTAACATAAGCATCAAAGACATAAAGGTCAAGATGACTTCGATGTTAGCTTACCAAATTTAATGTAGCAAAACCATGCTCACATCAAGGCATAGATGCCAAGATGACCATAAGAACGATTGTGCAAAAACAATCAAGGATGATGCCTCAAATCTCCTAAGCGTTTCAAGGGGACAACAAGAGACACTCTAGAGTTTCAAGACCACACCCGCAAGCAAAAAACAAATAAAAACATGTCCCATGCCCCAAGTCCTCTAGCGATGCATCATGGAGAGACTTATCAGATAAGGACACTCAAAAAAAATCAATAATAGTCAGCACACAAAGAAAATATCATGACATAAGTCAAGCATTGAGTTTTGTGTTTAAAAATTTAAGTGTGTTAACTGATACTGAGTTCTAAGGATAAGGATCAAATGCTTGTAGGAAGGGAAGATCACATGATGATACTGGGTAAGACCAAACCAACAAGTGTTGAAAAACACTCGATATCAAAGGTTGTATTGAAAAATACAATTGGGGTGGTGTTGAAAAACACCATTTGTGAGGTGTCCTAAAGACTAACACATCCAAGAGACCAAAGCTAACATAGTTATGCCCCCTAGACAAAGACCAATTCCAAACCGAGGCAACAAGGACAAGGCATGATGGAGAAAGGCTAAGTGTCGAGGACATGTGATAAGAAATAGGGGTGCAAAGGCCTCAAGTAGTGCCCGTTTCCAGGTTTTCACCACTTCAGTTTTTTTTTTTTTTTCCAGAACTTTTTATAATTTTTTTGTATTTTTGCTACCAAGGCACCTATTTCCAGGTTTTCACCAAGGCACTTTTTCTATTTATTTTATTTTATTTTTTGTTTTTGAATTTTTTGCTTTTTTTTTTTTTTTTTGGAATATATTTTTTTTTGGAGATACATCAAAGTGCCTATTGCTAGGTTGTCACTAAGAAGATCATTTTTTTAAGGATATTTTTCAATTTTTAGACTTTTTTACAATATATCATTTTTTTGGATTTTTGAAATATATCAATTTTCTTTTTTGATTTTTTCAGGATCAATAAATATATACAAAGATGCCCCTAGACAGAATGGGCATTATGGATAGAACTTCTTCAAGTGCAATACATTTATAGGATCAAGGAGCTGCTCTCCTTCTACTGTAGATAGTAAATAAGCACTAGAACCAAAAGCTGTTGTGATAATGTAAGGTTCAAGCCAATTAGGTTCAAACTTACCCTTTTGATCTCTATTCTATTGATTCTTATGATTCACACATAGGACAAGATCTCCCACTTGGAACTCTCTAGGGTGAACCTTTTTGTTAAATGCTTTTGACATACACTTTTGATAGACCCTCATATGGTCAAATGATGCTTGTCGTTTCTCATCTAGAAGTTCTAACTCTTGAAGTCTCATGGCACGGTAGTCTTCATCTGTAACTAGACGTTTGAGAGAAACTCTAAGTGAAGGAATCTCAAACTCTAAAGGTAACACTGCTTCAACACCATATGTAAGAGCAAAAGGAGTAGCCCCAGTAGGAGTGTGAATACTCATTCTATAGGCCCACAAAGCTACCATTCTTATGAACTGTTCTGTGCAAGATTTTAAGAATGGTTTTGTTTGATGCTTCTGCTTGACTTCTAGCTTTTGTGGCTTGGTAACATACTCTATTTTTTAGATTTTTCAAAATTTCTTTTGTAAAGATATTTTCTTCTTAACTGTACATGTATCTACATAATACTATACTACTCCCTTATACATATATCTCTCCTATACGCATATACCTAGAGTATAGTATACTTCTTTTCTTTTTTATCAAAAATATTCTATGTACATATAATCTTATCATATTTAATTTTCTCCTTTTGCATATTACTTCTCCCACTTTTTGACATAAATACCAAAAGTATATAATATCTGTAAGTTAATACCAAAATGTTACAAGAAATTAGAATGTACCTTCAGAATTAGTACCATAGTCTTGTCCCAATTCTCTTGTAATACCTTACTTGCATGCAAGGCTATTTAAACTTTCCTAATAGTTCCATCATGTGGTCATCTATGGAGAAGTTATTATCATGGATGAGAGTCTTTGCATGTATAATGTGTTTTTGTGGTGCATCCATGTTTCGAAGAATCATGCCCTAAATTTGTGCAAGTGTGGTCCTGATTTTGGCTTCTTCCCTTAATAATTTTGCTTGTAGTTTTGTTAGATATCTGATCCTTATGTAATTTGTAGAACTATATCTGGGATCAAGTGATAGCTAGTGTGCACTTTCCTTCATATCCTCATCTATCTTGGATAATTCATCCTTGATCTCCTTTGTGAAGATAGATGTGTCACTTAGTTTGACAAACAATGAAACAACATTACTGACATATGCTTCTAATGTAGCAAGAATGTTGGATAGTTCTACTTGGTCTATTGCAATATTTAGTGCAACTTACTCCAACACTTTTTTTTCAAACTTTCTTTCAGCTCTTTGCAGCAGTTTATCCTATCCATTCAAATCTTCATTATACTTGTGGACAATTTCAACTAATTGGTCCAGAATAGGTTGTTTTCTATCAACCTCAATACTTAGAGCATCAACAAATATGCTCTTTATATCCTCAAGGACATTATTTTTCTTCTTCTTCTCTTCTCCAAGCTTCTATTGTTTAGCCCTTTTCTTCAATAGTTCACCCAAGGTATCCATTTGATTATGGGTGAGGATAGAGATATCCTAATTTGGAATAATTATGTCCTCGTCTAGATCTATTACTTCCTCTTCTTCTTTACCCTTAACATTTATAATTGTAGAAACAATTTACTTACTCTTATTAAGAACATTAGTGCTCAGTTGAGACTAATTCTCAACTATCATTGCATTGGCTATGGATACACTCAGAATGGAAACAATTTTGGAAACAGATGGAATAACAATAAATGTAGAAATAGAACTAACAACAAGAATACCTTGATATTACTTGGTTAAGCATGATGATGGCGGAACTTCTTGCTTGATAGATGAAGTGTTGGGCACTTTAGTTAATGTAACATAAGGTAGTAGAGATCCATAGATTGGTTGTGTGCTTCGTGTAGTAGTGGTAACTACAACCAACTTGGTAGGACCCTTCTCTGAGCCTGATTGCACTAAGGATTTGGTTAGAGAGTGAGGAAATGAGTCATAACCAATGTTGCAATCTTCTCTGCATCAGTTTCCTCAATTCTTTGTATGTCTAGAAGACTTTCCTTGGTAGCTTCCTATCCTTCCTCCTTATCATCAAGATCAACATCATCTATTTCATCATCCTTTATTTCTACTTCTTCTTCAACATCCTCATCTTCAACATCCTTATCATCATCATGTACTACAAAGTCACTAGGTTTGAGCACCCCATAGATATTCTTCCATGTGGTAGAAGTTGACTGCATCATAGATTCAATATCATTAAGTAATATCATACATGTATAGAATTTGAGAGTGAGCTTCTTCTCATTCTATTTCAAGGATTCTTTCACCTCTTTCTCACTGAGACTCGGCATAAGTTGTCTCAAAGTATGTTCATAGATGTCTTTTGTAGTCTTTATTGCACTTTCCTATTTAGGTTTGACTGCATTCAAAAGTTCATCTAAAATTTGTTGTGAAAGCTCATAAGGTGAGTACTTCTATTTGCCTAGTTTTGTCAAAAGTGTATATTCTATATGCTTCTTCTCTTCATCATTTTTGATCTCATACTTAAGAGACTTAAAACATGCCATGCCAGATCCTTCTTTCATCTTCTTCAATTTTTCTTGAAGTGTAGGTGCAAACCTTTTAAAGATGATCTATTCAACTTCATCTTCACCTAACTTCAACTTTTTCTTGGATTTGGCTACTCTTCTTATAAATACTATAGGGAAGGACTTAGCAGGTCTAGTTATAATTACCTTCCCCTTCTTATTGGGAGGCCATTTCTAATTAGATTCAAATTATTCTTCTTCATCCTCTTCATCTTCATCTTCCACATCATCTCCTTTTCCCTAGATAAGCATTAGAGGAGAGCTTGATGATTTTGCATTCTTGATTATCTTTTCTACCCTCTTTCTTTCTCTACTTACTGCTTGAGGTAACTTTATCTCAAGCTCAATTCTTGCCTTTGCTTCATCATAGGTTCCAAAATAGGTAGCTTTGGGATCCATAGGATCATTCAGTAGAGCTTCAATGATATCCTTATGTTATAAATAGATAATACTAAGAGGGGGGTGGGGGGTTAATCAATATTCTCCTACAACTGAATATTGTTAATTACTTTATAACTTGCATATGAAAGTAAACCAACAATGTCAAATAGTAAGTATAACCATACACATAGAGAACTCATATTACCATTATTTGTTAACTAGGGAAACCCTGGCCAAGGGAAAACCCCAGTGGGGATGATACCCACTAGATGATTCACTAAACAATAGGATCTGGTTAATGATATTGACCCTATTAGGAGTTTATAAAGAACATAAATTGTCTTGAGTCCTTGTTGGTGGAATAGGCCTTGTTAGAAGCCTCAACCCTATTAGGAGTTGCTATAACCCTAGTAGGAGTTGCTACAACCTTGTTAGTAGTTGGTAGAACAATTACAATGTATGCAAGAAGAGCCCACTACCCTAACATGCAATTATACAATTTAGTTCCTTCACAAAATAGATATACACACAATACTTACTTTGCTACTATAACTCACACTTTTTCCAATCTTACATCAGATTTTGCAACGCATAAGGCTCATAGATAATTCTCACAATAGTTTGCATGTCACATCTAATCATGAAACTTCCATAATATTTATACATCACATACATGGGTACGTGCACCAAGTTGGGGTGCCAAAGACATGAAACCCCTTTAAAAAAAAAGTTTTCTAAAGCATGTATGTGCTATAGCACGTATGCACTTTAGAAAACTATTTTTTTTTTAATAAATGGGCTACAAACCCACTGCCCATTTCATCTGGCAAGGGTTTCCTCCTCACAGCACATATGTGAGTTGAAGAATTGAAGACTTTCTCCACCCACCTCCTCAAAATGCTTCCTCATCGTGAAAGTTCAAAATCAAGATCACGTCATATGTTTTCTACTCTTGTTTTTGCATTATTTTATAGGTTTTTTTCAATTTTTCTTTAAATTTGTTTATTTATTTAGATTGCAATTGGTTTCTTATTAGGAAATGTGAATAATGAACTGCCAAATCCTCAACAAGATCAAAACCAAAACCCTCCATAAGATCCAAATGAAAACCCTCCCCAAGATGAGAATCAAAACCCTCTAGAACAAGAGCAAGAAATTTCACAACCTGCACTAATTGGAAGACCTCCTCTTGGCACACAAGAAAACATAATAAATCAAATAGAAAGAGAGAAAAATGAATTAGAAACACTCATTGATAGGTTGAAAGCTTGTGGACAAACCAATCCAATGAGAGCACAATTGACATCCTCATCCATTATGACCCATGTAGCTTCTATTAGTGGCCAGTTAGATATTTTGCATGTTAAGAGGGATGAACAAAGAAGATATTATGCAAACAAATTATCATATCAAGATGTGAAAAATAAAAATAAAAATAGCAAAAGGTAGAATTTGTGCATTGTTTAGAAAGCTTGGTGAACAAAATACTATTAGAGAGACAACTAAATAGTTCCCCATCCATTGGTGCATACATGATAGTTTTAGAAATAATTTTTGGGATAGATGGTGGATGGTCTTTGATGCCCCTCCCTACAATAATCATGAGGTTCCAATGTATTTCCTAAATAAATTGTATTGTGAATTTGTCCTTGGGGAGATCCCTAATTATTTTGATGTATTAGAATCTCAAGGTAGATGTGGGGGGTCATCATTTGAGAGGTCAGGGGCATGTCATGACCCTAATGTAGTCAGGGCACCTATTGTCAAGCCATAGGGTGAGCATGTAATTATTCCTTCAGTTGTGAAGGAACATGTAGAGACCAACACTCTAGGGACTATTAATGCTTTGACACCGACTCTCATTCATTGCATGAGTCCATTAGTTGAGGAGGAGCCTTCTGTGTGTCATGGTCATATGTGCACATCATGTGGATCCTTATACACATTTGACAATTATGTTGGAGATAGTATGGATGTTGGGCTAGTCACTGATTAGTTCCTGAGTCAAACATTTGGCATTGATACATAGGTAAATTATAATTATAATAAACTAATTTGATCACATTTTATATGTATAGTTAATGACTAATTAATTAGCATGTATTGACATTGTTCAAAATTTAGGGTAAGAGTGTTGTTATCCCTAGTAGAGATCCCCTGACCCCATTTTTTGTCCTATTCATGAGTCTAGAGGTATGTATTGATTTAATCATTTAAATTATTACATATATTTATTAAGTAATTACATGAAGGATTGAAAAAAAAAATTTATGCATGTGCATCAGTTCTCTACTAGACTATTGACATTCACTAGGGACTCCAAGCATAGGCATGATACAAGCTTCATAGAGGTACATTTGTTTCATGTTTCATGTTACATGTAACTTGTATTGTATGACATGCAACTCTTGACATCTAAGACTCCTCCTCATCATTGGTAGTCCATCGATCATGGAGTTGCTGCAGTGATGGCTAGTTCAAAGCCATTGACTAAGGTATGAAAGAATTTTCTTGATTTTAGTTGTTGTTTATAATAGTTAGTATCAAAATTTCTAATGTTATTTATAAGTGATTATATTGATTGAATTGTTGTAGGGCCTTGTTACACCTGATCATCTATGAGCCTTTGAGGTGGACATATAGAGTAACTATTTGATGGTGGTAAGAAAGTAATTAATTTTGTGTGTTCATATATTTAATTTCAATGTATAATAATTATTGATTCATATCTACTTTGTTTGTATTAGCTCGAGTTAGAGAAGAGCCTAAACAAGAGGACAAGTGAATGTATGAGGAAGACCCCATCATCCCCATCATCTCCCTCCACACGACGATCAAAGACCTCTAGGGATTTGTTTCCTTCCCCTCATGGGAAGGAGAAGATATAGTTGATAGACATACATCTATAGGCATTAGTGGACATACATGTTAGTGGACATATTCGATATACATTTGATGTATAAATGATATTTAATATTTGATATATGACATATATTTGATGCATGACATTATTAGACTTATGAAATTATTGGTTAACATATGATATGTGTGTTCATGTATGACATTATTGGTTATCATAATATATTATCAAGGTTGCATGGGTAATTGTACCCACATCCTTGGTACTTGTACCCATGTACCCAAGTACTAGGTACACCTATCCCAAGAGGTACTCGATGGAGAGCATCATAGCTAAGGACCTTGATTGAGATTTCTGATTTTTTTTTTTGGTTTTTTGTTTGTGTATCAGCTCATTGTTTATCAAGCTTAATTCAATACCTAATCAATTCGAAACTTTGATAGAATATTGATTAACAATAAAATTTATCACTGTTCAACCATAAGTTTATCATTTCCAATATGTCATCATCATATGATTTATGATCTTGTTCATGCTTAAAGTTTTCCTTCTCTATTATTTGTTTATCAAGCTTAACTCAATACCTAATCAGTTTGAAACTTTGATACAATATTGATCAACAGTAAACTTTATCACTATTAAAGCTAGAAATTTATCATTTGCAATATGTCATTTTCATTTGATTTATGATCTTCTTGTTCCTATTTAAAGTCTTCCTTCTATGTTATGCATCTAAACATTTATCATAAATTATTATTAAACATATAGCAAATTTGAAACTGAAAACAATACATTACATTTGCAAATTTTATCACCGTTCTTGATTTGAAAAATCATTGTAATGACTCATAAATTCAAGTTTTCTATAAATATAAAAGTATAATTAAAAATAAAGTTTGACATACCCAAGTACTCCCATCCCCTATTATAAAAAATAGTTGTAGTTGTACCTATATTGGTACCCTAAGTACCCCAAGTACCCCCATCTTCGTGCAACTTTGTATATTATATGTTTGTTCATGTATGACATTATTGGTTATCATAATATATATCTTGTTTTTATTGTTTAAATTTTAAGTACATTTCATGTATTTCATTTTAATGTAAATTGCATCCAAAATGATGCAGAGTGCTCACACCAAAAGCTATTAGATTCCCAGCAAGAACACTTTTAAGGAAAACTACCTTTCCCACCTTCGTAAGTGTCTTCAAAGACTCTTTCAAACTTGGTTACAATATTGAACAAACTTCTACCCAACATCAAAAAACTACTTGATCACTTTCCCTATTTAAGACTTGGGATGCAATAATGGAAAAATGAGCAAATTTGAGAAATGGATTATAATCAACTTCTTGCTTCAAACTAACATCTTAGCTACTTCAAGGAACACCTAATAACTATCTCACAAACTTTAGGCTGTCATCTATTCCATCCTTCCAAGAGATTCTTCAACATCCTATGAGTGAAAATAATTTTCCAACATCCTATGACTGTATTTTCTTTGCAACAACATGTAATTTGTTGATTTTCAAACAACTCTTCACAAAGGGAAGTGGTTATGTTTCAATCCCATGAAATGACTATTAAGATAACCAAGCAGATCATTAACATCTTCCACTAACTCCATTAAGTGATAACATGCAGCTATATAAGGTGTAATGACTCTCAAAACACTTATTTAGTCAACTTATTAACAAAAACAACTAAAAAAGCAAAATTGTTAGGAGTAAGGCAATTTGGGTTTATAGGTGACCTCAATTTCCTTGACCTTAAAAACAAGGATTACCTTATTACCATAAAAAAATAACATGTTCAAAATGATGTGTATAATCACCCCTTTACCTTCTATGCTGAGTCTCCATCATTGGATGAAATGACATATCTAGTTGCCACAGTCAAAGATCACTACCCTATGTCATTTAGTGACTCTTAGGGATGATTTGGTTTGGTGTGCCCGAGAATGTTCAATTGCTTAATGGAATGAGAGGAGCTTGGGGCTATTGTTTACTTAGCCACCTAGAGCTAACAGAATAGACAACTTGATCCCACAATGAAAGGTGAGGGAGATTTGGTAGTTGGCAACTTTGTATTGGCCAACACTACAAGTTTCAACATCACCCAAGATGGCATTGAAAAATCAAAATGGAGTAAGATCATAAAAAAGTGAGATAGGTTATTGTAGGTCTCAACAACATGGTCTTATAACACTTGGAATCACATCCAAACCTCATATGAGCTCCGAGATATGCCCCATTAAAGATCACTACCCTATGGCATTTAGTGACTCTTAGGGGCAATTCAATTTAGCATGCTCGAGAATGTTTGAGTTCTCAATAGGATAGGAGGAGATTGAGACTAGTGTTTACCCTACCACTCAGAGCTAACAGAATAGATAGTTTGATGCCATGACAAATGGTGAGGGAGATTTGGTAGTTGGCAACTTTGTAGTGGCCAACACTACAAGTTTTAGTATCACCCAAGATGACATCGCAAAATCAAAATGGATTAAGATCTCCAAAAAGTGAGAGAGAGGTTATTATAGGTCTTTGCAACATTGTCTTATAGCATCTAGAATTGTATCCATACCTTGCATGAGCTCTAAGATATGCCCCGTCAAAGATCGCTGCCCTATGGAATTTAGTGACTCTTAGGGATGTTTTGGTTCAGCATGCCGGAGAATGTTCAAGCACTCAACAGGATTGGATGAGCTTGGGGCTAGGGTTTACCTAATTACCTAGAGCTAACGAAACATACATTTTGATCCCACAATGAATGGTGAGGGAGATTTGGTAGTTGAAAACTTTGTACTAGCCAACACTATGAGTTTAAACATCACTCGAGATGGTGTTGCAAAATCAAAATGGAGTAGGATTTCCAAAAAGTGAGAGAGGCTATTGTAGGTCTCTATAGCATGGTCCTATAGCACCTAGAATTGCATCCATACCTTGCATGAGCTTCGAGATATGCCCCATTAAAGATCACTGCCCTATGGCATTTAGTGACTCTTAGGGACATTTTGGTTTGGCATGCCCAAGAATGTTCGAGCACTTAATAGGATGGAAGGAGCTTGGGACTAGTATTTACCCATCCACCTAGAGCTAACAAAATAGATATGTTGATCCCATGATGAATGGTGAGGGATATTTGGCAGATGGAAACTTTGTACTGGCCAACACTACGAGTTTCAACATCACCAGAGATGGCATCACAAAATCAAAACAAAGTAAGATCTCCAAAAAGTGAGAGAGGTTATTGTAGATCTATACAACATGGTCCTATAACACCTACAATCACATCCATACCTCACACGAGCTTTGCGATATGCCTCATCAAAGATCACTTCCCTATGGCATTTAGTGACCCTTAGGGACATTTTGATTCGGTGTGCTCGAGAATGTTTGAGCACTCAACAGGATAGGGAAAGCTTGGGGCTAGAGTTTATCTGGCCATTTGGAGCTAATAGAATAGACAATTTGATCCCAAAATGAATGGTGAGGGAGATTTGGTAGTTGGCAACTTTGTACTGGCCAACATTATGAGTTTTAACATCACCTGAGATGGCATCGCAAAATCAAAATAGAGTAAGATCTCCAAAAGAGAGAGAGAGAGAGGTTATTTTAGATCTTCACAACATGGTCCCATAGCACCTAGAATCACATCTATACCTTGCAAAAGCTTTGAGATATGCCCTGTCAAAGATTGCTACCCTATGGCATTTAGTGACCCTTAGGGATGTTTTGGTTCGGTGTGCTTGGGAATGTTCAAGTGCTCAATGAAATGAGATGAGATTGGGGCTAGGGTTTACCTAGCCACTTGAAGCTAAAAAAATAGATAGTTTGATCCTATGATGAATGGTGAGGGAGATTTGGCAGTTAGCAACTTTGTATTGGTCAACACTATGAGTTTCAACATCACCCGAGATGGCGTCGCAAAATCAAAATGGAGTAAGATCTCCAAAAAGTGAGAGAAGTTATTGTAGGTCTTTACAACATGGTCCTATAGCACCTAGAATTGAATCCATACCTCACACGAGCTTCAAGATATGCCTCGTCAAAGATCACTACCTTATGGCATTTAGTGGCCTTTAGGGACGTTTCAGTTTGGCATGCCTAAGAACATATGATCACTCAACAAGACAGGATGAGCTTGGGGCTAGGGTTTACCCAACCACCCAGAGATAACAAAATAGATAGTTTGATCCCAAGACAAACGCTGAGGGAGATTTGGCAATTGGCAACATTGTATTGGCCAATACTATGAGTTTTAGCATCAACCGAGATGGCATCGTAAAATCAATACAGAGTAATATCTTCAAAAAGTGAGAGATGTTATTGTAGGTCTCTGCAACATGGTCCTATGGCACCTATAATCACATCCATACCTTTTACGAGCTCCAAGATATGCCCCATCAAAGATTGTTGCCTTATTGCATTTAGTGACCCTTAGGGATGTTTTGGTTCAGCGTGCCCAAGAACGGTCAAGCACTCAATGAGATGGGATGAGCTTAGGGTTAGAGTTTACTTGACCACCTAAAGCTAACAAAATAGATAGTTTGATCCCACAATGAATAGTGAGAGAGATATGAGCAAGATATGTATGCCTAGGCCACTTTGTGCAAGATATGAGCAAAAGTTGCTAATTATTCCAAATTGGGTCTTTTTGAGTTTTTGATCAAAATAGCCTATTATTAGGTGTTTTTAGTTGTTTTTTAATAGTTTACAACCTGTTCCAAGTCCTAGAAGTAAAATCTAGTGAACTTTGCATTAGTTGCACTTTTTGTGCAAAATTGTAAAAGTTGCTTAAAAATGCAAATTTGACTGGAAACCTTCTAACCTTGAAAAAAATGTTTCCCATGATCATATACCCAAGCATGGATAGTTACAACTTCCCAAACTTCCATTTGGAATATTTTTGCAAAAATTGCAAAAGTTGCTCAAGCAACCTTTTGAGCAACATTGCAACTTTGCATTTACAAGACTTGGGAAGCTAGGATACTCAAGCTGGGCATGATCCCTCAAAGTTCTCATTGAAATATATTAATGATCTTAATAGAACAAAAAAAGGTTCATTTCCACCTTTAGATGGAGACTTCAGTTTAAATGGAGATTGTCAGTTCCCAGACATGTCCCAGTCAAGTAGATGACTGGTTTACAAAGCAACCAGTAGGAAATGGGGTCGTGGAAATGAAATCAATGGTCAAGAAGGTTTGAAAACACTAAATAACTTATTTCCAAATGCTTAGCCCTTTACCAATTCCCAAACTCCTACCATTCACAAATCAACACGCTATAAGAGGTTAAATCCTTCATGGTACTTGACCTAGGGCTTGATTGGAAAAATCACAAAACACATCCTCCAGTCTTGAAACCATGGAATCTTAAAAAGGACCCTACTAACTACCATTTCCCAAGTGGCCATGAAATTTCAACCAAGGAAATTGCAGTTAGAGGCCCATTTTTGTTGTGTGCACCAAAATGTTGTTCTAAAAACCTAGTTTCACTAAAAATGCAATAACTTGAGTTAGAAAACATGTCTATCTCAAAAATCCATCATGTCTAGTCTGAAGGTCCATACATTTTGTGCAGCATACAAACAATAGTAAAAATGATTTGATAACTTAATTTCTTTCTTTGCAACTTCTTCCAATCCGTATATTAATGTCCTCCAAACCTCACAAATGAGGTATATATATCTCCTATGTCTATTTCAATGGTTAGAACCAATATTTTAATAGTTATAACCCTTTTTCGACTAAGTTGCAAATTTGAGCAACTTTTAAAACTTTCAACAATGCAACTTTGCACAAAAGGTGTAATTTTTACATTTTTCACTTGATTCAACTTCCAGGACTTGGAAAAGGTTCGAACATACCTAAAACCAACTAAAAACAAATAATCCTAGGATTTCTTGACCAAAACCATTAAAATTCCAAATTTTCCTAATGAGAAACTTTTGCTTATAAATTACATAAAGTGCCTTAAGCATACAAAATGGTGTCTTCCTTTGACAACCATGGACTTCTCATCCAAGGGTTGTTTATTCTAGCCTAATTAGTAAAAAAACATGAAAACAAAAATATAAACCAAGTGCCTTGGTGCTTTGCACTAGGAACATACCCCCAAACATGAATGAAAAGAGAAAAATGACCATGGAATGGAATACAAACACACCTTATACCTATTAAGGTCTGTATATAGTAGATAAAGTGATTTTGTTGTGTACAAACAACATTGATATATAGTTACAATAGTTTGCCATTGAAAAGGCTAGTGGCGCTTCAAACTATAAATTGAACATAATATGGAAAAGCCCCACATGAAGGCATAGTTTAAAGTGAGATTCAAAAATGCTTTTAGGACATATAAAAAATATGTAAACCTCACACACTAGAAAAAACTAGAAGCCATTACTATAACAACATTTGGAAAGTGTTGATAGGCCTAATTAGGTTGCAGTTACACTACAAGTACCCTTTCATAGTGCCAATCTAAAAAACAAGTATTGGAACATCTAGGGACATGTGAAACAAGTCCAAATCCAATGTTATAGACCTTGGATCACTTTGGAGAAAAATTTATAGTGTCTACACGGTGAATTATTGAATGGTGCATGTATGGAGCCATATAGCTAGGGTATGGTGGCAAAATTCATTCCTTGCTTGGCCATCTATAAAACCTACAAAATCATGAAGTACACTAATAGATCTTGCATTCCACTAAGGGACATCAAATTGACATGGTGGAAAGTGCCAAAACAACAAGGCCCTAGGTGAAACCCTTGGTTTAATGCTGATTTCTAGGCACCTTCAGCAAAACTTGAATAACTTGCAAACTACAAATGATCAAAAAATGGAACCCAGTGCAAATGAAATTTAACTCACCCCTCTAACTCTTGGAGTCATTGGAACATGTCCGAACATTCGTACCAGTCCACACAATTCTCTAAAACATAGAATTTTGCAAAAAAATAGGTTCTTTTATTTATTTCTTGCAAAATAAGTACATCATACCTATCACCCACCTATAAGGGATAATATAGGTTGTCCCCAATGGTTATAAGGTTGGTTTGAACCAACTAGCCATTTGGGGAAGAGTTTTTGAAATTTTAACAACTTTTTAAGAAGTTGCTCAAAAGTTGTCAAGCAACTTTTTGAGTAACTATGAAAAGAAAGACAATCAAACCAAACTTCCTCAAACAAAATTGTTCTAAACAACCCAATCTACCATGGAAAATAGTATAGTCTACAAAAACAATGTCAAAAATGCCTTGAAATTCAAAAAATTAGTAATTTTTTAGTGCAAGAGCACCTTAGGTATTCAAGCCAAAGATAAAGATCACGATGACCTTCATGAACCTCAAGGGAAATCCATAGGATGGAATACAAAATTGGGGTCAACAAGACAATTAGAGGATAAGGAAAATTAATTGGGAAATACTAAAGCATATAATGGCTTTTGATTTGGCAAATCCTAGAAATTGTTAAAAGTCCTAAAGGGACCAAATTTACTTTGTAAGGGAGAACAATAGAGTCCTTGGGTTAAATTGGAATGTTTAGGGTCTAGGAAAGTTTAATGATCATAAAAGATCAAAATGAGTAAGTTAGTGGTCTTTTTGTTTAAAAGAATTCAATAAATTGTATGTTTGAAATTTGACTTTTCAAAATCCAATGGCTAGTTTAGGATTTAGAGGGAAGTTGGAGTTGTTATTGTTTTAAAGCATTAAACCTTCAACCCAACCAATGAGAGTTGGTTGAAATAGTTTGGAGAAGTTACTTTGAAGCTTTTATATATGTGAGAATCGAGTGTACAGATAGACATAGTGAGATTGGTGAAATGTAGCAATAAAACTCTTTGCATTTACAAGTTTGCAATAAATGGCATCCAATACCCATACTACCACACCTAGGTCCAATGACACTTATTCTACTTACAAGGCTCACTTGGAGCATAACACAACAAAAATGAAAAGGTGAGTGCCCTACGATTGGTGCAGGAACACCCCTCTTATGAAATCATGTAATTAAGTTGTTTGGGTCATTTATGAACTCTTTCCAATTTTCTTTCAATGTTTTCAACAAGGTCATGATTTTAGACTCCTGGATTTTCCATTAACCCCTTTGTGTGGTCCATTAGCAATATTGGTTGTTTTATAAGCCCATTGCTCAATGAGGTCACAAGGGTACAATTTTTGTATTTTGAATTCTTATGCTTGTCATCTTGGGTCTAATAGTTGTATTGAGTCAATTAGGACTCATTTAGATGGTTAAAATGCATTTTAGGCACAAAAATACAAAAATGCAATAAAAGTTGCAAAAGTTGTTATGCAACTTTGCAACTTTGCAACTTTTTACATAACTAAGCAAAATTGTTTGTAATCATTCCCCCAATAGTCAGAACCTTTCAAATTTGGTTGTATCAATTGGGGAAGACCTTCATATAGCCCTTTCAGGTGGATGGAAGGTATAATGTAATAATTTACTTTGAAATCAATAAAATATAACATGTTTTGTTGCATTCTAGGCTAATTTTCTGCATGGTATGGACCTATACAGATAAATAGGTGTCAAAGTTTGATATGGTTGGATGCATATTTGAGTTACCTTTCTAACATAACTAGTTTGAGGTCTTCGAATGTTGTAGAACTCAAGTTATTCCTATTTTAGTGTTGACAACCTGAAATTTAAGGGTTTCAAGGGTTTTGGTGGAAATCATGTTATAACTTGAGATTCCACCATAGGAATTTTATGGCCTTTGGTAGAGTCCTTGTATTCTTAATGCTCTTTGAGATTTTTTTGATTTTAGTTGCAAAAATGTAGGTACAAGGGAGAAAGATGATGCCTTAGGTGCATGTAGCTTATATGCACCAACTCACTAGTTTTCTATAGTCAACACTTTAGACCTTAAAACTCATTTTCGAAGCCTCAAACTTGGGATTCAG
Source organism: Cupressus sempervirens (assembly GCA_028749045.1). Classification (NCBI taxonomy): domain Eukaryota; kingdom Viridiplantae; phylum Streptophyta; class Pinopsida; order Cupressales; family Cupressaceae; genus Cupressus; species Cupressus sempervirens. The sequence continues at coordinate 253,579,313 of CM053787.1, forward strand.
GATATTTAGAAAATTCATCAACATGTCCAATTGGTTTGGTGGTTCTAGCACATGTCTAAATAGTACTTCCTTTGCAATAATGGCCTAATCATCCCTTTAGCCTTAATTGCTATCCCCATGGGTTAATACAACATTTTTGTGTATGCAATGTTAGCACTTTGGAATCTGATAGTATATTAGGAGTAGGAGGTGTCTTGGTGGTTATTTTTTTCTTTCATTAAATATTTACTAAGTTGCAGGCCATAACATTGCTTCTTGGGCTACTAGGAATCGAAGAGCTTAATGAAGGAACTATGACTTTTTCTCAGTTTGAGGCCTTCAAATTTAGTCCATATGCCCTTGCTGATGTAAAAACAACATGCCTTAAGTCTATGTTCATGGTTCCATGTGGTTTCATATGTTAAGCCTTTATTCTTGTCAAGGTGCAAGTGTAGGGTTTTGGGTCTTGTTTGGGCTTTCAAACTTTGTTTAGGTGTCCTTGTGGTTGTACTCTCCCAACCTTCATTATTAGTACCTTGCCACTTGCATCAATGATTCAAGATGACCCTACACCCCACACACACACACACACACTCTCTCTCTCTCTCCCTATTCAATCTAATGAACCAACTGGATCTGCTCTACATTTTAATGTCTCAAAGTATTGCCTTGTGGTTTGACTCATGAACTTTCCAAAGAGTCTCATTATATGGTTTTCCACTATATTTTATCAACTGGACATTTGATGTGACAAAAAGGTTCGAATAATGAAGAATCTTCCTCTCTATTTTTCAATCCTCAAATAACCACAAGCTAGGGTTCTCCATAGAATATCATCTAAGTCATGTCCCAGTTACAACCATCACACAAATATGGTACTCTAAACCTTCACCATCTATAACTAAGTGATCCAATTTTTGTTTGTCTTGGACACAACAACATAAATAATAATCTATCCCTTCTTCATTATTGTTAGATGCAATAACAAAAAAAATATGGCCTGTAGTGATAAATGTACAAAATGTGGTCATTAATTCAAAAAATACTTAGGTAAAAGTTATAAAGTTACATATTGAAATTACAAAGATATATATATTACTAGGTTTCACTAGATCATACAAGTGGTCAAAGTCAATAGACAAATCCATCTCTACCATTTCCAGTGCTTATGGGGGATGATAGGTGTCAATTGGGTCCAAAACTTCTATATCCCATTTGTCCACCCATTCAGTTGACTCATAGTCATCCCAATTTTCCTCTACACATGATGGACAATAGTATGCCATTTTTTGTATGTGGATACTCCATGAACCTGCACCAAAGCTTCTAAAAGAGTGCAACTCACTTGATCCTATTAGTGTGCAACAATCCTCATATGGTGCAATGTTAGTATTATCTATCAACTAGAAAAATCTATGAATTGTAGACTCACCTTTCTTACCTAAATCCATTGTAGCATTACACCACTGGACGATGGATTTTGCATCTATTAATATTGCTTCATCTTTGTACTCTATTTCTTCATAAGCTAAGGCTCTTTTGATGCATGTGCCTAAACCATCATACTGTCCCTTTCCATGACCAACCTCTATGAAATTCCACATATATTGAATTCTACACTACCTATGCATTCTACTCAACCAATAGAACATCAATGTATTCTTGAATTGAGATGTAAAATTGTCTGACCAAATAATGTGCTAACAATATGGTATGCCCCTATTAGCCAAATCTCCATAAAATAGTTGAAAACAACCATGCACAAACTCCATAGAATGTGATTGATCATCATTGAAGTAAAAATGGTATGCCCTCAAAATCTTCATGGCATCCTCTGTACTTGTAGGTGAATGCATGAATGTTATGTGAAAAAATATGAAAACCTATTGAGAAGTATAATACTTTTCTTGCACCTCATTTTTTTCTTGTAGTGTGTAGCTCTCTACAAAGTCTACAACCAAAACAATGGTATCTAGTTGAAACATATCCTTCCACAACTTGAATGGAAAATTCAGCCATCGAGCTCTATGTGTATGCCTTGCATACTCATAAATAATCTTTTCAGAAAAAATCTTCATGAACTTATACATTGGAATCTTTTCAATGACTAAATCACATCTTTTACCCTGTTTCCCATCTTTTAGAGCATATGCCACTATCTTATATTTTCCATAATCTACTATTTCATTTCCAATTGCATGTGTACTATCCATATGTTCATAAGTTGATAAAAGTTGTAAAGAACTACAAAATAAGCACGTGCCATCTAAGCATGATGTCTTGTAAAATTTTTGGTCATCCTCTATTTCACATAAAATGTTGGATATGAATTCCTTTGAAGACCTTGGTGGCTCATTCATGTCAAAATCCTGCAAAACAAACTTAGAATACAAAAACACACATATATGCCTAAAAACATCAAAATGGTTAGAAAATTAAATATGTATCCTACAACAACAAGTTGTGCATGTGTGATTTATCTTCACATAAAAAGGCTTACCCATCTCAAGAAATCTTTTACTTATTCAAATTTGAGGATACATACCAATAAATTTTGCAAAAAATTGTGTATGAGTTGAGTCCAAAAAATGTTTTGCATGTGGGTCATGATTTTGGCTACCAATCCTCCTTACAACATCTCTTTTATTAGGGAAACATGTGTGTTATTTTTCCAAAAATCTTCGATCAATGATTTCAAAGCTTCACTAATTTCTTTATCCTTTCATGGTAGTCTACCACTAAATGTTCATAACTCATTTTTTGTTAGATCTTCCAATATCTCATGCCTTAGCATACCTCTACCAATTTTTGATATTTTTCTTGTCTTTCTCATGAGTGGAACTTTCTTCATTTGGATACTTACTATTGCCAATCTAAGTACTCGTCTTGTGATATTACTATTTTTGTTGTGTGATTTAGAACTCACTTTGTCATAAACACTCATTAAATTCTTTACAATGCTTTTTTCATTTGAATCGTCCATCGTTCTTAGCTCAAGAATCTTCATGATAGCCCTAAATTTTAAATTTCTCATCATTTCAACAAATAATTGGCATTGACCTATAATATTTAATTCTTCAAAGAATAATCTCCACATATGATTAACTTTTCTTTGACAAGTGCACTTGCTAATCTTGTCAGGCATTGATTTCAAAATGTTAGTATCAATATCAATCAAATATTTTGGTCTTATAAAAAAAATTCTAGAAGGTTTTATAATCTCTTCCATTCCCTCAACATTTTGAACATCAACATAAGGTTGAGTGTTTTGTGTACCTTGAACCAAAGATAATGTACCTTGGCAATAAGATGCAAAAGATGGAATATCACCTACTTGATATGTTGATGTTGTGCTTTCAACATGACATGATGGAGTGTGTACATCGTTAGATCTACAAATTAGCATCTCTTTAACATGATAGGATGATATGACTCCAACAATGGAAGACGGTGTAGCTTCCCAATTCAATTATCTTCTTGAGTATAATAGTCTCATTCATTCTCTTTGTCTTTCCAATTCTTTCTCTTTGTTTCTTTGTATCAGTGGTTCTTGTTCCTCTTTAAAAGTCAATTCTTCATTATTGCTTTGCAATTTTCTTTGTTCACATAGTAGTTTCATTTTATCTCTTTTAATTGCTAAATCTGTCTCGCTCTCTTCCTTTGTTTGAGTTTTTGATTTCTTCCTTGGCATGATGATGATTTCTATATGTCAAATTATTCAAACATTTGAATTACTTACAACTTGTAAATTACAAATCATTTGAATACATATAAAAATTATAATTATTTCAATGAATATAAAATATATATTAATCAACTTACAAAATTTCTAACCATTTCTAAATAATAATTCATTCAAACATACAAATTTCAATGAATTCACTATATATTAAACAACATGTCAAATTATAATGAAATTTGTCTCTATATAACAAATTTTTTTTTAAAAAAGGAATGCACTAACCTTTTCTATAGAAAGAATATTCAAAAAGCCTTCAAATAGCATATCCGATGACTGAATTTGGTGTTTGCTAGCTTCAAATAGAATGAAAGAATGTTCAAAAAGCCTTCAAATAGTGTTTTCTACCTTCCAACAACTTGAAACCTATTTTTTCTGTCAGAACAATAGAATACACCATAGACAAAAAGCAAAATATGGATCAGCAGGGACCCAAACTAGCTTTTTGACCATTTTTTGGTGTTTTCATATAGTGCGTACACACTATGTGAAAAATAATCTCTCCCTATCCCACCATCCCCCATCCCCTACTCTCTCTCCTCTCCTCTCCCATCCCCTACTTTCTCTCCTCTTCCATCCCCTACTCTCTCTCGATCTTTCTCTTTTGCCATCCCTTACTCTCTCTCACTCTCTATCTTCTCTCCCATCTGCTACTCTTTCTCTCACTCTCCCTCTCCTACTCCCTCTCCTACTACCTACTCTCTCTCACTCTCTCTCTCTCCCATCCCCTACTCTCTCACACTCTCTCCTCTCCCATCCCCTTCTCACTCTCTCTCTCTCTCTCTCTCTCTCTCTCTCTCTCTCTCTCTCTCCTTTCCCATCCCCTACTCTCTCTCCTCTCCCATCCCCTAGTCTCTCTCTCACTCTCCCTCTCCCACTGCCTACTCTCTGTCTCTCCCATCCCCTACTCTCTCTCACCCTATCTCCTCTCCCATTCCCTACTCTCTCTCTCTCTCACACACTCCCATCCCCCCTCTCTCTATCCCTCTTCCACCGCCTACTCTCTCTCCCCTCTCCCATCCCCTAATCTCTCTCCTCTCCCATCCCCTACTCTCTCTCTCTCTCACTCTCCCTCTCCCACCACCTACTCTCTCTGTCTCTCTCTCCCATCTCCTATTCCCTCTCACCCTCTCTCCGCTCCCATCCCCTACTCTCTCTCTCTCACACTCCTATCCCCCTCTCTCTCCCCCTCCCTCTCCCACTGCCCACTCTCTCTCCCCCATCCCCCTTTCTCTCTCTCCTTACTATCTCCTCTCCCATCCCTTACTCTCTCTCCTCTCCCATCCCCTACTATCTCTCTTGCTCTCCCTCTCCTACTCCCTCTTCCACTGCCTACTCTCTCTCCCATCCCCTACTCTCTCTCACCCTCTCTCCTCTCCCATCCCCTCCTCTCTCTCTCTCTCTCTCACTCCCATCCTCCCTGTCTCTCCCTCTCCCACCACCTACTATCTCTCTCTCTCTCCCCCCTCTCCCATCCCCTACTCTCTCTCTATCTCTCTCTCCCTACTCTCTCCTCTCCCATTCCCTACTCTCTCTCCTCTCCCATCCCCTACTCTCTCTCACTCTCCCTCTCCTACTCCCTCTCCCACCACCTACTCTCTCTCTCACTCTCTCTCCTTTCCTATCCCCTACTCTCTCTTGCTCTCTCTCTCTCTCCTCTCCCATCCCCTACTCTCTTGCTCTCTCTCTCTCTCTCTCTCTCTCTCTCTCTCTCTCTCTCTCTCTCTCTCCTCTCTTATCCTCTACTCTCTCTCTCGCTCTCCCTCTCCTACTCCCTCTCCCACTGCCAATTCTCTCTCTCCCATCCCCTACTTTCTCTCACTCTCTCTCCTCTCCCATCCCCTACTCTCTCTCTCTCTCTCTCTCACAAATAGTCCCATCCTTCCCTCTCTCTCCCTCTCCTACCACCTACTCTCTATCTCCCATCCCCTATTCTCTCTCTCTCTCTCTCTCTCTCCCACAATACTCTTTCTCTCTCTCCCCTCTCTCATCCCCTACTCTCTCTCTCACTCACACACTCTCATCCTCCTCTCTCTCTCTCCCTCTCTCCTACTCTCCCCCTCCCACTCCCTCTCCCACTACCTACTCTCTCTCCCATCCTCTACTCTTACTCTCTCTCCCATCCTGTTCTCTCTCTACCAACCCCTACTCTCTCTCACACTCACACTCTCTCCCATCCCCTACTCTCTCTCTTACAAACACTCTTATACCCCCCCCTCTCTCTCTCTCTTTCTCCCACTCTCTTTCCCACCATCTACTCTCTCTCTCTCTCCCATCTACTACTTTCTCTCTCTCTCTCCCCTCTCCCATCCCCTATTCTCTCTCTCTCTCTCTCTCTCTCTCTCTCTGTCTCTCTCTTTCATACACATACACTCCCATCCCCCCTCTCTCTCCTCTCCCATCCCCTACTCTCTAAATATCTCACACACACTCCCATCCCCCCCTTTCTCTCCCTCTCCCACTCCCTCTCCCACTGTAGGCCTATTCTCTCTCTCTCTCTCTCTCTCACACACACACACACACACACACACACTCTCTCTCTCTCTCCCTCTCTCCCTCTCTACTCTCTCTCTCTCCCATCCCATACTCTCACTCTCTCTCTCCCATCCCCTACTATTTCTCACACTCTCTCCCATCCCCTAATCTCACTCTCTCTCTATGCCACCCCCTACTTTCTCTCACACTCTCACACTCTCTCCCATCCCCTACTCTCTCTCTCTCTCTCTTACACACATTCCCATCCCCCCTCTCTCTCCCTCTCCCACTCTCACCACCTACTCTCTCTCTCCCATCCCCTACTCTCTCGCTTTCACACATACACTCATCCCCCCCCCTCTCTCTTCTCCCATCCCCTACTCTCTAGATCTCTCACTCACACTCCTATCCCCCCTCTCTCCCTCTCCCTCTCCCTCTCCCACTACCTACTATGTCTCTCTCTCACTCTCTCCCTCTCTACTCTCTCTCTCATCCCCTACTCTCACTCTATCTCTCCCATCCCCTACTCTCTCTCTACCACCCCTACTCTCTCTCATACTCTCATACTCTCTCCCATCCCCTACTCTCTCTCTCTCTCTCTCTCTCTTACATACATTCCCATCCCCCCTCTCCTCCTCTCCCACTTCCTCTCCCACCACTTACTCTCTCTCCCACCCCCTACTCTATCTCTTGAGCTAATCTCCCCCCCCTCTCTCTCTCTCCCTCTCTCTCTCTCTCTCTCTCCCCTCTCCCATCCCCTACTCTCTCTTTCACACACACACACACACACACACACACACTCCCATCCCCCCTCTCTCTCCTCTCCCATCCCCTACTCTCTAGATCTCTCACACACAATCCCATCCCCCCTCTATCTCTCCCTCTCTCACTCCCTCTCCCACCACCTACTATCTCTCTCTCTCTCTCTCTACCTCTCTTCTGCCTCTTCCATCCCCTACTCTCTAGATCTCACACACACACTCCCATCCCCCCTCTCTCTCCCTCTCCCACTCTCTCTTCCACTGCCTACTATCTCTCTCACACTCTCTGCCTCTCTTCTCCCTCTCCCATCCCTTACACACACACACACACACACACTCTCTCTCTCTCTCTCTCTCTCTCTCTCTCTCTCTCTCTCTCTCTCCCCCTCCCTACCACCCCTACTCTCTCATACACACACTCCCATCCCCCCTCTCTCTCCCCCACTCCCACTACCTACTCTCTCTCTCCCATCCCTTATTCTCTCTCTCTCTCTCCCCTCTCCCATCCCCTACTCTCTCTCTTTCATGCACACACACCAATCCATACCCCCTCTATTTCTCTCTCTCTCTCTCTCTCTCCTCTCCCATCCCCTACTCTCTCTCTCTCTCTCTCACTTGCTCTCCCTCTCCCTCTCCCTCTCCCACCACCTACTCTCTCTCTCTCTCTCACTCTCACTCTCTCCCTCTCTACTCTCTCTCTCTCTCTTTGCCACCCCCTACTCTCTCTCACACTCTCACACTCTCTCCCATCCCCTACTCTCTCTCTCTCTTACATACATTCCCATCCCCCTTCTCTCTCTCCCACTCCCTCTCCCACCACCTACTCTCTCTCTCCCATCCCCTAATCTCTCTCTCGGGCTACTCTCTCTCCCCTCTCCCATCCCCTACTCTCTCTTTCACACACACACACACACACACACACTCCCATCCCCCCTCTCTCTCTCCTCTCCCATTGCCTACTCTCTCTCCCCTCTCCCACCCCCTACTCTCTCTGACTTGCACACTCTCATCCTCCTCCTCCTCTCTCTCTCTCTCTCTCTCTCTCTCTCTCCAGTCCCCTACTCTCACTCTCTCTCCCATCTCCTACTCTCTCTCTCTCTCCCATCCTATAATCTCTCTTTGCCACCCCCCACTCTCTCTCTCCCATCCCCTACTCTCTCTCTTACACACACTCCCATCCTCCCTCTCTCTCTCTCTCTCTCTCTCTCCCCCAATCCCTCTCCCACCATCTACTCTCTCTCCCATCTCCTACTCTCTTTCTCCCCTCTCCCATCCCCTACTCTCTCTTTCATAGACACACACACTCCCATCCCTCCCCCTCTCTCTCTTCGATCCCCTACTCTCTAGATCTCTCACACACACTCCCATCCACCCTCTCTCCCCCTCTTCCACTCCCTCTCCCACCACCTATGCTCTCTCTCCCTCTCTCCCTCCCTCTCTATTCTCTCTCTCTCTCTCCCATCCCCTACTTTTTCACTCTCTTTCTCATGCCCTACTCTCTTACACACACTCCCATCCCCCCCTCTCTCTCCCTCTCCCACCACCTACTCTCTCTCTCTCTCCCCTCTCCCATCCCCTAATCTCTCTCTTTGAGACACACACACACAGACACACTCTCCCATCCCCCCATCTCCCTCCCCTCTCCCATCCCCTACTCTCTCTCTCTCTCTCTCTCTCATACTCCCATCCTCCTCTCTCTCTCTCTCTCTCGCTCTCCCTCTCCCACTCCGTCTCCCACTGCCTACTCTCTCTCTCTCTCCCCCATCCCCTACTCTCAATCTCTCTCTCCCATCATGTAATCTCTCTCTCCCACCCCTACTCTCTCTCTCACTTCCTCTCTCTCCCATACCCTACTCTCTCTCCCCTCTCCCATCCCTTACTTTCTCTCTGCCACCCCTACTCTCTCTCACGCTCTCACACTCTCTCCCATGTCCTACTTTCTCTCTCCCACTCACTCACACACACAGACACACACACACACACACACTTCCATCCTCCTCCTCTCTCTTTGTCTCTCTCTCTCCCTCTCCCACTCCCTCTCCCATTGCCTACTCTCTCCCCCATCTCCTACTCTCAATCTCTCTCTCTCTCCCATCTTGTACTCTCTCTCTATCACCCCTACTCTCTCTCATACTTGCTCTCTCTCTCTCTCTCATCCCCTACTCTTAATTTCTCTCTCCCATCCTATTCTCTCTACCACCCCTACTCTCTCATTCTCACACTTCCTCTCTCTCCCATCCTCTACTCTCTCTCTCTCTCTCTCTCTCTCTCTCTCTCTCTCTCTCTCCCCTCTTCCATCCCCTAGTCTCTCTCTCTCTCTCTCTCTCACACACACACACAAACACACACACACACACACACACACACACACACACACACACACCCATCCCCCCCTCTCCTCTCTCTCTCGCTCTCTAGTACTCTTGCTTTGCCTTTATCCTTTCTTCTCTATGCATTATTTAGGTCTCAATAGTGTGTGCACTAAAGCATGTCTGCACTAAAGTGCACACACATTATTAAGACTCAAATTTGAAAATCTTTAAATAGCATGTGCATGCTATAATGCCCATGCGATATTCAAAGCTTTGCATTCTACCAATCCAAAGGTCTAGAGTCTGCAAACTAGTTTGAGATGTGTTTTGCTGCAAACATACGAAAAATGATTGATTTTTCTTGTGTGCTCTCCTTCAAGTTTCCTTGTGGTTGAGCATCAATAAAATTAGGTTACATGGCATTGTAGGTCTCTGTGTTAGCTATATAACCATATAATTTATTTTTTATTTTTACTATTTCAAGCCTTTCAACTATAATTTTTTTTGAATGTATGTCCATTTTTTGTCAAAAACCAACGTGTACTAATTGGGGTATAAATTTTAGCTTGTTCATTGAATTTTACAACTTAGTTTTTTAGAAACTAGACTCCATTCTACAAACTTTAAAAAAAAAAGTTTTGATTTTAGATTAGTTTTCAATCATTTCTATAGAGAGCACATAGATATTTCATGTTTTTGGGATGTGTCTAATTAAAAAATTCATAAAAAAATACAAATTATAAAATTACCTAAAAAATCTAGGATAAACTACATAGTGTTAGGTAACTTTTGACTAGAGCAATTAAAGAATTTAAAAAAAAAAGCTAAAATTTTAGGGGGGCCACACTTTGTATAGTGTTATATTTTTTTGGAATAAATAGTACTAGTTTCTGTGGCCCCCTTTTTGAGGACCTAAAACTAAACCATTTTGAAAAAAAATTAGTAGTTTAGAAACTAGATTCAAAGGACTACTACTTTTGTTTTTGCCATATCTTAAAATTTTGAGCACAACTATCTTCAAATTCTTATTGAAGTTTAGAAATTGCTGATTTTACAAAAAAGGTGTCCACTTATACCCCCCTTTTGTCACCACAACTTGGTGCACTTACCCACATTCATTGTCCAACTCATACTATATCTACGCAACATAAGATCTTATATCTTGCACATTCACAAATTGCTGCTCAATCAACTTCCATATCTTCACATGCTTGACATAATATAAAATGATATTCACATAGTTAGCTTAACATGACTTAGTAATTGTTTTGAAACCAAAATAATTCCCAAAATCATACATCTCTATATTACATTGTTAAATACCAACATAGTTAAACTTATTGTAACTTGCGTCATAGTGATTGTACACACATGCATACTGGTACACATGATGATGATGATGTTACAAACTTTTCCTCAATTACGCATAGCTAACTCTTTGTGCATCATCCATACTACTAAGATCTATTCACTATACTGTTGCAAACTATCTAATACTTAGATAATTTTATGTCTTTGAATGCATAAATAAAATGTTGGGTATATGTTGCCATTAATGACAACTATCAAGACATCTAATTGACCATATTTCCAATAATCTCCCCCTTTGGCATTGATGGCAACATTTGGAAAAAATTGGCTAAGTCCCAAAATGATGTCATACATAACAAAAACAAATAAAATAACTACACAAAAATTGCCTTCAAAACATAACAATTTTATTCATGTTTTGATGGATCATTATGTTCCTTATCACTCCTTTATATTGATACATACATAAGCTCCCCCTTACATATATGTTTACATATATATAGTTTTCCTCTACATAATAACACAATACTCCCCCTTTGACATCAATGGCAAAGGTGTCAAAAAATGTATCACAAAAACTTATTGCTTGTTGTTGATCAACTCGTCATTTTGGATATGCAATCTACAAAATCAATATTCAATCTATCAAAGTCCTCCTTCTAGTTGAATTTGACTATATTTGATACACTAATGAGTATGCAAAGTGCATAGGATGCCACTTCAACTATTCTCAAGTAATTATAGGTGAATTTGTCATAGGAGTTCTTTGCTGAAAGACATTCCTCCAACTGCCTCTGCAAAGTTACAACTTTGGGTGCTAGGTATTCTTTGAGAATACAGAATCTTCTTATTACCTTCTCCTTGTCAAATTCAATGCTTCTAACAACATTGTGGATCTTCTCAATCTCATTCTCAGAATCTTTAATTCAGGTCTCTAGTTGCTGCAATCTTGTAGTGAGTGATTGTAGCTCACTCATATGGCCTTTGATCTTTGCATCAAAACTAGATACATAAGTGTAAGACATTGAACATTTTCCATACAACTTCTTACCTTCAGCAATACACTTTCTAATTTCCTTGACATTTCCATCAAGTGCCTTCAAATAATTGCGCACATTGGTACACACTATGTTGAATAGGGCTGCATTATGATTATTCTATGCTTGCAATACTACTACTTCAGATAAGGTTGTAAATTCCCCATCAAAGGTCTTCACTATATCTTTCTCCTTGGCTTGCAAGTCTGGATTAACTATAATTATGGAAACTATCTTCTACATGTGCTCCAAGACTTCAACAAGGGTCTTCTCCAAAGACTTTACATATTCATTTTTCTCAAACAATTTGGTCAAAGTTCCCATTAGCTCTTTCTAATCTTCATCATCAGATGGAATAGGCATTTTTTTTGATTTTCTAGCTACTAATACTACTAAGGATACATTAGTCTTTATCTTATGTTCCTCTGCATTCTGCTTTTCCTCTTCTTCCATCTTTTTCTTTTCCTCTTCTTCTTTTTTTTTTTTTTTCTCTTCCTCTTCATCATTAGAACTAGTGTAGGTAGTGATAGTGCCTACAATATTTGCCCCATATATTGCAAATGGATTCTCCTTTGTATCCACAGTTATGTGCACACTATCCACTTGAATGGATTTGGTACCCATAACAATGTGCGGTGGAGATAGTGCATGTTGTGTCACTTTGTCCTCTTCGGCTTCACTAGAAGGTGTATTTGCATGTACACATACTAGACTATTAGCCTTTTCCTGTGCACTCTCCTGAGGTACTGAGGACATACATTTCACTATAGCCTCCTTTGTATCTTGCCTTACCTCCTAATAATTGCCTCCCATTAAAAGAATTGCTCTTCTTTTGTTCCTCAACAAGGGCTCAATACCCTTCAAAATTTTGTTAGATTCCTCTTTTGATCCAACATCACATAACTTGTTTATGGATGTGATCCAAATATTCAAATCTTCTTCTACTACTCTTTTCTTCCTATTGATCAACCTATTGTATAAGTCTTCAGGAATTTTATTTTGAATGCTATCAAATCTCTTATTTCTTAGAATCATGTTTCTTATTATAGTATTCTCTAATTTCCTCCTATCCATACTACTATATATGCTATTAAATTTATTCAACAGAAAAAAATTGTCATCATTTATAATCTGCATGTTTAGATTTTCTACCTTTAGTTTCCATGCCTTCTTGCTTGTGGTTGTCTTGGCTTCTTGCACACTTTTCTCAACAGGTTTATCTTCTTCATCATCATTTGAGCTTAAAAATTACTCACTGGCATGGTTTTCCTCCTTTTACTAGGCCCACTACTGATCTACTTTACTCTTTTCTTCACTTGAGATGTAGGTTCTTGCTTAACCTTCACTAGTCTCCCTAACTTCCTTTGTGCAGTAGGTGGTTCCACCTCTGATTGCCTTCTTGCTTGCTCATAGCTTACTCTTACAAGTTGCACTTGTGCAATTATTACATGTTGTGTAATTGGAGCTTGTGGACATGGTTGTGCCACCCTTACTCCTTTTGAAGGTCCTACTACTACAATAGGTGTTGCTGCTAACAACTCAAATTGCCCACTAGCCTTCATCTCCAATGCAGTTACCTTCAACTGATTGAATTCTTTCCTTGACATGCTAGATTTCTGAAGGATGTAATCTATTTCTTTCTCTACTTTCTTCTTGCTCTCCTATTTGTGGAGCTTAGATTCTACTATCCTTAATCTTTCATCATATGTTCCCCATGTAAGAAATTATGTGTCCTACTTAGACTTGAGTATGATCTGCTCATACCCTTCAATTAGTTTTATGCTCATCTCATATCCCATAGGCTCAATGAACTTCACTCTAGGTATCATTGCTTCTATGTAGGCATTTTCAGTTTCCACTAAGTACCATAAATCATCCTTATATTTATCTACCATAGAGAGAGGTATCCTATACCTTAATTTCATCTTAGATTGAAAATTATTCTTCATCCTATCAATATCAATGTCTTTGATATTCTTAGGTTTAGATCTGTAGCTTTGAGTTATAATCTTCATTGTGCACTCATTGCTATCCTAATTTATCACTTTGAGAAACTTCCTTGTAACATAGAAGAATAAATGAGTCAATAGGGACTCAAATCTAAATATTGCACTCTTTGTTTTCTTTATCTTTGCAATATTATCCAATAGCTACACTCTGACAATGTCGCATAAATTTACTTTCTTCTTTCAATGACCATCACATATGTTTTTTGAAGGAATCCAGGTGGTATAGAGTTTACCCTTGATCCATGGTTCAACTTGTACCCTAAGATTTTGGTCAAAAATTTGACTTCTTTATCTTGAATAGGATCAACCCTCATATTCCTTTTGTCAAACTTGGTTTTCAGGTTTGTCTCCATTATTTTTCCGATGCTTTTTCATTAACAAGATTACAAACTTCATTGCTAAATCCCATGACCTTGTGGATTAGGTCATTGCTAATGACAATTTGTGCATCACCTAACTAGAGCATATCATTATGTACTCTACTCAATATAATTTGGGTCCACTCATGATTGTTAAATTTTGTGTAGAATATATACTTCACCAAATTCGAAGCTTCAAGGTGTGTATACTTAGACTTCAGGGATAAGTCATTATTACACACAAATCCTAAGTCCTTGTGAATCTCCTCATCACCTATAATCTCAATTTTGTGATTTATTTTCCTTATATCTTCTACATGTAACACATTTTTTGGAACTTGCAAAAATGATAGGATCATCTAGTAAATAAACAAATGGATGTTTCTTGAACTCATATCTTGGTCTATCACTAACATTATACACTCTTTGACTAGCCATTCCTTTATAACTATAAAAACTTCAAGAAACTAGATTCAATACTTCATAAAATACCTCAAATTCATGATTTTAGGGCTTCTAAAACTTTCATCTTCACAAGCTTTCTTTGCACTTCAATTTTTATCAAATCACTCTTCAATTCACTCAAGACACTTCACATGAACAAATGGTACATAAAATATTGTTCGCAATCCTCAAATCATTTCAAAATAGGTTGCACAATAAATGTGTATCTAACACAAACTCAGACTATTGTATCTATTTACCAGTGACCTTGATCTTACAATTCCCACTTACTATGATCACATCAAGAATTGCATACTAAAACATAGCTTTCGCTCTGTGTATTGTACCTTCTATTAACTGTACAATATCTAACTCACTCTCTAACATCAATTCTAACCACTGTTGCTTTGTTTCTTCAATAATAACTTAATTTAGATATGTTGAATCACAATTAATCTATTACTTCAACTTTCCATTAGGTGCATCAAAGAATTTCTCTTCCAATACTGTATGTGAACTCTCTAGATTACAAGCCTTCACAAATGCTTCTTTTAATTCCTCAACATGTTCCTTAACTACCTCTTTCTGATTGCTATTACTTCCATTCTCATTCTTTCTATTATCTTTGTTGTTGCTCCTTCTTTGATTAGGATTCCTATTAAATTTCCTTCTGTCCATTCTATAGAATCTTGTTGTGTGTCCAAAGTTATTGCATAACTAACATATAGGTGGATTTCTCCTTTGATTATTTCCATTCTGACTTTTAGGTGCTTTTTAATTTCTTGCAATATGTCCAATATTGTTACATTTGTAACAAACAAATTTCTTTCTCTCACCATCATGTTTCTATCCATCATTAGATCTTCTATGAGATCTACTTCTTATATTACCTATAGGGTTAGTATTCCTAAATATTCTACTATTCCCATTATTACTATCAAACTTAGGTTTCTTAAAATCTATTACCTTATGTCCATAACCATGAAAATTATAACAATAGAAATTAGTGACAGGTTTAAAAGACTTACCTATGCAATCTTTCTTCATATGTCCAACTTCATTACATATATAGCATCTACCTCTAAATTCATGTCTTACCTCTTTACATAAATAATCTTGTTTAGGTTGTTCAACTTGCTCTATTGTTCTAGGTTCATCAAATTTCTCTATCAATTTAAGTCTCTCAACTTCATCAGACCACTTGAATTTTTCTTTAGGGATTTTTGCTATAGGATTTGATTCTATCATAATCTCATATTTCTTTTTTGTCTTTTGTCCAAGAAGATATCCAAGGCCCACCTTGTCATAAGAAGGTCTTTGATGAAATATTTGTTCATCAATTTTCTCATAATATGTGTAAATTTTCTCTAACTCATGTTTAACTTGTGTCAACTCTCCTTTCATGATGATTTTTTATTTTTCCAACTCTGCATACTCTATCTTAATAGAATCTAATTTAGATGTTACTTGACTTAACTAGGATTTAAGATCTACATTCTCAGATTTTAGATCAGGTTCACTCTTATTGCCACTAGTCTTAAGGTTCAACTTCAATTCAACAATTTTCAACTCATGTTTCAAGATCTCATTCTCTTTCTTGATATTTTCTATATCATCATTAACCCTAATCTATGCAAAAGGTTCCTTGCCAGATTTAAGATCGTCAATTTCATCTTTCAGTTTTCCAATGTAGACTTTTGCATCTTTGTATCTAGCTTTCAAGATATCTCTCTCTTTGGTAAGAAGGTCAATTTGTTCAAGAGATTCTTCAAGATTCTTCTTCAACTATTCCATATTCACTAGGATCTTACTTAAGCTATTAAGTCTCTTCAAAGTAAATGCACTATGATACCAATTGTTAGAAATATATAATACTGAGAGCGGGGGGTGGGGTGTGAATCAATATTCTACAAACTTTTGCCCACAACTGAATATTGTTAATTACTTTATAACTTGCATATGAAAGTAAATGAACAATGATGAAAAAAAAGTATAACCATACACATAGAGAACTCATAAAACCACTATTTTTTAACTAGGGAAATGTTGGCAAAGGGAAAACCCCAGTGGGAATGACACCCACTAGATGATTCATTAAACAATAGGATCCAGTTAAAGATATTGACCTTATTAGGAATCTATGAAGTACATATAGTGTCTCAAGTCCTTTTTAGAAGCCTTAACCCTACTAGGATTTGGTAGAACAATTACAATGTATGCAAGAAGATCCCACTTCACTAACATGTAGTTATACAATTCAATTCCTTCACAAAATAGATATACGTACAATACTTGCTTTGTTGCTGTAACTCACACTTATTTTGATCTTAAATTAGATTTAGCATCACATAAGGCTCACAGATGCTTCTCACAATAGTTTGCATGTCACATCTAATAATACAACCTCAACAATATCTATGCATCACATACATTCACTATGCAACTCACAGTATATCTGTGCAACATAAGATCTTTACTTATATCTTGTGCATTCAAAAATTGTTGCTCAGTCAGCTTCCATGTCTTCACACACTTGACATAATATAAAATAATATTCACATAGTCAACTTAACATGGCTTAGTAATTATTTTGAAGCCAAAATAATTCCTAAAGTTGTACAACTTTGTTTTCTGCTATGCTTTGTTCTACACTGATAAATACCAACATAGTTAAACTTACTGTAACTTGCGTCGACACATGCACATTGGTACACATCATCATGATGTTACAAACCTTTCCTCAATTGTGTATAATCTAACTCTTTGTGCATTGTTTGTAATAGTAAGATCTATTCATTGTACTACTGCAAACTATCTAATACTTAGACAATTTTTTGTCTCTGAATGAATAAATGAAATGTTGAGTCTATGTTGCCATAAATGAAAACCATCAAGACATCTAAATAACCATATTTACAAAACCTTAGTGTCATCAATTTTAACCTAGAGGCTTTACCCATGCCAGTCTAGCTCTGACTGCTTGAATGCATACTTTTTCATAGTCAACCATGAAACAAATATCTTGCTCATAGTCTTCTACAAGATTTTTGGGTATCCTAAACCTATTTTGCATCTTTTCTTTGAATGTTTCAAAATAATTGTCCATGATGCTATCAAAATTCTCACCCATTTTTGCTATGCATTCATTGATTTGATATAATAGTGGAACATCCTTTCTCCATACAACATATCCTTTTGAAGGGAAAAACTTATGAATGTACAAGAATAAACTTTTCAAAAGAGAACAAAACTTACATGGGTTGTTCTTTGACACTTGGATGCTCTCCATGTTTTTGTTGAATTGGTTCAACATCAGCTTGGTAAGGTCAAAAGACAAATTATTCTTTACTACCTTGTATGCAAGATCAATAGCTTCACACAACACGATGTCCAACTAACTTGAGTTGTATATTTTGTGAGTAATCAAATTGATTCCAAACTTTAGCTCCATGTTTGTTATGACACTTAGCTTCATGCCTCTTTTGTCCCACTTGACAAGGGTTCTCTTAGACAATTCAACCTAACCTAGGGTTTGGTGGACTTTTCTATATTTAACATTGGTAGTCCAGTCATTCTGTGAATCATTGTCTTCATTAACTAAACAGGTTGACCCAACCACAATTTACTATTATGAACATGACTTAGAATAAGTCTAATCCATTTGACTTGAAAATCCCTTAGCATATGTGAAATATGCATCAAACCCTTGGCTTCCAAATGTTGATGTTCGAGCTTCAATACACCATAATGAATGCCTCATTCATTTCTACAGTACTAATTTCGTGAATAGAACAATGCTAGAATGAAGAAATATTGTGAATGAGTAATACCTTGGGAAGAATTTGAGACTGAGCACTAGCTGGGTTGAGTTCCTGTACAATCATCAGACTTAACTTGAATGTAGGTGCCTTGCAGTTGACTCCTTGGACTAACATTTCAAAACCTTTCTTGACTTTTCTACTTGATGATGCCATGCTCAGTAGGGTTTTTGAAAACATGAGAAATCTTCAACAAAAAATACTCAAATTGTCAAGGGCTTTGAATTATCTCTTCACAAATAGCTCTAAAAATTTGTGATGAAATGAAGCAATTGATTTCTTCTTCCTTTTAACAAATTTCTTCCTTTTGATCACCATTAATGCTTCATACTCACACACACTCGGTGAGAGACTATCCTCCACTTAGTTTATATTTTAATGCTTGGGAGACATTCACATCTTGGTAGACATTCATAGCTTGGTGGAGTCACCATCACTTAGTATATATATCCAATGTTTTAGTGTATCCCAACCTCACTCAGTAAGGTCTTGTGACTTGATCTTGTTAGAAGTTGTAATCTTTCCTTGGTGTGTTTATAAACTAAGGTTAGAACTCCTTTCTTTATTGTTGTAATATATTAGGATATAAGCCAAGGTATCCTAATATATTTCTTTTTTGTCCTTTTTCCACTACATCTTATTTTGTCATCTAGTGGAATATGTGAGGACAAATATATATTGTAATTTCTAATTTTAGATTATTCCTCCTTAAGAGGAATCTCACACTTGGCCTCACACACTTATGAATGGTGGCATTCATAGACATGGGAGTTACATTCTAACTCCTCTCTCTCATCTCTATTTAAGAGATGACCCTCTTCTCTCATTTTACAATGAGGTTTCTTCCTCTTCTCAATTATTGTATGAGCGATTGCTCTCTCTCTCTCTCTCTCTCTCTCTCTCTCTTCCTTCTTAGGCTTTTCATGCCTCATTCATAATGTCACAAGAGGTTTTATTTTCTTTCCCCTTTCCAAATATCTTGTCTCATGGTGTTGGAGCTTGAAGCTTTCTCTCTCCTATTTTATGGTAATATCATTTCATGCATTTACTCACTTAGATTCTTTCCTGGTATTTCTTATTTATAGATTTATTTTTCCATTTCTAACATGGTATCAGAGTAGTTTAATCTTTGTTTTGAGTGTTTGCATGAAGGTACGATTCGAAGGAGACTCTTGAGAGAGATTTCACTAATTTCTTCTTTAATCTTCTTAAGATGGAATAAATTGAATTTTTTTTTTTGGATTTGGCTGGTTTACCGCCAAACCTGATTAACTTATGTTTGCTCTAATTTGTGCAGGTTACTTCTTATTTTCTATTAGTTTTCATCTAACCCCCTTTGGAAGGCTTGCCGCCAAAGGGTTTTCCTATCTTTTTCAAATTCATATCTTAGTCTACTCATATTTTAAAATATTTTTAATCCATTTCATTTTTTGAATTTTATTTTTTTATAATCTATACCTCACTTGAATTTCAAATATATCTATTTTAAAAAAAATTGATATTTCCTTAATATATGAGATTTTAATTTTTTTTTTCTTGATATCTTTGTTTTTCATAGTGGAAACTTCCCTCTTGACTTGATTTGCAGAGATAGTTTTGCAATTTTTTTTAGTAACTTCCATTTTTTTGTGAGCTTGTCCCTTGTTTATTCTAACCATCGAAAGTACTGATCTAAAGAGCAGCCTCAGGCTATGCCTTTAGGGCACGAATTTGAATTAGGCATGAGGTTTTGTCAGTCCGGAGGTCCCAAGGTCAAATTCGAACAACAACTGCAGCGGTCGTGTCTTGATAGCGCTTTGGATTTCCACTTCGGTCTCGACCGCGCTGGCTCATAAATCGTGTAAATGTTTGATGTTTATTCTGTCTCTCCCCTTCAATGGCGCTCTCGGTCCTGAATGAGGTTGGTTGCACGCATGCCTTTGCCCAATTTGTTGCAAAATTTTTGATAATGGAGTGCAGCTTGAAGCTTGCAAGTCTTTTGCCCGCATAATAAAAATGCTTTGTTGTTTTTCCTTGGAAATTCCCTGATCTGCTTGCTTGCTTTGAAGATTTGTCACGGATCGGCTGCTTTGTACAAATCTAGAGGCCAACAAGGTGTGGAAGCCATTGTGTGCCACCAAAACAAGATGGCAATTTGATAAACTTGCAAAAATTATTATGGAGCTGAACTTCGAATAGAACATTCTACAAATTCTGTGCTTGGAAACCCAAGACCCGCATTTTCCCATAAGCCCACAACTAGCTCTCTGGTTCAACCTCCCCACCAAGTGCACGCACGATAGCCCCACCAGAACAGTAGCCTATTTTACAACAATCTGCTAATGGCAAGCCTTTTATCATTCCATAAAGAAAACCACTGGCAAATAAATCCCCAACACCAGTAGTATCGATGACATTTGTACCTTCCATTGTTGGAACTCGAGCTATCTGTAGCAAGTTAGCCATAAATATCGCATAATAAGCAAAAAAGTTCATGTCATTCGTAGTTAAAATTATTAACATATTTTGTTCAAGCTTTCTGTGATTCCAGGAATCACTCAGTTGGAAAATCTGCCGTCTATTGTACCACAGCTGGAGGTAACATTTTCTTGTCCTTTCATGCAAGATTCTTTTCCTTTTTTTTAGCTCTTGACAGAAGCATCATTTACTTTTATTATTGCCTCTTGTCAACCTATTTTTGGCATGTAATCATTCATTGTCAGACAAGTGCCATATTTTATTTTAAATCTCTCTTACTCCTTTATGTGATTTTAAGTAAAAAAGGAGAAGTTAAGTTTTTTTAAAAATCCTCATTTATTATTCCTTTTTTGAGGATTCTTGTCTTTGATGGTGGGCCCATCCTTTATACATTCTCACTTGTGTTCACCTTGCATGGAGATTTTAACTGATATCTAATAATTTATGCTTATTGCTCTTCCAAATACTTCTTATTTATCTCAATTATTCAGGTTTATGAGTATCTTACACTATTGTCTTCATTATTTAATGATTTGAATTAATTGATCTATTTGCACATGGTTGCAGTTTTATGCTTTTATAGCATTGATCTATGCCCATGTTGGCACTTTACGGCTTTATACCATTGATCTACATGATTTATATGATATTTTTTTGAGTTGCATAGGGAGCTTAATATTTTTTCAAGGTTAACTATGTAGGTCCCCTTAGTATAACTGATACATAGTTTCCTTATCTGGCCCATGGAGTATCCCTCCATCCTATATTGGTATGCACTCATTTTATATGAAGTTTCCCTCCATTTGATCCTATCTGTTCCATTTTGATAGGATAATATTTTTATGGAGTTTCCCTCCATGTTGTTCCATTTTTGTTCCTCAATGAAGAGGATGTTATTATTGGAGTTTTCCCCTCCAAATTCAGATAATTTGATCCAATTTGAAGGCTATATGTTGTTATATCCTCATAATCCATTCTTTTGATTATCCTAACAAAAATCATGATAATTCTACTTTGATCAGCATGTCTCTCCTTTATGTTATTTTCATATATTAATGTGATAATGATCTGCATACATTATTGCTTAGATCATGAGTCATGCATGTTATGGAGGGATGCCCCCATTAGCTTGCAGTGGATGACTCATTAGTGGACTGTCTATATCCATGAGAGTGACGCAATGTTGATGCAAGTTTCATTAGTTGGCCTTGTCTGTGGTCATTTGTGCATTAGTATGTTTCTTTCATGAGAGATTTATTGCATAAAGATTGGTCATTTTGACCCATATTATGATCATTTTTGAGCTTATGACTTATTTTCGATATCATGTTAACTCCATTGCATGTTGGTGAACACATTCATTTATTCTCATCTCTCTTAGTTCCTCCTTGATTAAATTAGTATAACTTCATTTTTTTACTAACTGGACCATTCAAGTAATTCTACTTGTGGATAGTTGTCTTGTTGTTCTCTTTTTTTTCAGGTGATCCATCAAGGAACCCTCTTAGTTTTCCACATATGAAGAGGTGTCTATGCTTCCACATTCAAAGGACTCATGTACTTCTCTTGGATCTGCAAATGTACCATATGGCTTGAAGACAATCAAATTACTTCATATTGAAGATTAAGTTGTAGATTTTTGTAAATTATGGGTTTAATAACCTTTGATGTAATTACCCCAAGTAAAGATTAAAGGGGGGTGTTAGAAGTTGTAATCTTTCCTTGGTGTGTTTATAAACCAAGGTTAGAACTCCTTTCTTTATTGTTGTAATATATTAGGATATAAGCCAAGGTATCCTAATATATTTCTTTTTTGTCCTTTTTCCACTACATCTTATTTTGTCATCTAGTGGAATATGTGAGGACAAATATATATTGTAATTTCTAATTTTAGATTATTCCTCCTTAAGAGGAATCTCACACTTGGACTCACACACTTATGAATGGTGGCATTCATAGACATGGGAGTTACATTCTAACTCCTCTCTCTCATCTCTATTTAAGAGATGACCCTCTTCTCTCATTTTACAATGAGGTTTCTTCCTCTTCTCAATTATTGTATGAGCAATTGCTCTCTCTCTCTCTCTCTCTCTCTCTCTCTCTCTCTCTCTCTCTCTCTTCCTTCTTAGACTTTTTATGCCTCATTCATAAT
This sequence comes from Cupressus sempervirens, assembly GCA_028749045.1. Taxonomy (NCBI): domain Eukaryota; kingdom Viridiplantae; phylum Streptophyta; class Pinopsida; order Cupressales; family Cupressaceae; genus Cupressus; species Cupressus sempervirens. The sequence continues at coordinate 253,602,166 of CM053787.1, forward strand.
GTCACAAGGGGTTTTCTTTGCTTTCCCCTTTCCAAATATCTTGTCTCATGGTGTTGGAGCTTGAAGCTTTCTCTCTCCTATTTTATGGTAATATCTTTTCATGCATTTACTCACTTAGATTCTTTCCTGGTATTGCTTATTTACAGATTTATTTTTCCATTTCTAACAAATCTAGCTCAGTAAGGTCTTGAGTTTCCACCATCACTTGGTGATCCTTGAATATATTGAATGCTGATTGGATCATTTTTCTTGCTAGCTAGAACTAATGTTAGATGATGTCTTTTGAATTATAGTTCTAATAATCTCCATAGGGAACTAAGTTGAAATAGTTGGGCCATCCAATTTATTGATTTGGGTGTCAACAATTTGAGGACTTTGGCTTGCATTCTCTAGAGATTTATGTACCCATTGATACCTCATTTGTTTTTTGATATTGTTAACTTTGGCTTTCTTTTCATCTTCAATTCTTCCTGTATTCATGTAGTCCTTGGCAAGATGCCCAAGTTCTGTACTAAAAAACATTTTTCTGTAGTATCTCTTTTCCTCATGTGATGTTTCAAATAGTTTTCTCCAATATTCTCGAACTAACCATAGTAGTGACATCCACACCATGTGTTTTAATGCCATCCAAATATTGCTTTCACAATTTGTTTTGTTGGGTTCCAATTATGGGTTTTGCACTCTGAAGATTTGTGTCCTTGTTTCTTGCAATTATGACACTTTCCTTCAAACTTAGGTTTCTTTGTGCATTCACTTGCTCTATGACCATGCTTGTTGTAGCTGTAACACTTTCCATTAAACTCTACTTTATCATTTCTTCAACATTTGTTTGATGTATGACCTATCTTACCACAATGATTGCAAGTAGGCCTTTTGTTCTTTTGAGCTACTTGTTAAGATGATTCACCTTCTTCTGTATATCCTAATCCAACTTTACCTTTATGTTTATACTGACTTTGTACATTCAATTGATTCATGCTTTCTTGAGATTTCATCATCCTTTCATTGGTTTTATTTTCAATACTGAGATCATTATGCAATCTTTCATTCTTTAATCTTAGATTCATGAGTTTTTCATTTGCACTAGTGAGTTGATCAATAAAATTTCCTTGTTGAAGGGATAGTTGTTGGATTTCATTATCCTTCTATTCTATTACTTCTTTGGCTTTATATTTTTCTTTCATAACTTCACATAATTTGATTGATTGGATTTCTTGTTCTCTTTTTAGCTTTTTGACTTCTTCTTGAAGATTGGAATTCTTCTCTAATAGTTCTTTAATTGCTGCATCAGCTTCATCTAAATTTATCTTTGGACATAAGTCTTCAATTGTATTTTGAATGTAGAGATTGTCATCCATTTATACTACAAGATCTTTCCTTCTTTTCAATGATTGAGAGAATTTCTCCTTTGCTTTCTTTAGCTGTCCAATAGCTAGTTTTAGATCCAAATTTTAATTCTCAATAGCCTTATTTAGTCTGTATACCTCCATTGTCTTCTTCCCCACTTTTCATCTTCTACCCATGTTGCAAAGTGGAAAATGATCTTGTGTCTTAGTTTATTCTGGATATGCCCAAGTCTAGTTCTTTCCCCTCAAGTGAAAAGTTTCTTCATCGAGTTTTTCATATTTTTTTCCCCCTTGCATTACATAACTGGTTGGCTTTTCCAGTTGTCGTGAGTTTGTGGGTAGTCTAGAACCTAATTTGATGGAGATTCTTGGGTCATGTAGTGATTTTCACAATATTATATTTGAGGATGAACTTGTCCGTGGCTTATCATAGTTGGCACATAAAGAAAATGAAGTTTGTGGAAAACCCAACATTGCCTACCCCTCGATGGATTTTCAACCCATGAAGGCAATTTTTTGTTGAGATCAACAAATGAGATTTAGAAGCTAAAGTAAGGAAGAAATGAGTTGTCTTATGGATAGATCATCCTTTCATTATAGTATTCCACCTTAGGAGTCACTCAAAACTCATCATAGTGCTTAGAATCATAGCTAGCGAAAAAATTTGAAGTAACTTCTCCATGGTAGGCTTTCAACCCATGAAGTTAGTTTTTTGACAAAGGCATTTATGAGAGAGAAAAGAAAGTAAATGGGTTTCTTTTTCACTTTCGCAGCCCTTTTGAGATTTTCTAAAGCTTAGAGGCACATTGACTTAGAGGGTAAAGCAAAAATAAAGGCAAAGGTAGAAAAATAGAAGTTGCTTTCTCCCTAGTAGGTTTTCAACCTTGGAAAGCAATTTTCTACATCTATTGAAAAATCACTTCTGCAAGCATGTTGGGCTCATAGATCGATCACAAGATACTTGAAAATGATAAAGGAAGAAAGTTAATCATATTTGGGAAGGTATTTTAAGTAGAATCAAGCCAAGAAATTTTTTCCTTATGGAGTACTCTGTTCTTAATTCTCTGGAACTTGGTGAAAAATGGGAAAGTAAGTATGTAATTAAAGAAAGTTACTGTTGGGCCAATGGAAATAGTGAAAACACATGGAAAAATCTGTTACAAACCCCCAAATTTACTAATCTAATGGATTTATCCTTTAATTCACTCGTGTGGCACGGATCTTGAAGATCAATGAGTGAATTAGAATTTCTATATAGAGATGAACAAAATGGATTTTCAAATTATTGCTCTCTTTATTGAACTATTATGCTATTGAATTGAATAGTTTTTTTCAAAGCTCTCATAGTTGTGAAGTTCTATTCTCTACACTACTTTTAATTTTAAGATTTCAATTCATCTCTATCTCAGATAGGATGGCAACTAGATTTGTTGGATTCGATGGACTGAATGGAATTAGGTCAACATTATAGAATGTTACAGACACCTTGCTCCATTTCTTCAATATGAAATATTTTCAAAGGAGGTTGAGGATGGAGCCAATTCACCATATACCAAAAAATCTTTGAGGAAGTGGGCTTGTGGAGGCAACTAGATTTCCTATGGCAGTTCAAGCTCCTAAACTAATTGTCAAATGCATAAATCATTACAATCTAGACACTAAAATTTTTTTGCTACCTGATCATACAATTTTAATCTTGATTGATAGGCAAACTGTAGTAAATTGCCTCCAAATTCTAGAGTAAGAAGAGTTTTCTGAATTGACTATAGGAGGAGCCATGTCTGAGTTCTCTTTGAAGAAAATGGTGTGGTGAAAGGAAATTATGAGGTCCTAGTTCCAAAAGCCATAGGGAGCTAAGAGTAAGCGTCCTAAGACTCTTTTTGGCACTAATCTCAAGTCAGAGATCATAGACATTCTAGTTCTTTTACATCGATTGAAAGGTGAGGTAGAAGCACTCAATTTTGTTGAATAATATTTCTTTTTGGTACAAATCATCTATTCAGATACACATTATGTTGATTGTGCATATGAGGTAAGTGAGCATCTATACAAAGCCCTCAGTGCTGCAAAGTTCTACAATACCTTCTACATGTCTTCTTTCCTAATTTATATGTTAGCTTCTCTACAATTGTGGCTAGGCCTTCCCAGAATAGAGTATTTCCCTAACGATGTGAAAAGTTATGAATTTTATCCATGCTTGCAGTTATAGAATAGCTATGTAGAATATGTCAAAGTTAATGACTCATTTACAATGAGGATTTGTAGGGAACTCCAAGGATGCCTTGAGAGGAGGTTCAACCCAAAAGCGATGGTAGCCATTAGTCAGTTTGGTAGCTACTTTATTCAATTCTCATCCTTTTCATATTTGCATCTTGTAGCTTTTGATGGATTTCCTTCGAAGCTGCCTAGATACCTAAGTGACATGATTGTGCTGATAGAGATCATGAGACAAGCTATCTAGGTGAACGTGTTGAGCACCCATTTAAAAAAGAAGGGGTATGAATTCCCTATGAAGGTTGGAGCTTACAATTGTGAGTATCGGTCAGATGCTAAAAATATGCTCAAGGTATTTGAGACTAAGTACAAATTGGAAGAATATGAGGTTGTGAGACCTAGGTTCGACCCAAATGGGTATGCAAGAGAGGTGCTACAAATTGGGAGTGTGATCAAGCATGTCACCATTGTAGAAGATTACTAGGTAGATTGCAAAGATGAGTTGGATAGTTGAGATTGTGCTTTCACTAGACTCGCGATGGAGCAAGTAAAGACATATGGCATTGATCTTAATGTTGAAGGATTAGAGGATGATGGTCAAAATATGTATAGCAATATATATTTGACCAAGTTAAATGGGAATTCCTATTAGTTCTAAACTATATGTAGATGTGGTATAGAATCTTGATATCATGATGGCTAGGATCATCAAAAGAATGGGGAAATGGGTTGAATGGAGAACCATGAAGAGTCAGAGAAAGGGTATATCCACTATGGATTTTCTGACAATTGCAACACCTACTTCATCTCAAAGTGCTACAGTGGGTGTGACCATAGCTTCCACCCAAGGGCCAGCTCAGCCTTCAAGTAGAGGTGATCAAAATTTGGACAAGAATATTCCCATCACCTAGACTTGTCATGATGGTTCTCTCCTAGTTATAGGAACCCAGGCTGGTACTGAGGAGAAGAAAATAGAGGAACCAAAGGATAGTGTCTCCTCTCCAGTCCCATCCCCTCATGCTACTCCAGTCCCATCTCTTCACACTACCCCTATTCCTTCTTCGCATACCACTCCAATCCAATCTCCTCACCATAGCCCCATTCCATTAGCAAGTGCTTCACTTTTGAAGCCAAGTAGTTCTCCTATATAGATAGTAGACCTAGGGGATGGAAAGAGTAGCAATAGTGAGTCTACTAAGTTAGATGAGGAAATGAAGAAGACTTCAGAAATGGAGAATGGCTAGACTTCTTCTAGGTTCATCTCAAAGGATTCAAAAAATCCTTTCTCTTCAATTGCTATAACAATGACTCCAGTGAAGAAAAAGATGTTCAGTAGTAAATAACTCAGAATGGCTTCCAAAGTGATAGGAACAAATTCCTAGTTAGAAAACACTTTAGAAAGGAAGACAAAGAGAAAAGATGAAATCATTTCTACAAAAGACACTATATCTCTCATAGTTCATTCTAGGACTGTATTAACAAAGGTTAATAAGAAAAAGACTTTGTCAATACTTGGGCAAGATCCAGAAATGGGGCACTTGATAATGGAAATAGCCAAGCCAAACAAAGGAGGGAGAATTGAGGACTTGACATCTGATGATTTCACTCTTATTCAATTGACCTAGGAGAGCCCAGACATGACACAGAGGTTGGCTTGTAGAGGTCAAGTAATGAAGTAATTAAAAGACAATTAGAAAGTCTTAAGTTATCAAAGATCAAGATGAAAGCCAAGATAGAAGAATTGAAAAAATTTATCAGGCAACTAGTCACTCCATTAGCAACCATCTTTGGTATGTCTATGACCTAGAATCCTACCATAGCTAAAGTGCAAGCCCTCATTTCCTAGCTCCAAGAAGATAGGCATTATGGCCAGATTGGTAAAGAATGGATAGAGAGACTCAAATTAGAGGAGTTTCTCTCATAGATCAAATTAAAAATTTTATCCTTAGACTGGAGATAGAAAAGGACAACATCTTGTCTAATAATAATACTCTGGCCAGAGAAAGGGTTAGATGTGATGACTGCATCTCCCTTTTAAAGATGATCATCTAGATGAAAGTGAAAGAAGTAGTTGAAGCAAAGATTCTGAAGAAAGGAAATGAACCTCTATTTGAATGGCTCCAAAGTATGTAGTTCAAGCTAGAAATGATCCAAGTAGCTAAGAAGGGACTCAAGGAAATGAAGAATAAAGTAAAGAAGACTTGAGATAGAGGATTCAAACTTATGAGAGAGCTACACACTGATTCACAAACTAGTGGTCAAGGAAAGGCTCTCATTGGAGTAGATGTAATGAAAAGTAACTTCTCTACATTTCTAGATAATCTATCTGGACTAACTTCTAGTAGTTAAAATAGAATTGTAGAACTCTAGATGCTCAGTGGTTGTATACATGTGGCCACAGTGTAGTTGCTAGATCAGTTGTATGCTATAAAGGAGCTTGCAAGGGAACATTCAAAATGGCTCTTGATATTCACTAATATACATGTGCCCAACCATGAGGAGCTAATCCCAATAATGGTTGCTGCTAAGGCATATAGGGCAAGAACAAAAAAGGGGAAGAAGTCTAAATGATTCATATTATCCCCCTTTTCATTTTCTTTTGTAATTTTGTAATACCACAAACTAGCACCTCACCATTTGTCATTCTTAGAAGATGAACTAATTAGGCTTTCATTGTAATGGTCATCTCATAAACTCTATATGTATGAAATTAAAAGATTAATGAGAGGTCAAATTTTTTTTGGTGTGAAGTACTCTTTGTTGTAGAGACAATTGAATGGTATTTTATGTCAATCATTTTCTATTCTAGTTGATGTATACTTAGTTTACATTTTCTCTTTTGCTTGAATCAAAATGAGGGAAGAACAAACTTTTACCTCCCTTGTTTTGAGGCAATGAATGAATGTAATAGGTGTTGTTATCACTCATTCAAAGGGAAATCATTTAGCATTTTAAATTTGTTAATCACATTTTAGATTTAAATTTTCTTTGTTTAGTATCCACTATGATGTAGATAAGTTTTATGAATTCATAAGTGCGTGAGTGCATAAAACCATTTTGGAATTGAGTAACTTCTATTTGCCTAAGTTAGATTCTAGTTAGGTCTGGCTTGGTTATACCTCTTCTATTCTCAAGTTAAGAACATACCTCCAAAGTAATTTAGGAAGGAAAACATAATTAATTGCAAATCCATTTTAGGGAGCTATACCTACCAATTTAGAGGAAAGCTAAAACATCCACAAGTGGTTTTCCAACTGTTTGTGATAAGTTATTGTTCCAAGTTGGGCATTTTAGAGTAATAATATGAAAGAACAAATCTATTTACCAACAGATTTTGTTGACTCCACTAGGGAGACAAAAAATCACATGACCCAAAAGCCTATGTAATGAGGGAAAATGGTACTACCTCATAAAAACATTATTCTTGTGCTTCAACCTAATCTTGGTTTTCAAGATGACCAAGAAGACATAATTTCATCCCTCAACACATTTGTTTGGAGACATAGGAGGAATGTTGAACATTAGAGGAACACTAGCCAGGTATATGAGGGGGAAGAAAGAAGTTGAAGCCTTAGAGAGAGCTGTTCAAAGGAGAAACATTTGAAGAGCAGAAAGACAATTGAGATAAGAAGCTTAGAGATAAACCTAATCCAACATCCTAAAATGATTTAGGTTCCTCAAAAGTACCAAGGAATAGGGTGGTCAAGACCCTATCTTTGTTAAGCTTACATAACTCAATTTTCCTATCTTAGACATTCCAAAGTGAAAAAGTGAAAGTAACAGCCAAAGTAGGCCACCTTCCCTTATTAGGAATGAGGACACTAGCACTTTACATTCTACTTGTCAGGTGTTAGTACTTCACAGAGTTACTACTCCTCCAATTGTTAATTTCTTGACATATACTACTAGGACAATCATCGTTGCTCCATGGGCCACAACAATAGGACCCTTAGCTCTAAACAATTATCATCCACTCCCAGCTGGTTCAAGGAAGAATTTCCCTAAATTCTCAAGTGATGGAAAGTCAGTATAGATGAACACATTAAAGCTTTCTTTGTAGCCACTCATATCCTAGGGGTTGGACATGAAGATGTTGCTATAAGGTTGTTTGTAGAGACCCTCAAAGATAGTGCTATAAATTAGTTTTATCATCTAGGTGATGGTTCAATTTCTGATTGGGATACATTAAGAACGACCTTTGAGATGAGGTTCAAAACTATGGAAGATGAACATGCTTTGTTAACATAGTTGACCTCAATTAAGAAGCAACCCAGTATGAGTATGAGAGATTTCATTGCCAAGTTCAATAAGATTATCAGCAGAATTCCAATCACCGATAGAACCACACTTGGTAACTTGAAAACTTTTTTTATTAGTGTGATGCCTCTAGATGTCAATTATGATTTAAGGAGAGCACATCCTATGGATCTAACTGATGCATAGAAGAAAGTGATCGAATGTGAGGATGATTTGATTTTGCGAGAAAATGGAAATGAGAGCTTCAAACTAAAAGAAGTTCCAGTAATACCACATCATCTAAGGAGATGATTTATTAATTGTCAAACAAGCTAGTAGCGATAAAGAAGTAGTTACCTAGACTCAATAATTCCTATCAACGAAATTAATGAAATTCACTAGGAAAGAACAATGAGGGTAGATTCCTGCAGCTTACAGGTTCACAACCCAAGTTGAAAATTGAGGTGACACCAAAAAAAGGAAATATGTGCATCTTTCATTTGACCACAAATCATGACAATGAGAGTTTTTTGGAGATTGCCCGTATGATGCAGTTGTTATCTACTAATGGATTGAACATTGCAACTCTTTGTTCAGAGCCTAATTCCTATTCAAATGGTGACTCTGGAAATCTATTTTTAGAATATGAATTAGATTCTAAATTAAAAGGTGAATTTTATGCAACCATCGATGGAACTTCATACACAGTGCTTACCTAGGGCCAAAGGTTGAAGAATCAATCCTCTAGTCATGCTCACAAAAATGACTCTTTTCCTTCAACAAGTAATGTATGTACTGATCAAGGAGAATCTACTTCAAAAATGGGTAAGGAAAAAACATCCTTTGATTTCATTCAATTCTATGAGGAATCAAAGATTCAAATTTCCACTATTGATTATTTAAAATCACACCCTTCTGAGCTAAAAAGATTGGTAGACTGGTGTAAAGGAAACACATCAGATTTGAATTATAACGTGAATGTTGAAAAAGAAGATGAAACCTTAAAATTTGGTCTATTTAGTCAGGAAGATTCTACAGTCTTAGCAACATCTCCAGGGCAAAAGCCTGAGCCTTTTTATATCTCATTGTATATCAATGGATGTAAACTCAGTAATTGTATAATAGATTCGGGTGCATTAGATAGCATTATGCCTTATTCCATAGCCAAAGCCTTAGGTCTCAATCTCACTAAAGTGCATGGAAGATGTTATTCAATGGATGCCAAAAAAGTCCCCTTGGGTAGATTAAAGATACTTAGGTAGCCTTAGCTTCACATCTAGAAAAGAAGCTCCTATTGACTATTCTAGTAGCTAACATTCTAGCGAGTTATAAAGCTAGACTAGTCTTAGGTAGTGATACCTATTGGGAATAAGAAAGTCAAATTAGAACTTGAAGAAAAGGAAAAGTTCATAGTCTTGAAATCAGATGATCCTAAAGTTCAGATTCTATATCAAGAGCTGGAATTCAGCAACTATATGTTGTTTAGTGAAGAAGGCCCAAATGAAAAAATAGATGAGAGTCAAAATGAGAAAGTTTATAATGAAAACAAAGATGCATCAGGCATATGGACACTTGAATTTGATAGAAGCTATGCCTCTTCAAGATCTGGAGCAAGTGTAGTACTGATATCCCCAAAAGGAGAACTTGAACCCATGGCTTTCAAATTAAAATTTGGGAATATGAATAAGACTGTAGAATATGAGGCCTTATCACTAGGGATAATAAGAGAAAAGGAGAGAGGGGTAAAGATCCTAAAATCTCAAGGTGATGTAGAGCTTATTGTGAAACAAATAAAAGGACAATATTCTATGAAAAATCACAAGCTAAAGAATTATAGAAATAGAGTTTGGGACGAGATAGAAGGCCTAGATGGCTTCTCTATTGAAGTAGTTTTGAGGGAGACGAATACTAAGGATGATTCCCTTGTAGTCTCTACCTCCCTATTACTTCCTCATCCAGATTTCAAAGACAAAAAGTATCAGATCAAAATTGTGTATCGATCTGCTATTCTAGATAACACAGAATCGTAACAAGTTTTCAATGATGATAAGAGTTTGCAGATGTTTTGGGAAAATGATAAGTCTAGTTTTGAACATGAATCTATTGGAAGTGATCATGAAATCTCTATTGTAAATAAGAAAAAAAATCAAAATGGAGAAGTTCAATTGAAAGTTAATATTATTCCCCCATATTTTGTGGCTTTGGAAAAACTATTTAATAGACATGATGCTTATGTAAAACAAAATAGAGTAGAAAAGGGGCCTACTATGGGTGAATATGAGGGAGTAAACATTGGAGATATTCATAATCCTAGAATGATTAATATTGGGAAGTGTTGTTTGCCTGAAGAAAAACAAGCTGCAAAAAATCTATTCATAGAATATAGAGATGTTTTTGCCTAGAGTTATGAAGATTTGAAAAGTTATAGAGAATTGGGAAGGTAAAACATCAAATTCCACTGAAGCCCAATGTAGTTTCCTTTTTAGCAGAAACAAAAAAATTACAATCCTAAAGTTGCAGATGCCATCTTCTAGGAGGTAGATAAAATGTTAAAAGTGAGGATCATCTATCCCATTCATCATTCCACCTAGATAGCCAATATAGTACCCGTCAGTAAGAAGAACAGAGAGATAAAGAATCTATGTTGATTTTTGCAACCTGAACCAAGTGTCTCTAAAAGATAACTTTTCTCTTCCTAATATGGATTAGCTAGTACAAATGGTGGTAGGATCTAAAATGATGTCTATGCTCGATGATTTCTTAGGTTATAACTAGGTTGAAGTAGAAGAGAAGGATCAACATAAGATGATGTTCACCACTCCTTGGGGTACATTTGCATATCATAGAATGCCCTTTGGGCTTATCAATGCTGGTGCTACATTCCAAAGATGTATGAGCAAGACATTTGCTAATCTGAAGGATTGAATCATAGTCATATACCTGGATGATCTCACCATATTCTTATGAAAGAGGAAAGATCATATGGAAGATTTGAGAAGAGTTTTAAAAAGATGTCGAGAGCATGGGATCTCTCTCAATCCCAAGAAATTAGTTTTCTGTATGATAGAAGGAAAACTCTTAGGTCATATAGTGTCCTAGGAAGGTATTAGAATTGACCCTAAATGGGTGGAAGCTATTCAAAGATTAAACTTGCCTTCAAATATAATAGGAGTTAGTCTTTCTTTGGGCAAGTGAATTTCCTCAAAATTTTGTGCCTGATTTCACAAAAACCACAAAGCATATAGTGGACATGATGAAAGGGAATTCAAATTTCAAATGGAATGAGGCTAGAAAGTGAGCCTTTCAGGATATAAAGACTGCGATTACTAATGCTCCAATTTTATGCCACCCAAATTATAAGCAAGATTTTATCATTTATTGTTACTTTTCTAAACATACTCTATCAACGATACTTATGGAAGAAAATGATGAAGGGGTACAAGGCCCAATAGCTTTCATGAGCATACCTTTGAAGAATCATGAACTAAAATATTCACAGATTGAAAAACACACTTTTCCAGTGGTTAAGGCCCTAAAAAAATTTCAATTTTATATCCTACATTCACATTCTGTAGTCTTTGTCCCAGACATAGCAATAAAGAGTGTGTTGACACAACAAGATGTAGGTTGTAATGTTAGGGGAGCATGGGTAGAAAAAATATAGGAGTATGATATAGAAATAAAACCTACCAAGCTAATAAGGGGAAATGCTCTATGCAAGGCAATTGCATAAAACAAGATAATTGAAGAATCAGAAGAATCAGGAGAGAAGCAGTTGGTGTTAGCTGTAGGTCTCTATGATTCATGGTTTGAGAATATTTCTTATCTATTGACATATGGTGAATTTCTAGAGGGCCTAATTGTAAAATAAAGAAGAGATCTTAAACTAAAAGTAGTTAAGTATGTGATTTGGGATGGCAAATTATTCAAGAGGGCTATTGATGGTACTTTCCTTAGGTGTGTAGACAAGCAACAACAAGAAAAGCTGTTAAGAACATTTCACGATGAATCTTGCAGAGGATATTTCTCATCTTCAGTCAAAACTTTTAAACTACTAAGGCAATGCTATTACTGGCCTAGAATGTTTAAAGATGCCTATGCATGGGTAGCTAAATGCGAGAAGTGTAAGATGTCCTCTAGATGCCCTCAGTTAGCTGCTTTGCCATTGAGACCTATCATCATCGAAGGACCTTTTCAACAATGGGGACTCAACTTCATTGGCCTAATTAGCCTTCCATCTAGTATAAGTCACCAATACATGATAACTACAACTGACTACTTCACTAAGTGGGTAGAAGCTAAAGCTACCAAGAAAATTACTTGTGAAGTGGGATGTGAATTTATAAAGGAGAACATATTGGTCAGGTTTGGTGTTCCCATTAAATTAGTGATGGATAATGCATCTTATTTTTCTTTAATTGAAATTACCAATTTTTTCTTTGAGTATGGGATCACCATTGGTCATTCATCTTATTATTTTCCTCAAGGAAATGGTCAAGTTGAGTTTAGTAACAAGAACTTGATGAATATAGTTAAGAAATTGGTTTCAGATAATCAAAAGACTTGGCACAAAAAGATCCATGAAGTGCTTTGGGCAGATAGAGTGACACCTAAGAGGGAAATTGGCATATCTCCTTTTGAATTGGTTTATGGGATTGAAGCTAATCTCCCCTTACCTCTAGAATTAGCCATAAATAAACTTAGAACAATGATTGAAGATGATGTTTATAAAGATGGTCTAGAGAAAAGGATCTTGCACCTAAGAAAACTTGAGGAAGAAAGGGAGGAAATTGTAGATCACATTACACATCATCAAATGGGAGTGAAGGAACTATTTAATAAGAAATCAAGGCCACAAAAATTTATGGTAGGAGACAGTGTGCTACTCTGGGATAAGCAAAGCACTCTGAAAGGAATGCATAAGAAGTTTGATACTTTATGGAAAGAACCATTTATAATTCATTAGGCATTTTAAAATAATTCTTTCAAGTTGGCATATGAAGATGGAAAAGTACTACCCCTGACCTATAACAATTAGGATCTAAAGCTTTATCAAATTGCTAATTGAGAATAGGTAACCCCTGTGTTGTATTATAGTTAGGTTTAGTGTCTTTTTGTGATTCCTAGTTAGTCTTTTTCCTTTGATTTTTTTTCCTATTCTTTGCCTCATTTGTGTTTTTTTGTGTTGCCAACTTTTACCTTCTTTTGTCGAAACTAGAGATTTTGAGTTCCTTGCTTGGGTATGCTCAACCCAAGTTCCCAGTTAGAGCCAACTGTTGCCCCACTTTTCATCCTATACCCATGTTGCAAAGTGGAAAATGATCTTGTGTTGTAGTTTATTTTGGCTATGCCCAAGTCTAGTTCTTTCCCATCAAGTGAAAAGTTTCAACATTGGATTTTTCATCTTTTCTTTTCCCTTGCATTACATATTCGGTTGGGTTTTCCTAGTTGTCGTAAGTTTGTGGGTAGTCTAAAACCTAATTCAATGGAGATTATTGGGTTGTGTAGTGATTTTCACAAAGTTATTTCTGAGGATGAACTTGTCAGTGGCTTATCATAGTTGACACATAAAGAAAATGAAGTTTGCAGAAAAACCAACATTGCCTTCCCCTTGGCGGGTTTTCAACCCATGCAGGCGATTTTCAATAGAGATCAACAAATGAGGTTTACAAGCTAAAGCAAGAAAGAAATGAGTTGTATTATGAATAGATCATCCTTATATTATAGTATTCCACCTTGGGAGTCACTCAGAATTCATCATAGTGCTCAGAATCACAACAATAGAAAACTTTGAAGTAACTTCTCTACGACAATCTTTTGACTCATGAAGTCAATTTTTTGACAAAGGCCTTTATGAGAGAGAAAAGCAAGTAAGTGGGTTTATTTTTCACTTTCGTTGTCCTTTTGAGATTTTTTGAAGCTTAGAGGCACATTGACTTAGAGGGTAAAGCAAAAATAAAGGCAAAGGTGGAAAAATAGAAGTTGCTTTCTCCTTAGTGGGGTTTCAACCCTGGAAAGTGATTTTTTGCATCTACTGAAAAATCACTTTTACAAGCATGTTGGACTCATAGATTGATCACAAGATACTTAAAAATGATAATGGAAGCAAGTTAATCACATTTGGGAAGGTATTTTAAGCAGAATCAGGCTGAGCGAATTTTTCCTTATGGAGTACTTTGTTCTAATTCTTTGAAACTTGGTGAAAAATGGGAATGTAAGTATGTAATTAAAGAAAGTTACCATCAGGCCAATGGAAATATTGAAAAGACATGGAAAAATCCATTTCAAATCCTTGCATTTACTAATCTAATAGATTTATCCTTTAATTCACTCATGTGGTATGGATCTTGAAAATCAATGGGTGAATTAGAATTTCCATATAGAGATGAACATAACACATTTTTAAATTACTACTCTCTTTATTGAACTATTATGATGTTGAATTGAATAGTGTTTTTCAAAGTTCTCATAGTTGTGAAGTTCTATTCTCTGCACTACTTTCAATTTTAAGATTTCAATTCATCTCTATCTCAGATAGGATGGCAACTAGATTCACTAGATTCAATGGACTGAATGGAATTAGGTCAACATTATAGAATGTTATAGATAACTCACTCCATTTCTTCAACATGCAAGATTTTCAAAGGAGGTTGAGAACAGAGCCAATTTACCCTATAATAGAAAAGCTCTAAAGAGGTGGGCTAGTTGAGGCAGCTAGATTTCCTGTGGCAGTTCAAGCTCCTAAACTAATTTTTGAATGCATAAATCATTATAATCCAGACACAACAATTTTTTTCCCCTGATCATACAATTTTAATCTCAATTGACAAGAAAACTATAGTAAATTGCTTTTGAATTCCAAATTGAGAAGAATTTTCTAAATTGACAATAGGAGGAGCCATGCTCGAGTTCTCTTTGAAGAAAATGGTGTGGTGAAAGGAAATTATGAGGTCCTAGTTCCAAAAGCCATAGGGAGCTAAGAGTAAGCTTTCGAAGAGTCTTTTTGGCACTGATCTCAAGCCAAAGATCATAGACATTCTATTTCTTTTACATCAATTAAAGGTGAGGTAGAAGCACTCAATTTTGTTGAACAATATTTCTTTTTTGCACAAATCACCAATTCAAATACACATTATGTTGATTAGGCATATGAGGTAAGTGAGCATCTGTCCAGAGCCCTCAGTGCCACAAAGTTCTACAATACCTTCTACATGTCTTCTTTCTTGATTTATATGTTAGCTTCTCTATAATTGTGGCTAGGCCTTCCCAGAATACAAAATTTCCCTAATGATGTGAAAATTTATGAATTTTATCCATGCTTGCAGTTACATAATAGCTATGTAGAATATGTTAGAGTTAATTACTCATTTACAATGAGTATTTGTAGGGAACTCCAAGGATGCTTGAAGAAGAGGTTCAGCCCAAAAGTGATGGCAATCATTAGTCAGTTTGGTAGCTACTTTATTCAATTCTCATTTTTTTCACATTTGCATCTTGTAGCTTTCAATATATTTCCTTTGAAGCTGCCCAGATACCCAAGTGATATGATTTTGTTGATAGAGATCGTGAGACAAGCTATCTAGGTGAACATGCTGAGTGCCAGTTTAAAGAAGAAGGGGTATGAATTCCCTATGAAGGTTGGAGCTTACAACTGTGAGTCTTGGTTTGATGCCAAAAATATGCTCAAGGCATTTGAGACTAAGTCAAATTGGAAGAATATGAGGTTGTGAGACCTATGTTTGACCCAAATGGATATGCAAGAGAGGTGCTACAAATTGGGATTGTGATCAAGTATGTCAACACTGTAGAAGATTATTGGGCAGATTGCAAAGATGAGTTGGAGAGCCAAGATCATGCTTTTTCTAGGCTTATGATGGAACAAGTGAAGACATATGACATTGATCTTAATGTTGAAGGATTAGAGGATGATTTTCAAAATATGTATAGCAATACATATTTGACCAAGTTAAGGGGGATTCCTATCAGTTCTAAACCATATGTAGATGTGGAAGAGAATCTTGATATCATGATGGCTAGGATCATCAAAATAATGGGGAAATGGGTTGAATGGACAACCAAGAAGAGTTGAAGCAAGGGTGTAGCAACCCAAGCTTCTCTAGTAGCCACAATGCCTACTTCATCTCAGAGTGATATAGTGGGTGTGACAATATCTTCCACCCAAGGGCCAGGTTAGCCTTTAGGTAGAGGTGATCAACCTCCAAACAAGAATATTCCTATCACCTAGACCTATCATGATGGTTCTCTCCCAGTTATAGGAACCCAGGTTGGTACCGAGGAGAAGAAAATGGAGGAACCAAATGATAGTGTCTCCACTGCAATCCCATCCCCTTATGCTACTCCAGTCCCATCTCCTCACACTACCCCTATTCCTTCTCTGCATACCACTCCAATCTCATATCCTCACCATAGCCCCATTCCATTGACAAGTGCTTCACTTTTGAAGCCAAGTAGTTCCCCTATATAGATAGTAGACCTAGGGGATGGAAAGAGTAGCAACAAAAAGTCTACTAAGTTAGATGAGGAGATAAAGAAGACTTCAGAAATGGAGAAGGGCCAGATTTTTTCTAGGTTAATCTCAAAGGATTCAAAAAATTCTTTCTCTTAAATTGTTGTAACAATGACTCTAGTGAAGAAAAAGATGTTCACTATTGAATCACTCAAAATGGCTTCCAAAGTGATAGGAACATATTCTTAGTTGGAAGACACTTTAGAAAGGAAGAGAAAGAGAAAGGATGAAAGCATTTCTACAAAAGACACTATATCTCTTGCAGTTCATTTTAGGACTACATTGACAAAGGTTAAGAATAAAAAGACTTTGTCAATACTTGGGCAAGATCTAGAAGCAGGGTACTTGACGATGGAAATAGCCAATCCAAAAAAAGGAGAAAGAATTGAAGACTTGAAACCTGATGATTTCACTCTGCATTCAATCGACCTAGGAGAGGCTAGACATGACACAAAGGTTGGCTTGTGGAGGTCAAATAATGAAGTAATTGAAGGACAATTAGAAAGCCTTAATTTATCAAAGATCAAGAAGAAAGTGGAGATAGAAGAATTGAACAAATTTATCAGGCAACTAGTCACTCTGTTAGCAACTATCTCTAGTATGTATGTGACTCAATCTCCTACCATAGCTGAAGTGCAAGCCCTCATTTCTTAGCTCCAAGAAGACAGGCATCATGGCTAGATTGGTAAATAATGGATTGAGAGACTCAAATCAAAAGGAGTTTCTCTCATAGATCAAATTAGAAATGTTATCCTTAGATTGGAGATAGAAAAGGACAACATCTTGTCTATTAATAATACTCTGGCCGAAGAAAGGGTCAGATGTGATGAATGCATCTCCCTTTAAAGATGATCATCCATATGAAAGTGAAAGAAGTAGTTGAAGCAAAGATTCTAAAGAAAAGAAATGAACCTCTATTTGAATGGCTCCAAAGTATGCAGTTCAAGCTAGAAATGATCTAGGTAGCTAACAAGGGACTCAAGGAAATAGAGAATAAAGTAAAGAAGACTCAAGATAAAGGATTCAAATTTATGAGAGGGCTACACACTGATTCACAAACTAGTGGTAAAGGAAAGGCTCTCATTGGAGTAGATGTAATGAAAAGTAACTTCTCTACATTTCTAGCTAATCTGTCTAGAGTGATTTGTAGTAGTCAAAATAGAATTGCAGAACTCTAGATGCTCAGTGGTTCTATACATGTGGCCATGGAGGAGTTGTCAGATTAGTTGAATGCCATAAAGGAGTTGGAAAGGGAACATTAAAAATGGCTCTTGAGATTCACTAATATACACGTGCCCAACCATGAGGAGATAATCCCAATAATGGTTGTTGCTAAGGCATATAGGGCAAAAATAGAAAAGGGGAAGAAGTCTAAATGATTCATATTATCCCCCTTTTCATTTTCTTTTGTAATTTTGTAATACGACAAACTAGCACCTTGCCATTTGTCATTCTTAGAAGATGAACCAATGAGGCTTCCATTGTAATGGTCATCTCAAAAACTCTATATGTATGAAATTAAAAGATTAATGAGAGGTCAATTTTTTTTTGGTGTGAAGTACTCTTCGTTGCAGAGACAATTAAATGGTATTTTATGTCATTCATTTTCTATTCCAGTTAATGTATACTTAGTTTACATTTTCTCTTTTGTTTGAATCAAAATGAGGGAAGAACAGAGTTTTACCTCCCCTATTTTGAGGCAACAAATGAATGTAATAGTTGTTGTTATCACTCATTCAAAGAGAAATCCCTTTAGCATTTTAAAATTCATTAATCATAGTTCAGATTCAAATTTTCTTTGTTTAGTATCTACTATGATGTAGATAAGTTTTATGAATTCATAAGATGTGTGAGTGCATAAAACCATTTTGGAATTGAGAAACTTCTATTTGCCTAAGTTAGATTCTAGTTAGGTCTGGCTTGGTTATACCTCTTTTGTTCTTAGGTTAAGAACATACCTCCAAAGTAATTTAGGAAGGAAAACATAATTTATTGCAAATCCATTTTAGGGAGTTGTACCTACCAATTCAAAAAAAAGATGAATCATCCACAAGTGGCTTTTCAACTATTTGTGATCATATATTATTCTGAGTTGGGCATTTAAGAGTAATAATCTGAAAGAAAAATCTGTTTACCAACATGTCTCTAATCTTATCTCAAGCTGTCAAACTTCTTTTGTAAGAACTAGTAGCTCTGATACCAATTGTTGGAAATATAACATAGGTTAAATTACTAAGAGGGGAGGGGTGAATTTGGAACCAATAAAACTTCATCTTACTTTACTAATTAATCCTTAATATATTTTTCTAATCTAATTGCATGCATGAAATAATGAAATCAATAAAACATTCATTATACTTCGACACAAGATATGGTAACCCAAAAACCTTCCAATTGGAAATTAAAACTAGGGTGGGGATGATACCTACAAGCTTTAGTACTACAGTATAAAGTCATCCTGTTAAGGCTTATAATTTACCACTTCTAGTGATCTTCCCTATTAGGAGTAATAAGGATTGTGTAGTCCACCTTTTTAAAGGATACAAACATAGAATGAAGTATGTACTCGATTGAGAGATTTATCAAAAGACTATTAAGTCTACCTTGTTAAAAGATTTGACTGATGCACATATCTATGGCTAATCTTTGATTTGCAACTCTAATATTTTGAATAAGATTCCTTGTATTACAATGATCACCTAACTATGATAGATAAATCTTTTTTGTCTCTTATATTGCTTGTAGCCTTCTTCAAATCAAACTTATTCAGTACTCATTGATACACACTTATATTTGAATATGATATAGTGTATGCATATATACCAATCATATTCATTATCTTTTGGAGTTAGCTACAATATGAAATTCATCATAATTCACAAATTCAGCCCATCTATTGTAACTCGAGTTCTGAAGACAAAATCAATGATGTTCTAATACATGACAAACACTATAAATGCTTGAAAAACTTTGGTGCTTGGTTGAAGTTAAAGCTCAGTCCATACTAATCACTCTTCAAGTAGTTCAAACTTGGTCAACATTGTGTGACTTAGTGAACTCTAAGAAACTCAATAACAACTAAATTACTTGGTTGACATTGCATGACTTGGTCAACACTAGATTCACTTCATTAACCCTACAAGCTTGCTAGACACTATAGAGCTTGGTTAACACTATAGAGCTCAATTAACATTGAGTCTCAATCACTTCCATTGGATAGCTTGGTAGACACTGCTATGCTCAAGCTATACTACAAACTACCTTTGATTCTCATTAGATATTATGTAGTTTGACATGAACTGCAAACTATTTGTTTAGCTTAACAACAACTAAGACACTTGGTTAATACTATTGGATGAATGATAAGATTGGTAGCAACTATAGAGTTGGTTAGCAATGCAACCATTTGACTAATTCTTAAGTTACTAATAGACAAATTGACCTTAATGTTAACAATATGAAGCTATGAAGGTTGGCAAAACAAGAAAACTTGGTATAAAGGACAAAAATTTGGATGCAAAGTTGTGTAATACTTTTGTGATTATTATGTTATTATTTTGTGATGTGAACTTGATGGTAGAGAAAATAAAAATTAGAATATGTGCTATTATATAGAATGAGCTTTAAAGGAAAAATCAAATATAAATGATATCAACATTGTCAAAAGTGTTGGCATATATCATTGTGTAAAAAATATCATTGTGTATTGCATGTTTGGGAAATATTCTCATCTTGTTGGAAATGTAATGCAAGCTAGGTGATTGAAAGGTGGGGGAGGGTGTGGGGGGTGTGAATTAGGAACCACTTAAACTTCTTTCTCTTAATCTTCTTTGTTATGTTAATTGATATACTTGCATGCATAAAACATAAAGTAGTAAAGTAACAACATCACAATACAATATTTGGTGACCCAAAAAACCTCCAAGCAAAAGGTAAAAATGGGATGGGGATGACATGCACAATGCTTCACTACTGCAGTAATAAACTTGGCTTGCTAAGGATTACAATTGATCACTTCCAGTAATATACTCAATTAAGAGTAATAACGATTGTTAGGTCTACCTTGTGGAAGGATTTATACAATAAAATTAAATATGTACTCTGTTAGGAGTTTCTGTAAAGGACTATTAGGTCCACCATAATAGAGGATTTGGGATTGATGTACCTATTAGGATAAATTAGTGGATCGATCTCTAAAATGAAGCTATAATTGCTAATTAAGATCCTTTGAAGTAAAATGATCACTTGATTGTAATGAATGAGTCTCTTCCTTTCCTTATGCTACTTCTGGTCTTCTAGATATTCTTCTCTTCCATATTTCCTTATATTCAATTTTCTTCAACCCATGGTACTATAATATGTTTGGATGAACAAAATACCTCATACTTGTATCCATCCAAATAATTTCATCATAGGTTAGCTACAACATAAACAGTTCCAAAAACAATTACCAAGTTAGCTTTGTGTTGTAACTTGGGTCCAATAACTTACTTAGGTGATAATAAAGACACTCAGGAAACATTGTCACCTTGGCTAACTCTGGAACTTGGTTGATACTAGATACTTGGTTCATACTGATCGCTTGGTATACACTTCTAACTAAGTTTGTACTATTTTACCTACTTAATCATCATCTTGGAACAAGAATGCTCTGTTGACTTGATTCGTATTGGAGCTCAGTAGAATTGTCAACTCAGTTGACACTATAGCTCAGTAAGAAGTACCAACTCAGTTGAAACTAAAACTCTATTGACACTACTTTCATCATACAAGGTTAATACTAATAGCTTGGTTCATTTATGAGCTTGGTTAACACTGTAGACTGGTAACTCAATTACCACTATCTTTCCATTATGACTAAGTGTTTTGACATTAATTAACAATATATCTTACCATGAGATTAACAATCTCCCCCTTTGGCATTAGTGACAAAAACATGTATCATACATAAGATCTAAATTTAAAAATTCTTTAGTCAAACTCCCCCTTTGAGTATGCTCTATTCTGTAGCTTGATTTGCATTGAAGACTCTGTTTTTGATATTTCAAAATTGTTTTTGTTTTTTTTCTTTTCACATATCTTTCTTGATGTACATATTTTCTCCTTCCTATATCTCCCTTTACATGTATACAAAGATGTACATTTCTTTTCCCCTTTATGTACTTTCCCCCTTATTTTTATTATAAATGCCAAAATAAATTTACACAATTATGCCAAAATGAGAATGAAAATCATGGTGTACCTTCAAAATCATAGACAAAGTCTTATCCTAGTTATCTTGTAGCACCTTCAAAATGTGTAGATCAATTTGAAGATCTATTGATAACTCATAGATGTGATCTGCAACTGATAGATTTGTATCCTTGACTAGTGTCCTTGCATGATCCATTCTCTTTTGCATATTATCCATGCAGAGAAGTATCATACTTTGTATATCAACTAATGTTTCCCTTATTCTAGATTCTTCCCATAGTAGTTTTTCTTGAGGATTTGTCAAGAATATGATTTTTGCAAATTGATTAGAACTGGAGCTTGGATTGAGTACCAACTAATTTGCACTATCGTTCAAGTCCATATCAATCTTGGCCAATTTCTCTTTTATTTCAATGGTAAATTTAGTGGAATCACTCAAATTTACAAATAAAGATACAACATTATTTATGAAAATTTCTCATGTAGAAATCAAAGTAGATAGTTCCAATTGATCAATTGTTATTTTATGTGCTACATTCTCTAACACTTTATTCTCAAACTTCCTTTCAGCTTTCTCAAGGAGTTTTTCCTAACCATCAGTGTCCTCATTGAACTTATGAGAAATATAAATTAATTGATCAATGATAGGAGATTTTTAATTTACCTCTATAGATAGAGTATCCATAAATATTTCTTTGATGTCTTCCACAACTTTTCTTCTATCTCTTTCAACCCTTATCATTCATTGCTTGGCCCTTTTCTTCCATAATTCTCCCAAAATATCTATTTTCTTAGAAGATAGATTAGATTGGTCCTAGTTTGGGATCACAATCTCTTCATCTAGATACATGTCATCAACTATATTTTCTTTTCCTTTCCTCTTGAAAGTTGAAGAAGGTATGAACTCTTTGCCTTTGTCAACCGAGTCCTTCTATTGAAGCTCAGTTGAGACTATGGAAGCATGTTGCTCTGTTACCTCTGGGAGAGATATTAGTGAAGGTGTAACAATCTTCAATCCATAGCTTGGTTGAACTGGGTTCAAATCAATAGATTTTTTCTCAAGTGTTGCCTTAGGTGGAGTGGTAGGAAGAGATGCCATGACCCATGCAACAATCTTCTCAGGATCAAAATCTTCAATTGCCTAAACCTCTGATAGGTCTCCATCTTCCTTGATATAAAAAATGTTCTTCCACATATTTTATGTGCATGACATAAAATTTTCTATCTTATTGGATAAAACATGAAAAGATTTAAATCTAGGAGTTTGTCTGCTTTCATGGCTAGTCATTGTCTCCTTGATTTCATTTTTAGAGAGATTTGGCCTTATTTTTCTCAAAGTCTACTCTCTAATGTAATTTTTTTTTCATTGCATTAACTCTATGGTAAGAGACAACCTTCAATATGTCTTTAGGAGCTTTCCCTTTAACTTTAGAAGGTTCATATTTTCACTTTTTCATTTCCTCAACCATTGCATCTTCAATATGCTTATGTTCATCCTTGCATTTTGTTTGATATTTTAGATATTTGAAACTTTTCATCCCACTACCTTATTTTAATGTTAGGTGGTGGCTTCTTGAGTGAGATGATAGGTGTATTTTCTTCTTTTAAATCACCATCCTCTTCCTCAAGTTTCAACTTATTTATTGACTTCCTCGGTTTGGTGGTAGTAAACACATAAGTAGAACTTATTGCTCTCTTTGGTGGAGTTTTTGATGGGGTCTTCACCTTCTTCTTAGTAGGTTCCTCTTACTATTATTATTCTTCATCTTCATTTTCATATTCTTCTTCATATTCATCTTCTATATCATCACCCTTTCCTTTAGTGAGCATGAGAGGTGAATCTATTTTTTCAAGTTTCTTTCCTGTATTTTCCAACCTCTTCTTTCCTCTCTTCAAAATTTGAGGAATCTAAATCTCAAGTGATATTATTCTCTTGGCTTCCTCATATGCTCCAAAATATGTGGCCTTGGGGTCCACATGCTCATTGATGAGAGATTCAATAATGTCTCTTGTATGATCAATATTTAGCTCATATGCCAAAGGTTTTACCCATGCAATCTTAGGTTTGATTGTTTGTATATGAATTCTATCATAGTCAACTGAGAAGCATATATCCTTCTCATAATCATCTACCAACTTCTTAAGGATCCTGAGTGTACTCTACATCCTCTCCTTGAAGTTATCAAAGTATGCATCCATGATGCTTTCAAAGTTCTCACCCATCTCACTTATGAATTCATTAATTTGATACAATACTAGGTGTCCTTCCTCCAAACAAAATTTCATTTTGAAGGAAAAAAAATGTAAATAAAAAAATAAACATACTAATATTTAACCAAACTTACATGAGTTTTTCTTAGAGGCCCAAATTCTCTCCATGTTCTTGCTTAGTTGGATGCATTGAAGCTTGACAAGGTCAAAGGATAGGTTCTTCTTCATGACCTTGTATACCAAGCCCACTGCTTGACATGACATGTTGTTTGGATGCCTTGAATTGTAGATTTGGTATGCTAGGGCATTTATGAAGAACTTTATTATGTTAGTCACATTGTTCAATTTCATACCTCTACCATCCCTTTCAGCTAGAGTTAGCTTTGCAAATTCTATCCATCCTAAGATTTTGGTAGCCTTTGTCTTCTCCAATAGTGGATACTTAGTTATCCTATGAATCATATTCTTCATGATCTAGGATAGGTCTACTCCAACCAGAATGTCATCAAATGAACTCATCTTAGTACAAGCATAATCCATTTGATTCAAAAATTTCTTGGCATGTAGATGATGTGGGTCAAACCCTTGACTTCTAGATACTTTTGTTTTGGCTTCAATACATCATTTTTACACAATGCACCATATGCTTGATCCAACTTGAAATTCCCTAATTCTTTAGGAGAATAGTGATAAAATGATCTAACATCATGAATGAGAAGTTCCTTGGGAGGAATTCACAAGTGTGCCCTTTGTGGATCCTTCTCCTCAGTAGTTACTGGATATAGCTTGAATTTTGGAGGAATGTAGTTTGAACTCTTTACCAATATTTTTGAAACCTTTTTGACCTTTACATTGAAAGATGTCGCCATACTACTTGGTTGATGAAGGATTTGAAGATGGTGGCTTCACCTAAGATTTTCCTTCAACAAATTTACTCTGAATCACTTTGGGAGCTTAAGAAATGTTGTTCTCTTTGAAATCTCTAAATTCATGGTGGAAAATGAAACTTTGATTTCTCCCTTTTATCATTTTTTTTAATTGAATTTTTAGGGCTCCATTAATGCTTTGTACCTTGGCAAGTGAAAGATGCTTGGTTTGGTCTTCAACCCTTGAATTCTTGGCTAACACTAATTGACCATACTTAGTTAGGTCTAAGAGGTAACTCAATTAGGTCTATCAACTTAGTTAGGCCTAGGGAGTAACACAATTAGAACTAAAATCTTGGTCAAGTCTACGACTTCCTTCTATCCAAGTACATCTAATATGCCAATCTAAAATTTTCTGCTTGGATGACTAGAATTGATGTGGAATATGAATTTGATCACAGCTCCAGTTGTCTTCTTCCTATTCAATTAGAGATAATTGGATCACCCAATCCATTGCTTTGGGTATCAATAACCTCACTATTTTCACTTATTCTCTGGAGATTTCCTTGCCCATTGCTGCTTCATTTGAGTCTTGATCTTATCAGCCTTTGATTTCTTTTCATCTTCAACTTTACCTCTATTCATGTAATTCTTTTCTACATGACCAAGTGCTTTACACATATAACATCTTTTAGTAGGATTTCTCTTTCTGAAGTGAGTCCTCATGCAATTAGCTCCTATGTGTCCAAACTCTCCACATGGATAATATTTGAACCAATTGTTGTAGTCCCAGAAAAAGATTTCTTTAGCAAGTTGTTGAGTAGGATTCCAATTCTTAACTCTACACTCTGAAGATTTATGACCTTGTTTTTGGCATGTGAAATATTTTCCTTCAAACTTAGTTTTCTTTGTGCATTCACTTGCTCCATGTCCATGCTTGTTACAACTATAACATTTGCCATTGAAATTTGACTTATGATTGCTCCAACATTTGTTTTATGTATGTCCTACCTTTCCACAATGGTTTCATCTAGATATTTTATTGTGATGATTCTCCTTGTTTAGTACAGCCTAGTCCTTATTTTCCTTTGTGTCTATTCTAAGATAGTTTAGTTAACTGATCGATGCTTTCTTGTGATCTCATCATTCTTTCATTTATTTCTCTTTATACTCTAAGATCATTCATGAATCTTTCATTTTCTATCCTTATATTGATGACTTCTTGATTTGCATTATTCAACTAATTTTCCATATTTGCTTGATGTAGTGAAAGCTGGTGGATTTCATTGTCCTTTTCTTCTAACTTGTTCTTGTGTAATATTCTATATTCTTTTGCCATATTTTTGCCATTTTCAGCTTGGTTCTTGCGTTCTATATATTCACATATCCTGACTGAATGAATCTCTTATTCTCTTTTCAATTTTATGACTTCTTCTTGTAGAATAAGGTTCCTTCCAAGTAGATCTTCTATGGATGCACCAGTTTCATTTGAACTTCTCCCTTTGAAAATATCTTGAATTCTTTCTTCCATGTATAGATTGTCATTCATCTTTTCTACCAATTCTTTTCTTCTTTTTAGGGATTGAGAGAGTTGATTCTTTAGTTTCTTGATTTGTTCCATGGCCACATGTAGATCCAACTTTTCATTTTCAATGGCTTTATCTAGCTTGTATACTTCTATTGTCTCTGATCTTTACTCTCAATCTACTAACCCTCTAATAAGAGAACCTCGCTCTAATACCAATTGTTGTAAATGTAATATTGGTTGGGCGACTGAGAGGAGTAGGGGGTGGTGGGTAGTGAGTTAGGAACCACTTAAACTTATTTCTCTTAATCCACTTTCTTATGTTATCTAATCACTTAAATGCATGAAACATAAAGTAGTAAAATAAAAACACCATAACACAATATTTGGTAATACAAAAACCCTCCAAGTAGAAGGTAAAAATGGGGTGGGGATGATAGCCACAATGCTTCACTACTATAGTAATAAAGTTGGCATGTTAAGGCTTACAATTGATCACTTCTATTGATCTACTCGGTTAAGAGTAATAAGGATTGTTAGGTACACATTGTGAAAGGATTTATATAATACAATTAAGTATGTACGCAGTTAGGAGTTTCTATAAAGGACTGTTAGGTCCACTATGCTAAATGATTTGGGACTGATGCACCTTCATAGAGTATCCACAAATATTTCTTTGATGTCTTCTACAACTTTTCTTCTATCTCTTTCAACCCTTATCATTCATTGCTTGGCTCTTTACTTCCATAATTCTCCTAAAATATCCATTTTCTTGGAAGATAGATTAGATTAGTCTCAGTTTGGGATCAAAATATCTTCATCTAGATGTATGTCATCAACTATATTTTCTTTGCCTTTCCTCTTGACAATTGAAGAAGGTATGATCCTTTGACTTTATCAACTGAGTCCTTCTATTGCAGCTTAGTTGAGACTATGGAAGCATGTTGCTCAGTTACCTCTAGGAGAGATCTCAGTGAAGGTGTAACAATATTTACTTCATAGCTTGGTTGAACTGGGTTCAAATCAATGGATTTTTGCTCAAGTGTTGCCTTAGGTGGAGTGGTAGGAAGAGATGCCATGGCCTATGCATTGATCTTTTTAGGATCAAAATCTTCAATTTTCTAAACCTTTGATAGGTCTCCATCTTCCTTGATATAAAAAATGCTCTTCCACATATTTTTTGTGGATGACACACCATCTTCTATCTTATTGGATAAAACTTGAAAAAATTTAAATCTAGGAGTTTGTTTTCTTTCATGACTAGTCATTGTCTCCTTGATTTATTTTTTAAAGAGATTTGGTCTTATTTCTCTCAAAGTCTACTCTTTGATGTAATTTTTTTTTTTCACTAGATTAACCCTATGGTAAGATACAACCTTCAATAAGGCTTTAGGAGCTTTCCCTTTAAGTTCAAAAGGTTCATATTTTCACTTTTCCATTTCCTCAACCATTGCATCTTCAATCTGCTTATGCTCATCATTGCTTCTTGTTTCATATTTTAGATATTTAAAACTTGTCATCCCACTACCTTATTTTAATGTTTTCATCCTTTGTTCAAAGTTAGGTGGTGGCTTCTTAAGTGAGATGATAGGCATATTTTCTTCTTCTAAATCACCATCCTCTTCCTCAAGTTTCAATTTATTTCTTGACTTCCTAGGTTTGGTGGCAATAAACACATAAGTGGAACTTATTGTTCTCTTTTGTGGAGGTTTTTATGGGGTCTTCACCTTCTTCTTAGGAGTTCCTCTTCCTCTTATTCTTCTTCATCTTCACTTTCATCTCCTTCTTCATATTCCTCTTCTATATCATCACCCTTTCCTTTACTAAGCATGAGAGGTGAATATGTTTTTGCAAGTTTCTTCCTTGTATTTTCCAACCTCTTCTTTCCTTTCTTAAAAATTTGAGGAATCTGAATCTCAATGAGATTCTTGTCTTGGCTTCCTCATATATTCCAAAATATGTGGCCTTGGGGTCCATGAGCACATTGATGAGAGACTCAATAATGTCTCTTGTATGATCAATATTTAGCTCATATGCTAGAAGTTTTACCCATGCAATCTTGGGTTTGACTATTTGTATATGAACTCTATCATAGTCGACCAAGAAGCATATATCGTTCTCATAATCATCTACTAGCTT
The DNA here is from genome assembly GCA_028749045.1 of Cupressus sempervirens. Classification (NCBI taxonomy): domain Eukaryota; kingdom Viridiplantae; phylum Streptophyta; class Pinopsida; order Cupressales; family Cupressaceae; genus Cupressus; species Cupressus sempervirens. The sequence goes on from CM053787.1 coordinate 253,630,423, forward strand.
CTTAGGGATCTTAAGCCTACTATGTGTCCTTTCCTTGAAGTTATCAAAGTATGCATCCATGATGCTTTCAAAGTTCTCACCCATCTCATTATTCAATTCATTAATTTGATACAATACTAGGGTGTCCTTCCTCAAAAAAACATTTCCTTTTGAAGGAAAAAAAAATTGTACATAAATGAATAAAAATACGAAGATTTAACCAAACTTACATGAGTTTTTCTTAGAGGTCCAAATTCTCTCCATGTTCTTTCTTAGTTGGATGTGTTAAAGGTTGGCAAGGTCAAAGGATAAGTTCTTCTTCACAACCTTGTATACTAGGTCCACTGCTTCACATGGCATGTTGTTTGGATACCTTGAATTGTAGATTTTTTATGCTATGATATTTATGGAAAACTTGATTTACATGTTAGTCACATTGTTCAATTTCATACCTCTTCCATCCCATTCAACTAGAATTAGCTTTGCCAATTCTATCCATCTTAGGCTTTTGGTAGCCTTTGTCTTCTCCAACATTGGATACCTAATTATCCTATAAATAATCTTCTTCATGATGGGATAGGTTTGCTCCAACTAGAATGTCATCTCATGAACTCATCTTAGTACAAGTCTAATCCATTTGATTCAAAAATTTCTTGGCATGTGGATGATGTGGGTCAAACCCTTGACCTCTAGATGCTCTTGTTCTAGCTTCAATATATCATTTTTGCACAATGCACCATATGCCTGATCCAACTTGAAATTCCCTAATTCTTTAGTAGAATAATGATAAAACAATCTAACATCATGAATGAGAAGCTCCTTGGGAGGAATTGACATGTGTGCCCTTTGTGGATCCTTCTCCTCAGTAGTTACTAGATATAGCTTGAATTTTGGAGGAATACAGTTTGAACTCTTTACTAATATTTTTGAAACTTTTTTGACCTTTACACTGAAAGATGCCACCATACTACTCGGTTAATGAAGGACTGGAAGATGGTGGCTTTTCTTAAGATTTTCCTTCAACAAATTTACTATGAATCACTTTGGGAGCTCAAGAAATATTGTGCTCTTTTAAATCTCTAAATTTGCAGTGAAAAATGAAACATTGATTTCTCCCTTTTATCAAATTTTTTAATAAAATTTTTAGGGCCCAATTAATGCTTCATACCTCGACAAGTGAAAGATGCTAAGTTTGGTCTTCAACCCTTGAATTCTTAGCTAAGACTAATTGACCATGCTTAGTTAGGTCTATTAGCTTAGTTAGGCCTAGGGAGTGACACAGTTAGAACTAACAACTTGGTCAAGTCCATGACTTCCTTCTGTCCAAGTGCATCTAATATGCTAAACTTTTGTGCTTGGATAATTGGAACTGATGTGGAATATGAATTTGATCATAGCTCTAGTTGTCTTCTTCTTATTCAATTAGAGATATTTGGATCACCCAATCCATTTCTTTGGGTATCAATAACCTCACTATTTTTAGTTGAATTCTCTGGAGATTTTTTCACCCATTGTTGCTTCATTTGAGTCTTGAACTTATCAGCATTTGATTTCTTTTCATCTTCAAATTTACCTCTATTCATGTAATTCTTTTCAAGATGACCAAGTTCTTTACACACATAACATCTTTTGGTAGGATTTCTCTTTTTGAAGTGAGTCCTTATGCAGTTATCTCCTATGTGGCTAAACTCTCCACATGGATAACATCTAGACCAATTTTCATATTCTTGACCAACTATTTCTTTAGTAAGTTGTTGAGTAGGATTCCAATTCTTGGTTCTACACTCTAAACATTTATGACCTTGTTTTTGGCATGTGAAACATTTTCCTTCAAACTTAGTTTTTTTTGTGAATTCACTTGGTCCATGTCCATGTTTGTTACAACTATAGCATTTTCCATTACACTTTGAATTACCATTTCTCCAACATTTGTTTGATGTATGTCCTACCTTTCCACAATTTTTTCATCTAGATCTTTTATTGTGATGATTCTCCTTATTTAGTGTAGCATAGTCCTTATTTTCCTTTGTGTCTATTCTAAGATAGTTCAACTAACTAATTGATGCTTTCTTGTGATCTCATCATTCTTTCACTAATTTCTCTTTCTACTCTAAGATCATTCACAAGTCTTTCATTTTCTATCCTTATATTGATGACTTCTTGATTTTCATTATTCAACTAATTTTCCATATCTACCTGATGTGGTGAAATTTGGTGGATTTCATTTTCCTTTACTTCTAACCTTGTCTTGAGTAATCTTCTATCTGCTTTTGCCATATTTTTATCATTTTCATCTTGGTTCTTTTGTTCTATAACTTCACATATCCTGATTGAATGAATCTTCTATTCTCTTTTCAATTTTACTTCTTCTTGTAGAATAAGGTTCCTTCCAAATAGATCTTCTATGGATGCATCAACTTCATCTGAACTTCTCTCTTTGAAAATATCTTTAGTTCTTTCTTCCATTTATAGATTATCATTCATCTTTTTTGCCAATTCTTTTCTTCTTTTTAGGGATTGAGAGAGTTGATTCTTTAGTTTCTTGATTTGTTGCATGGTCACATGTAGATCCAACTTTTCATTTTCAATAGCTTTCTCTAGCTTGTATACTTCCATTGTCTCTGATCTTTGCTCTCAAGATGCTAAACTTCTAAGAAGAGAACCTTGATCTGATACCAATTTTTGTAAATGTAATACAAGCTAGGTGACTAAGAGGTACAGGGTGGGTGGGCAGTGAGTTAGGAACCACCTAAACTTATTTCTCTTAATTTACTTTGTTATGTTATCTAATCTACTTGCATGCATGAAACATAAAGTAGTAAAATAACAACACCATAACACAATATTTGGTAACCCAAAAATGCTCAAAGTAGAAGGTAAAACTAGGGTGGGGATGATACCCACAATGCTTCACTACTATAGTAATAAAGTTGACATGTTAAGGCTTACAATTGATCACTTCTGGCGATCTACTCAATTAAGAGTGATAAGGATTGTTAGGTCAATCTTGTGAAAGGATTTATACAATACAACTAAGTATGTACACTATCAAGAGTTTTTGTAAAGGACTATTAGGTCCACCATGTTAAATGATTTAGGACTGATGCACCTATTAGGATGAATTAGTGGATGGATCACTGAAATAAAACTCTAATTGTTGATGAAGATCCTTTGAAGTAAATTGATCACTTGGTTGTGATAGATGAGTCTCTTCCTTTCCATATGTTTCTTGTAGTCTTCGAGATATTCTACTCTTCCATTTTTACTTCTATTCAGTGTTCTTCAACTCATGATACTATCATATGTTTTGATGAGAAAAATACCTCATAGTTGTATCCATCCAAATAATTTCATCATAGGTTGACTAAAACATAAATAGTTCCAAAAAAAATTACCAAGTCAGCTATGTGCTATAACTCAGGCTTAATGACTTATTTGGGTGATACTAAGAAAACTTAGGCAATATCACCACCTTGGCTACCTCTAGCACTTGGTTGATACTAGATGCTTGGTTGATACTAATCACTTGATAGACACTTTTGACTCAATTCTCACTATTCTGCTAGCTTGATCATCATATTGGAACAAGAATACTTTGCTGAATCAGTTCTCAGTAGAGCTCAATTGAACTTTCAACTTGGTTGACACTACATCTCGGTAATAAATGTCAACTCGCTTGACACTGCAACTTAGTGTATACTTTTTGCTTCATGCAAGGTTAATATTGATAGCTTGGTTCCTTTATGAGCATGGTTGACACTGTAGACTGGTAACTTGACTACCACTATGTTTCCATTATGACTAAGTGTTTTGATAGTAACTGACAATATATATTTCCATGATATTATCACATCTTGCATATATTTTGTAATTATAATAAAAAATCCTAATAGGGTTAAGACTTCTAGCAAGGCCTAGTCCTATAAAAAGGACCAAAATAATAAATAGATGTAATAGACTCCTAACATGTTCAATATCTTTCACAAGATACTTTTGATTTGTGGATCAATTTGTGGGTACCATCTTCATTGGGATTTTCCTTGGCTAGGGTCTCCCTAGTTAACAAATAATTGTGTTATGAGTTGTATTTTGTTATTTCTATGTTTTCTTTTTAGTATATTCATGTGTGCATGTTATAATATTGTTAATGATATCTATATTTGGGAAAAAATTTGTGGAATTATGATTCATCCCCCTTCTCCATATTTCCTATTTCTAACATGAAATCTATATTAACAATGCAATCTTTCTTCATGTGTCCAAATTTTCTGCAAGCATAACATCTTCATTTGAATGTTTTCTTTTATCACTTAGGTTCCTCATACTAATTTGTTACTTGATTGGGATCTTGTATAATATCCTTCTTAATTATAATTTTAGGTTCCTTAGCGAATTCATTTTTCACATATCCAATTCCTATTACATCTCCTTTAGGCTTCTATTTCATTGGTTACTCATCAAGTTTGTTAGTACTTGAATACAACATATTGAGTTGTAAATTAGTCTTAAAAATATCATGACTTTCATAATATTAGTATATTTTTCAAGTTCCTTTTAGTTAAAATTTGAATCATGAAGTTTAGATTTTACCTTTGCAAGATGAGTATTCAAAGCTTTGCATTAACTATCTTTACCTTTCAGAAAGGCCTCAAGTGATTTTCTTCATCTATTACTTTAACCAACTAAAGTGATGTGACTTCAAGTACATGTTAAGTGCTTGATTTTCTTTCTTAAGTTTTAGATCTACGTGTGATTCCTAGATCTACTTGGCCAATTCATCTCTTTTTATCTGTGAAGCATCAATTTGATATGTGAGCTTCTAAATGTAATCTTGTCATCCTTGAGTTTTATATTTAGTATTTATTTTTCTTTATATTATTGATCCAAATCTTCAAGTGTTGCCTAAAATTTCCTTCCAAAACATTTGTATCCATTGGGATCTTCCTTAAGTTTTCAAACTTATTTTGAGTGACTAGGGTCTTATACCAATTGTTGGAAATACAAAATATTAAGAGAGGGATGAATTAGTATTCCAAAACTTGTACACCAACTATATATTTCAATATTTAACCATATGCACTCATTTAAATGAATAAAATAATTAGTAAAATACAGAACAATAATAAAATCACAACACCTTGATTTATTTTTGAGGAAAATTTGGCCAAGGGAAAATCCTAGAGGGGATGGTAGCCACAATAATTCCCTAATAAAAAAGTTCTTTGTTAGGATATTTGACTCTATTATGAGATACATTCACTACATGATTCCTTGTGATAGGACTATACCTTGTTAAAGGTCTCAACCCTACTAGTATTTGTAAGAATTTGCCTTAGGGAAAAGTCACCCAAGATCAAGGAACTCAAGCACAAGAATAGACCAACAAGATATGATCAGAATAAAAATATCCAAAATTGATTTATTGCTATTGCATGTACATACACACTAGGAGTGCTTGTATATAAAGGCCTCTAAGATGCATCTAGAATGTCTCTAGATGGTGCTAGGAGATAAGATAAGCATGACAACTAAGCACACCTCTTATCCTTCATTGTGGATGACAGGATACGTATGATAAGGTATATCTCATGTAGAGATGTTGTAGAAACCATGTGCTTAATTAGAGTTCAAACTCCTCTATGACTAACTAATAATTAATTAAATAATGCATTAACCTAAGTAAACTTAAGTAAAGTGTAAATAGTGAATACTGATTTACACCAACAACCACCCTTAATTGAAACTTAGGGGAATGTACTTAAGCTCACAAAAGTTAGGTTGAAATGCATGATGGGTCTCGACTACTAGGCCATGTTAGGTACCCATATAAAATAAAATGTAATCTCTCATAAAGTAGAGAAAGAGGGAAAAATTCATGGGAAAAACCCTCCCCCAAAAAGAGAGATGAAAAAATAAGATGCATGGATGGATGGAGTAATCAAGAACCCCCCCCCCCCTCCAAAAAGTAGTGTGTTGATCAGTGAGAGTTGGTCCAATGTAATAGCTGATCCATGAGTGTTGAATAATGTTCCTCCCCTTTGAAAGAAACAATGGAAAAGGTACAAATGAGATGCTTCCCCTATGTGTAGAAAGAATCCCAAATATGAATGGTGTCTCTAAAACTTGCTTAGCTTTCCCTGTGTCAATGTTGATGGTCGCCCCTTTCAGCACTGCTGAAAAGAACAAGTGCAGATCTAGTAAGGATGGATGTAGAACCTATTCCAAAGAACCACCTATCTCCTCAAAAGATAAATAGACCTCCTAGAACTACTATACATAAGGATCCACAATCACATCAACCTCTGAAGGCTGATCATGTAGAGAATGGACATGAGGTTCAAAGTGAGCCCTCACAACAACTAAAGAAGGGTCTTCTTCATCAAAGAGAAGATATATATCAAGTATGTCTCCCAAATATTCTATGTGTGACTCCACAAACAAACCTAAAATATCTATCAAGAAGTCAACTACTAATGCTGGAGCTGGAAGACTAGGTGTACCCTGTTGTGCTGGATCTATCACTATGGCAATATGTGCATGTGGAATGTGCTAATGCTATGACCTCTCCTTGCATCTATCAATAGGACCCAAAATATCTAAATCTATTGAAACACTATTTCTAGTGTCATGATCAATTTCTACAATGCATGAAGTAGTCTCATCAACAAAGAGAAGATGAATGGAATCAATGATGTCTTTGAAATCTTCAATGTTAGACTTCACAAATAGACCTGCAATGTCTAGAAGGAAGTTGTCCCATGAAGCTGAAGTAGGAAGACATAATGCTTTCTACTACACTAAATTAGAAGCATCTATGGCTAGATCTAGATAAATAGTAGAAATAGAAGCATTAGGAGGTTTGATCTCATTTGGAGTTGAAGAGACCATTACTAAAGTTGCTAAAGATATAACATCTTTTGGAAAGGGAGGAATATTTGGATCTCTATATACTTCCTAAAGAGCTGTCCAAACATCATGAGGAAAAATTACCATAAGAAGAGGAGCAAAAGATTCCTTACTCATACTTCTATAGGAAAAGTGAATAAGAATATGAAGATGATTTTCCCAATTTGGATTAAGTGGTAGTATCTTTGAGAAAAGATACAAAACCACTTCCTAATGTTCTCTTAGATGATCAAGCATCAAAGAACTCAATTTCTTATAGTTGGTTAGTGTCAACTTTTGTCTTAAACCATAATGGCATATGTGACAAGACTCCATGAGATCAATGTATGTATGCACCCCCCAAAATGTAAAAGAGATCAATCAACCCCCAACCCCCCCAGTGTATGATTTAGGCACTTTATAGTCAGTGTGATTACAATAGCCAATTTAGAGCCTATTTTTGAAAGTAGTATTTTTGTCCATAGAAGCCTATAATTTGATTGGAGATTTCAAAAGTAGACAAAAAAGTATGCACTTTCAAAAAAATGGAACCTGATTAGGTGTCCAAATGAGCCTGTACTAAGCATTTGAAGTGCCCAAAATTGGGATTTGTGAGTTGCAAAAAAATTTAGGAATAGAGATCTCAAACCACCTACACAAATGTGTAGATCATGAAATTCTACCCCAAAACAAAAAAATTTCTCGAAAAAAGGAGTCTGTATGAGGAAGATATCACTGTTTGATAATCATTGCAGTAATTATTTTTTCTAAATCGCCACTGTCACACCTCCAAAAATCAAATGGCTCTAGATTTTGCCTCAGATATCTGATTTGATTGAAACAAAATCTAATTTAGGGGTACTTTGACCTTTTAAATATTGTGCAAATATCTCATTTGCACCAACAAGCTCCAATATTTTCCTGCAAAAAGCCTCTCCTACTGGCCTGATGGCCAATTTCTTTTTGGAAAATAATGTAGATCCAAAAAAAATAGTAGATATTCAAATGATAAAATATATAGATTTGAAATTTAAATTTAGATATCTAAAATGATCATACCAATTCTACAAATTGGGCCTTTGGGTTGCTAGTTTGCAAAAAAAAAATTGCCTCAATTTTGACTATTGCCCAACATAGGTGAATTTATAGCCAATTCATAGAATCAACATTCTAGATGTAATGATGAGGTCTTTTGTGGCTCTAGATGCTCCCAATATCTGTGGATTCTCTAGATCTAGGTTGAGGTGCTGAAGCAAGAATGGTCTTAAATGACTATGTGAAGAGAATTTCCCCAAGCTCTGATACTATGTAAGAATTTGGTATAGCTTTGATACTATATAAGAATTTTCTTTAGGAAAAAATCACCCAAGATCAAAGAACTCAAGCACAAGAAAAAGAATAGACCAACAAGGTATGATCAGAATAACAATATCCAAAATTGATGTATTTCTATTGCATGTACACACAAAATAGGATTACTTGTATATAAAGGCCTCTAAGATGCATCTAGAATGTCTCTAGAAGGTGCTAGGAGATAAGATAAGCATGGAAAATAAGCACACATCTTATCCTTCATTGTAGATGGGAGGATAAGTATGACAAGGTGTATCTCATGTAGAGATGTTGTAGACACCATGTGCTTAATTAAAGTGCTAACTACTATGTGACTAACTAATAAATAATTAAATAATGCATTAACCTAAGTAAACCTAAGTAAAGTGTAAATAGTGAATACTTATTTATACCAACAATATTTTTCATATAATAGAGCTCACTAGTCTTACAGAGATATAGATCTGTACAATAAGCAATAAACACAATATTGAAATAACTATACTAATATCTACTATATTTGAATATTTCTTTGTATGTCTCACATCTGAATACACCCATACAACAAATGATTACATTAGACCATCAAAACATCATCATCGTATTGTAGTGCCTACCCTAGTTTACATTTTATTATTATTGTCAAACTCTTTTACGCTAGTTTATGCTTGATGATTAGTAGCATTATTTTTTAGATTATCATATACTATTAACACATGGCTAATTTTATGATGAGACTACTTGGTATAATTTACTTCATGTATGCATGATTATACCTTGATGAGGATGATTATAGTGATTTAAGTTATCTGGTGATGATTAGTTAGATGGATTGTTATATATGTTTACTTATGGATACTTACCCCATACTACATGTGTATGGGGTGCATGTATATTTTCTTTATGTATGATATTTCTGATGTGGTTAAGGAAGGGAGTCATAGTTACCTGCTAGTTGGTATCTACATGATGCACCACTTCTTGCCATTGCCAATTTAGTTAAGATTATATGCATTTGTACATGCATGGATTTTATGTAGATTGAAGGTACTAGGTATCGACTTCCTTGAATTGCCAGGATGAGTGTACCCTATCGCAATATCTCAATGGTAAGAGAGGGGAGATAAATTCTTGAGTCCAATTCCTAAACCTTTAAACCAATTGTCCTAAAAAATTAGGACAAGTATCTAAGATGATTACCTTTCCAAATGTGTCATATGACGTAAATTTGTGATTATAACCCTAGAGTTTGATCTTGTATGTGGTATTTTATGTTGGGTTTTCGTATTTTGTATTATAGGTCTTTGATGCTTTTTCTATTAATTAAGTTAAATTAAAAGATTAAATTAATAATTTAATTTAATAAAAATTATTATGATATTTTCAATATTTAATTATATTTAATTAATTAAATAAAAATAATTAAATTCAAAGAAAAAATTATAAGTCTAGTTTGAGAGTGTATTAATATTTATTTAATTTAATAATAATATATTAAGAAGATCATTTTTAAATAAATGCTAAATATTATTACTACTTAAGGTTAATAAATATTTTATCAATTAACAATTCAAAAATAAATTGAAGAGTTAAAAAAATTAAGTTATTAAAGATATTTAAAATTGCATAAAGTATGCATGAAGTTCGAAAAAGATAATTAAGAGTTAAGAAGTTGTGATCAAGGAGTTCCCTCAAGTGATCACACAATCAGTGCCCCAAATTTAGGAGAGAACTCCTTATTAGCATTTGAGGGTCCATTCTCCAAGGACCAAGAAATTTGGAGAAGGGAATTTTTAGAGAGAAGGTTTTGAGAGAAGATATTTCTCTCACAATCTTTGGGTGTTTGTGAATTTAGCATTAGAACCAGGTAAATCCTTGTGTTTTGATCACCCAATTAATTATGTTATTTTATTATTCTTGTCTTGTTCGTGATTGTGAATTGTTTATCTGGCTTTCATTGTGACGAATCTTCGAATATTGTATTTTGGAATTACTAGTATGTATGTGGGTTTCTTCTGTATATGTGGAGATTAAAATATCATTAGAACCCTCTTTTAGTAGATTTAAAATTGAAAATTAAACTGGGAAGGGTTTTGAACAGGATGGAAATTTTATATTGAAAATTTGTATGGTTTGTTGTACTTTCCCTATTAGAGAATCGCTAGAACTATTATATATATTTAAAAAATTGTGGGAGGGATTTTATTTTAAATTTATAAAAAAACAAAATTACAAAAAAAAAAACTATATTAAATGAGAGGGTGGGTTCCCCACCCCCTCCATGTACCTATTGTCAATATCGTTAAGCCGCGACATCATGTATATGGATGCTCCCAATAGTAGTAATACAATTGTCTACAACAATAGTATAACTTGTCACCATAGGGTATAAGGCCGATGGGCCTTCAAAATATATGCCATGTTATATATATATATATATATATATATATATATATATATATATATATATATATATATATATATATATATATATATATATATATATATATATATATATATATATATATATATATATATATATAGTTTTAATAGATTTTAATTGTATTAAATCTAATTATTAATTGTTAATAAAAATATTTAATAAATTTAATAAATTTAATAATATATATTATTAACATAGTTTTGTTTTTGATAATTATTAATTGAATTAAATTGAATTAATTTTTAATTAAGTTGAATTAATAATACATATTTTTTCTTAAATAAGTTTTAAATTTATTTAGTGTATTATTAATGATTTGTTTCTTAATAACATGATAATTATTTTAGATCAATAATCATTATTTTAATAATTTAATAAATAATTGCCTTTAAAGTATTTAGAACATTTAATTATAATTCGATAAGGCTAATTGTGCATTTTATTCAAATACAAGAAATGGGTTATATAGTTAAGGGTAAAATGTAAAAATTTATATGTTCAAAAACTTACATTGAAACGAAATGTCAAACCTTTATGTTAACTCAACTATGTGTTTTGAAAATCAAACCAAATTATGAAACTACTCTGTTATCTGTATGTTGTCTTATGTTTTGGGTTTGGGTTAACTAGAGTGTTGACCAATTTTAGGATGTTTAGCAGAAGCTTGGGAGTATTGTGTTTGTGGTATTATGATGATTTGAACTTGATCTTTTAAACTCAACATGGTAATGTGTTGGTATGCTCTATGATGAATTTGGTTATATTATTCATTATTGCTTTCAGTGTCCTTGTATGATTATGAGGTAATTGGTATGACATGTCTTGACCTTTGAGTCTTCAATCAGTTATACTTTCCAATTGCTTGTAAAGAAATACGGGATTATTGTGAATTATCTTTTAATGATTTCCAGTCACCTGTATAGGACCAAGAGAAATACTATGATTATTTGATTTGTGATTTTATGAGCTTAGGGTAGGTTATCTATATGTAATGTTAGGAAGTGGCTTGCAATGGAGGCCAGAGCACATAGTGGCTACCAAGGTAGTCTATTGTAAATTGTTTAATAAGTGAAAAAAATACACTAAATGAGAGTAAAATGAGCCTAATAAGAGTCTTTGTATGTTCTCACCCATGCCTTGAGTGCTAGTACAAACTAGGATGGGAGTAGAGAGAACGCTTGGTTGTGACCATGCATCATTAGTATGCCTTGTCTGTATGAAATAATACTAGAGCTGCATAGATTCACTAGGGGGCTAGGGTCAAGTTAGACTACTAGGGTAACTCTAACATTAATTCATGTGATGATACTTTCTCACTTACATAGTAGATTCCCCACGTGTCTTTGTGTTCCTCTGGGTCTAGCTGTCAATTTATCTTGGAACCTTTGAGTTACATTACATTTAGGATTTCCTAGATATTACTTTTGATTTTGGGATTGATGTCCTATTTGGGACTTGAGACTATATCCTCAGCATGGTGGGAGTTGACCTTTTTGGGTTAACAAGAGGTTGGGTGGTAATTTTTTTTACTCTTACCATTGAGATTCATCTGTTGATGCTATGGTTGGAGTTCATTGTCTGCATTTCCTTTCATTCTATCTTTGTGTATTATAGTGGATGGCTATATCTTTATGATGGATGATTTTACTTATTGTATTGTACTTTTTTTTAAGGATCCGAAAGGGATGATGTAATCTATTATTATAAATGTATATTCTTTCAAGCTTTCATACCCTGTGACATGTATAGTGGATGATTGTGCATTCTAAATTATATTGCCAAGTGACATTCAGAACAAATGTATATTATTTAAGTGGAATGGACTTGTAGTTGTAATTTCATATGGATGTGTTATTTATTTAACTTAGTTTTTTTAAAAATTTAAATGTTATTCAACATCTTGAGATCCTTAAGGAATGTAATCTGCTATGTTTACTTATGTATGATTGTATGTTATTTCTTCCACTACTTTATGATTGATGTGTATGTTCTTCTTTCTTTAAAAAAAAAAAGTTTAACAAACTTAAAAAAACTTTAGGTTAATTCTTTTTGATCCCTTGTGGGGTGTTACATCTAATATGAGAGCCCAGCTCTAGGCATATTAGAATGCCACTAGTTGTTAACTAGTTGAAATAAAATGAAATTTTAACTATTGTGTATATCTATTTTAAACTGAAACTTGAACTAGTTGAGCTAAAACATAACTTAAACTTTTAGTTATATATTTTAAAACTTTAACATTTAGACTTCAAAATTGAAATATATATAAACATAAAAATAGGTAAAACTAAATATTTAACTTATACTATTTTCAAAACATGTCTTTTATCTATGCTTTAGAGTAGTATGTTTTATGGTTATTATAGCATCTTGTTCTTGGATATTATTGTAGGATGCTATCTGGGATGAGATCTTCTATTAGAGGCCATAACCTTGGCCATGGTAGAGGCTATGGATGAGGCAAAAACATTAGTGCACATGAGTCTGTCCATGAAGGCCCTAATCAAGAAGAGGATAGGAAAGATCATGTTAGTGACTAGTAGGAAGAGAACCATAGAGAGTAGTAGGCTGACTCAGAGGAAGTTGACCTAAGCCAAATGATTAAGACCATCATTGATCACCTACCTCCTGTTCATGGTTAGGATGAAGCTCATTAGGTAGGACATGAGCATAGACCTAGGTCTTGGATTCCTTGGAGGGACCATTAGTGATCCATTGCAGCTTCTCAAATGAAGGACCTTCAGAGGTCCAAGGTTAGGCCCTTTAATGGGCATGGTTTAGGTTATGTAGCTAAGCAGTGACTTATTGCTCTTGATAGGATTTTTCCTATTCAAGACTTTGACACTAATGTCAAAGTGAGGCTTGCTATTACTAACATGGAACTCTTTGGAGCCACTTGGTGGAATATCAAAGAGAAGATCCTAGGCATAAACATGAACAATGTCACATGGCAGTTATTCTTGGAATACTTCTGTGAGTGATTCCTACCAGAGGAATGGAACCAGCATAGGGAAAATGAATTCCACAACTTGAGAGAGTTCAAGATGACCGTAGTAGAGTATGAGCACAAGTTCCATGAGCTCATGCCCTATGCAAGAATTAGTGATAACCTAACACAGTTGGCACAATATTTCATCAGAGGCTTGAATAAATATCTAGTTAGGGGTGTTAAGGTATTTAAGCCTAAAACCCTCAAAGATGTGGTACATAAAGCCATTCTTGTAGAGTAGAGTGTCACCCTAGGACATGGGGGTTTTGTGGGAGCACCTATAGTGTTAGGATCTAAGGGTAACCACAACTTAGGTGTGGACAAGAAACCACTTTTTCCTAAGGGGAATTAGAACCAATAGTAATCACATCAACAATAGTAATAGAAGGGATCATACTCTTAGGCATAGAGTGGTGGTAGTGGTTCTAACTCTTAGAACTATCACAATGCATAGTGCAATAGGAAAAATTAGAACACTTAGGCTGCATAGAGCAACTGATATTTTTCTAGTAGGGATAGCCACTAGTAGTTGAGTGCACCTCTAGTAGGGAGGGGATTTGGTAGAGGCATTGGATATTATTATTGTGGGTATTTTGGACACATTGCAACCCACTATCCTGATCGTGCATCTTACTATTTAGGTTCTAGGCCAGCAACATCTAAACCCATAGTTAGAATGTAGGAAGAGCTTATAGGGTATTTGTGGTGGTAGCCACCATTAGGTAGACCATTAGGGGACTATGGTTGAGACTATGGGAGATATCTAAGGTCCACCTCTCTCTGTATTGTTTGATTCAAGTGCCATAGACTCTTTTATATACCCATCATTAGTTGCTATGTGTAAGATGGAAGTGGTTAAGTAGGATTTGGGCTCGCAAGTGGAACTAGCCTCAAGCACTAGGGTTTCCAAAAATTCTATAGTCCAAAAGTGTGAACTAAGCTTAGGAGGGTTTGTGACATTAGTTGACCTTTGGGTAATTCCTCTTGGCTCGTACAATGTGGTCTTAGGTATGGATTGGCTTAGCTCTCATAGAGTTAGTATAGACTATAGAAAGAAGACCATTGTGTGTCAGGATGATCAAGGGAAGGATGTAGAAATTTTAGGGATACAAAGACCTATATCTCTATGAAAATATCCACTATGCAATTAAAGCATAGCTTTTGTAAGGGATGTTAGGTATTTTCTATTATGGTAAGTGAACTGGAAGAAGAAGACCCTACAAGAAAGACTATAGACCACCCTATTTTACAAGAATATGCCGATGTCTTTCCTAGTGGGATTTTGGGCATGCCCCCAAAGAGAGATATTGATTTTAACATTGATCTCATTCTAGTAGTGGATCCTATTACTAAAGCTCCTTATCATATGACCACTCAAGAATTAAGTGAGTTGGGCCTACAAATTAAGGACCTTCTAGCCAAAGGTAATATCTAACCAAGTGTATCACCATGGGGAGTTGTAGTACTCTTTATGAAGAAGAAGGGTGGTTCATTTCACCTATGTATTGATTATAGATAGTTGAATAAGGTAAAAAAATAGAACAAGTATCCTTTACCAAGGATCGATAATTTATTTGATTAGATTAAGGGAGCTATAGTGTTCTCTAAAATTGATCTTAAGTTAGGATAAAATAAGCTTCACATTCAGATACTGATATTCATAAGACCACCTTTTGAACTCACTATGGGCACTACAAGTTCACAGTAGTTCCTTTCAGGCTAATGAATGCTCCATTAGTTTTCATGTGTCTGATGAATGGAGTGTTCTAGTCCTATCTTGATAGCTATTTACTCATGCTCCTATATGATATACTAATATATTCTAGATCCTAGAAGGATCATGAGGTAAATCTACATTTGGTTTTGTAGTGCTTGAGAGATAATAAACTTTATGCTAACTCAGTGAAGTGTGATTCCTTTCAATCAGAGATACACTACTTAGGGCACATCATATTAGGTGAAGGTATCTCTATAGGCCCTATGAAGATTTAGGCAATGGTAGATTGGCCCACACCCACTACTATGTCAAAAATTTGTAGTTTCATGGGTTTAGCTGGTTATTATCACAGATTAATCAAAAACTTCTCTAGAATAGCACATGCTATCACTTCCCTTCAGAGGAAAGGAAAGAAGGTTTTATGGATGGATAAATGTGAGGAAGGATTTTGAAAGCTCAAAAATCTTTTGACTAGTGCACCTATCTTATTAGTACCTGATCCAGTAGTTGACTTCATGGTGTGTACATATGCTTCCCTTGAGAGGATAGAAGCAATATTGATGCAAGATGGATAGCGATTGCATATGAATCACACAAATTCAAGGATCACGAGCTGAATTATCCTACACATGATCTTGAGTTAGTTTTAGTTGTTCATGCCCTAGTAAGATGGAGACACTTCTTTCTGGGACACATATTTGAACTTCATAGTGATCATCATAGTCTCTGGTACATATTGAAGAAGCCTAATCTGAATGCTAGGCAAAGGCGTTGGATGGAGTTTCTTTGTGAGTATGAGTTCGAGGTGAAGTATATTTAGGGGAGGAGAACATGGTAGCTGACACTTTGAATTGTAGGAGACATGTGACACTATCTATGAATCTTAGTGTGAATTTGAGGAGCAGAATACTTTAGGCACTTTCTACAGATACTTGGTATTAGGAGATGAGTAGAGAGATAGATTTAGGGAGACCATTGGAGGGAAGGTTTTCAGATTATTTTTTGGAGTCAAATGGCCTTATGTGACATTTAGGAAGGATCTATGTACTATTATTGGATGAGCTTCATACATTGATCCTATCAGAGGCCTATCATGCATCTTACTCAACATATCTAGGTGTCAAGAAGATGCATGCATAATAGTGACTTCTATTCTATTGGAAAGGGATGAAGCATGAGATTGCTGATTTTGAGGCTAGGTGTCTTGAGTGTCAGAGAGTTAAAGTAGAGCACCAACATCTAGTAGGGCTTTTATAACCAAATCTCATTCCTTCATGGTAGTGGGACATCATCCCTATGGACTTCATAGTAGGATTACCTATGACCACTCATCAACATGATTCTATCATGGTCACTATTGATCAGTTGATTAAGGTGGCACATTTTTCACTAATGGGATCATCCTATATTGCAGCTTTAGTAGCTTATGTCTTCATGTGTGATATCATGAGACTACATGGAATTCCCCAGAAGATCATTTCAGATAGGGATTTTGTATTCACTTCCACATTTTGGACATCACTGCAACATGATCTTGGTTAGTAGTTGAAGTTTAGCTCAGCTTATCACCCAAAGAGATATGGGCAAACTGAGAGAGTGAATTAGGTTTTGGAGGATATGTTGAGAATTTATGTGATGGATAGATAGACTCTTTGGTAGGACTATCTTTACCTAGTGGAGTTTTCTTATAATAAAAGATATGATAGTTCTATTGGCATGACACCTTTTAAAGCCTTGTATGGTCATCCTTGTCATACAACTTTGAGTTGGGATAGTCTTGAGGATCATATCTTGTTGGGTCCTAAGATGCTTCGATATGTGGAGCATCTATGAGCACATGTCTATGGCATATGATAGATAGAAAAAGTATGTCAATGCTCATAGGGTAGATAAGCAGTTTGCTATTGGAAAGAAACTTTTCTTGAGAGTTGGTCTGTGGAAGAGTCCAATCTATTATGGTAGTGTGCATCTTTGAGCACATGTCTATGGCATATGATAGATAGAAAAAGCATGCCAATGCTCATAGGGTAGATAAGAAATTTGCTATTGGAAATAAAATTTTCTTGAGAGTTGGTCTGTGGAAGAGTCCAATCTATTATGGAAAGGGTTCAAAGCTAGCACCTCACTTTGTGAGACCATTTCAGATTCTTGAGAGGATAGGTCTAGTTGCCTACCCTAGCTTGTGTTGATGATATTTTCCATTTTTCTATACTTAGGTAGTATATTCCTGATGTGGTACATGTTCTTTATTGGAATGCATTGCAAGTAGAGAATTATTAGTTGCCTTTGGAGCTAGTTCACATTCTAGAGTAGTAGGAGTTGACCCTCAGGGGTCAAACCATAGAGAAGGTAAGGGTCCAATGGGACCCTACTAATGAGTCATCAACTACATGGGAGGACGCATTTGGCTTATGGGATTTATATCCCTTCTTTTTTATAGCCTTCTAAGAGTGAGCCTAAGTCTAGGAGGGGTGGATGTAGTGCTTACCCTAGTTTATATTTTATTGTTATTGCCAAGCTCTTTTAGGCCAATTTATGCTTGATTATTAGTAGCATTATTTTTTAGATTATTAGTTATTGTTCACACTTGGTTGATTTTATGATGAGACTACTTGGTACTATTTACCTCATGTATGCATGATTATAGCTTGATGAGGATGATTATAGTGATTTCAGTTATTTGGTGATGATTAGTTAGATGGATTATTATACATGTTTACTTTTGGATACTTACTCCATATTGCATGTGTATGGTGTGTGTGTATATTTTTTTAAGTGTAATATTTTTGATGTAGTTAAGGAAGGGAGTCATAGTCACCTACTAGTAAGGATATACATGATGCACCACATCCTACCATTGCCTATTTAGTTTAGACTATATGTGTTTGTATATGGATGAATTTTAGGCAGATTATAGGTACCGAGTATCAACTTCCCTAAATTGTAAGATGAGCATACCGTTTCACAATATCTCAATGGTAAGAGAGGGAAGATAAATTCTTGAGTCCAAATCCTAAACCTTTAAACGAATTGTCCTAGAAAATTAGGACAAGTATCTAAGATGATTACCTTTCTAAATGCATCTTATGACATAAATTTTTGATTATAACCCTAGAGTTTGATCTTGTATGTGGTATTTTATGTTGGGTTTTCATATTTCATCTTATAGGTCTTTAATGATTTTTCTATTAATTAAGTTAAATTAAAAGATTAAATTAATGATTTAATTTAATGAAAATTATTATGATATTTTCAATATTTAATTATATTTAATTAATTGAAAATTAATTAAATAAAAAGAAATAAATTTAAAGAGAAAATTATAAGTCTAGTTTGAGAGTGTATTAATATTAATTTAATTTAATAATAATATATTTAGGAGGTCATTTTTAAATAAATGCTAAATATTATTATTACTTAAAGTTAATAAATATTTTATCAATTAATGCTTCAAAAATAAATTAAAGAGTGAAAAGGAAATTAAGTTATTAAAGATATTTAAAATTGCATAAAGTATGCATGAAGTTCAAAAAAGATAATTGAGAGTTAAAAAGTTGTGATCAAGGAGTTCCCTCAGGTGATCACACAATCAGTGTCTTGAATTTAAGAGAGAACTACTTATTAGCATTTCAGGGTCCATTTTCCAAGGAGAAATTTTTTTGGAGAAGGAAATTTTCAGAGAGAAGATTTTGACAGAAGAGATTTCTCTCACAATCTTTGGGTGTTTGTGAATTTAGCATCAAAACTAGGTAGATCCTTGTGTTTTGATCAGCTAGTTAATTATGTTATTTTATTATTCCTGTCTTCTTCATGATTGTGATTTTTAATTTGAATTTGATTGTGATGAATCTTTCAATATTGTATTTTGGAATTACTAGTATTCATGTGGGTTTCTTCTATATATGTGGAGATTAAAATATCATTAGAACTCTCTTTCAGTAGATTTAAAATTGAGAATTAAACTGGGAAGGGTTTTCAACTGAATGTAAATTTTATATTGAAAATTTGTATGGTTTGCCATATTTTCCCTATCAGAGAATTGCTAGAACTGTTACAAATACACACACACACACACACACACACACACACACACACACACACACACACACACACACACACATTAAAAAATTGTGGAAGGGATTTTGTTTTAAATATATAAAAAAAAAACTATATTAAAAGAGAGGGTGACATCCCCATGCCCCTCGTACCCGCTGTCGCTATCCTTAAACCATAGTAGTAGGTATACGACTGCTCATTGTAGTAGTAATACTACTTTTTGTGACAGCAATATAACTTGTCACCGTAGGGTATAAGGCCGGTGGGCCTTCAAAATATATGCCATGTTATATATATATATATATATATATATATATATATATATATATATATATATATATATATATATATATATATATATATATATATATATATATATATATATAATTTTAATATATTTTAATTATATTAAATTTAATTATTAATTGTTAAAAAAATTTATTTAATAAGTTTACTAATTATTAATTATTTAATAATATATACATTATTAACATCATTTTTCTTTTAATAATTATTCATTAATTTAATTTATTTAGTTTTAATTAAGTTGAATTAATAATACATATTTTTTCTTAAATAAATTTTAAATTTATTTAGTTTATTATTATTATTAATGATTTGTTTCTTAATAATATGATAATTATTTTAGATCAATAATCATTATTTTATAATTTAATAAACAATCACCTTTAAATTATTTAGAACATTTAATTGTAATTCGATAAGGGTAATTGTGCATTTTATTCAAATTCAAGAATTGGGTCATATAGTTAAGGGTAAAATGTAAAAATTCATATGCTCGAAAACTTACATTGAAACGAAAAATCAAACCTTACTCTTAACTCAACTATGTTTTCAAAATCAAACCAAACTATGAAACTACTCTGATATCTGTATGTTATCTTATGTTTTGAGTTTGGGTTGACTAGAGTGTTGACCAATTTTAGGACATCTACCAGAGGTTTGGGAGTTCTGTGTTTATGATATTATGATTATTTGAACTTGATCTTTTAAATTCAACCATGGTAATTTTTTGGCATGCTCTATGATGAGTTTGGTTATGTTGTTTATTATTTCTTTCAATGTCCTTATATGATTATGAGATAATTGGTCTAACATATTTGTTTTGATCTTTGAGTCTTTGATCAGTTATGTTTGGGATACTTTCCAGTTGCTTGTAAAGAACTAAGGGATTATTTTGAATTATCTTTTAATACTTTCCAAACACTTGTATAGGATTGAGGGAAATACTATGATTATTTGATTTGTGATTTTATGAGCTTAGAGTAGGTTATCTATATGTAATGTCAGGAAGTGGCTTGTAATGGAGGCTGGGGCCCAAAGTGGCTACTAGGGTAACCCATTGTAAGTTGTTTAATAAGTGAAAACACTACACTAAATGAGAGTAAAATGAACCTAATAAGAGTCTTTGTATGTTTTTTCCCATGCCTTGAGTGCTAGTACAAACTAGGATGGGAGTAGAGAGAATGCTTGGTTACAACCATGCATCGTTAGTATGCCTTGCCAATATGAAAGGATACTACTACCACATAGAGCCACTATAGGGCTGGGGTCAAGTTAGACTACCAGGGTAACTCTAGTGTTGAGTCATGCGATGACACTTGCCTTCTTATATAGTAGATTCCCTACATTTCTTTGTGTGCCTCTGGGTCTAGATATCGATTTATCTTGGAATGTTTGAGTTAGATTACTTTTAGGGTTTCCTAGGCATAGATATTACTTTTAATTTTTGGATTGATATATTATTTAGGACTTGAGAATATCTTCTCAACACAGTGGGAGTGGACCTTTTTGGGTAACCATGAGGTCAAGTGGTAGTGCTTTTTACTCTTACATCGAGATCCATCCATTGATGCCCTGGCTGGAGTTCCTTGTTTGTATTTCCTTTCATTCTATCTTTGTGTATCATGATGGATGATTTCACTTATTGTATTGTACTTTGTTTCATGGATTTGAAAGGGATGATGTAATCTATTTTAACAAATGTATATTCTTTAAGCCTTTCATACCTTGTGACATGTACAATGGATGATTGTACATTTTGAATTTTATTGCCAAGTGGCATTCAGAACACGTTTATATTATTTAAGTGGAATGGACTTGTAGTTGTACTTTCATATGGATGTGTTATTTATGTAACTTAGTATTATTTAAATTAAAATGTGATTCAATGTCTTTGGATCCTTAAGGAATGTAATATGCTATGTTTTCTTATGTATAATTGTATGTTATTGCTTCTACTACTTTATGATCGATGTTTATGTTATTCTTTCTTTAAAAGAAATAAATGTTTGGAAAAGTTAGTAAAAATTTAGGTTAATTCTTTTGGATCCCTTGGTAGGATGTTACATCTGGTATTAGAGCCTAAGTTCTACATTGGGAGCTTTGAGCATATTGGAATGCCACTAGTTGTTAACTAGTTGAACTAAAACAAAGTTTAAACTATTGTATATTGTTGGAAATATAAGAGGAGTAATTGAGAAGGGAGGGGTGAATCAGTTACTACTAAAATAAGTCCTAGATCCCTTAGATGTTAGTACAAATTACAATCTAAAAACTGAATACTACTGATGCTTGTTAAACATACATAAAATACTATAACTTGATAAATGCTAAATGTACTTAGTAACCAATCAACTTTGTAGATTTTAAGGTATTTTCAATAATTAATTAATCTTAATTTTAAGCATGAAAAAAATAACATGAACACATGTGACACCAAGATTTAACATGGAAACCCAATTTGGGAAAAACCACCAATTGTAACTAGTTACTATTTTTCACTCTTATGAAGTAAGCCCTGTTAGGGGCCAAGCCAACCCCATTAAAGGTTACAAAACACACTATTAGGTATGACCTTGTTAACAAATTTAATCACCCTATTAGGAGTGACCTTGTTAGAGGTCTTAAAAAAATTCAATAGAATTGCCACCTTGTTAGAGGATTTACAAATGACTATTAAACCAACTCTCTTAAGAGATTTAGATAACTGCTACAATGGTAGAGAGTAACAATCAAATGACCTGATTGAGATGCAACTAATTTTTTGATTATAGATCTCTATTTTGGCTTGTACTAAATCCTTCTTGATCAAATATAGCTTTTCTTCTTCACAAAGATATTCATCCTATCCTTCAAATTTGCTTCCTCTCTTCATCTCTTGCAATTCATTCATTACAAATTTCCACACTTTGAAATCACAACTTGAACTTTTACATATACCTTTCATATTGTCAAGTTGGCTCAAATAAAATTTATAATAACTAATATTCATAACCATAGTTGGCTATAATCAATAGATAAAACAAGTAAGCTTCATACGCCAAAATAAGAAAATCCTTCATTAGCCGACTCGACTCGATAAAAACTAACTCAAAAGTAATTTCCCATGTTAGCCAACAAAGGCTTAGTAAACACTACAAACTTGCAAAAATCTTTTGGTAATTCAGCGAGCTTGAACAACACTAATTCCATCCAACTTTCCTTCATTAATTGAGTGAGCTTCATTAATGCCCTTTTTTTGTATGAATTCCTTTGACACCTGAGTGAACTTGGTAGATACCATATTTTTCATAGAAACACTCCATAGATATGAAAAACTATCTTCACTATCTGAGTGAGCTTGACATGCACTGACTGACAACTAATATAACATTTGTGTGACATATAAGACAACAATCTCCCTCTTTTTCATTGATGACAAAACCATATGTCATAACAAAATGAAAATTTGAGAACAAGACTCCCTTTGTCTATAAACTTCCATCTACAACAATCTTCTGCCAAGTTCATTCTCTTTTGATGTTTCTTTATAGAACTTCTCCCTCTTTTGCAGAATTCTCCCTCTTTGATTTTTCTATGAAATAACAATTTTTTTGGAGAGATATGATAGTAAACTTCTCCCTCTTTGACAACACATGCCAATGATAACTGTTTAATTTAGTATCAATGTACTTTGAGTACTAATTCATTTGCAATATGTCCTTGTCAATACTACATCAACTATTTTATGTTCAATTTGGTTCCTGTTGATGCACCACTAAAGTTTATTTAGTGAGCTTCAGATTGGGGAATGACCCCTAGCTTACCTCTTAGATACAATAATGCATCCTTAGGTAATAGTTTGGTGAATATGTCTGCAATTTGTTTTGTTGTATTCACATATTCCAACTTGACTACTTTATCCTGCACTAATTCTCTTAAGAAGTGATATTTTATAGCAATGTGCTTTTTTATGGAATGCATCACTAGATTCTTTGATATATTGATTGCATTGGTGTTATCACAATATATGACTATTGTATCTTTGATTTCTACCTTCATTCCTTGCAACAATTGTTTGAACCAAACAATGTTAGAACAATTTACTACTACTGCCACATACTCTTCTTCTACAATGGATTGAGATGTGCAATTTTGTTTCTTACTTATCCAAGATACTGGTCTTTTACTAAGAAAGAATGCTCCACCAATAGTGCTTTTTCTATCATCAAGACTTTCTGCCCAATTAGTGTCAATGAGCACCTTTAAGTCTAGATTGCCTCTAAGTTTTTACCATAAGCCATAATCTTCAATACTTTTTAGATATCTCATGATTCTTTTGATTGCTATCATGTGGTTTTCTCTGGAATTTTCTGAGAATCTTGCCACTATCCCAACTACTAGGGAAATGTTAGGCCTTGTATGTACTACATACTATAATTTCCCAAGCATTGATCTATATAAGGTCTAATCTACTTCTTTGGAGTCATTATTTTTCATAAGCTTATTTCTAGTAGACATGGGAGTTCCAATTGGTCCTGAATCTTCCATTCCAAACTTTTTTAATATCTTCTTGATATACTTAGATTGAGTGATATAAATATCATTTTTGTTCTATTGAATCTGCAATCCAACAAAGAATTTTATCTCACCAAACATGGACATTTCAAATTCTTTTCTCATTTCTTTTGAAAATTATTTTTATAAGTCATCAATTCCTATAAATAGGGTATCATCAACAAATATTTTTGCCAATACAATCTTCTTATCTGATCCTTCCTTGATATACAAACTACTGTTATCATTTGTTCTTTAAAAACCAATCTATATCAAATAGTTATGTAGTCTTTCATACTAGGCTCTAGCAACTTGTTTGAGACCATATAGTTCTTTGTGTAATTTTCATACCATGTCCCTTTTATTAGGATCTACAAAACCTTCTGGCTGTTCAATGTAGACTTCCTCATCAAGAATTCCATTCAAGAATGCATATTTAACATCCATCTAGTATACTTTGAATCCTCTGTGAGCTACATATGGAAGTAGAGTCCTAACACCTTCTAATCTTGAACCAGGGGCAAAGATTTCACCATAATCAATATCTTCTTCTTGAGAATAACCTTTACATACTAGTCTCTCTTTATTTCTAGAAACTTTTCCATCTTCATTTAGCTTATTTCTGAATACCCATTTTGTGCCAATTACATTTTTGTTCTTAGGCCTAGGAATAAGAGTCCAAGTATTGTTCTTCTCTGTCTTTTCTATCTCTTCATTCATAGCCTCAATCCAAATTTCATTTTTTAGAGCATCTCTAACATTTTTTGGTTCAAATTCAGCAAGTAAACATGTACCTTTTAATTTGCTTCTTGTCATTGTTCTGTCTGATTTGTCTCTAATGATCTAATTAGGTGCATAATGCCTTTTGACATATTTTTTCAATATAGGTTCATTGGTTTTTGAATTAATTTCACTATCTTCACTATGAACTTCAGCTTCAAGCTCGAGTCCTATTTGTGGCTTGGGTTCATCAAACTTGGTTTAAACTAGCTTGGTAGCTTCTAATTGTGACTCAGATCCCTGTGACTTGGTTTGCTCTTTCTGCAACTTGGTAACTATTAGAGATTTGGAGTATTAGGTTCATAGTAGATGAATCTTCTATAATCCTTTGGCTCCTTTTTGCTTTCTTCTTCATTCCTTTTTGTAAACTCATCAATTCTTACATGTGCACTTTCTATTATCTTATGAGTGGTCGAATTCAAACATTTGTATGATTTACTTCTATATGAGTATCCTAGAAATATGCCTTCATCACCTTTTACATCCAAATTTTCTTTCTTAGATTCTTTCAAGATATAACACTTGCTACCAAATACTTTGAAGTAACTTACATTGGGTTTGTAGCCATTCCATAGTTCATAGGGAGTTTGGTTTGAGTCTTTCTTCAACTGAACTCAATTCAAAGTATGAACTATAGTATTGATAGGTTCCCTCTAGTATTTTATAGCAACATTCTTTTCAATCATTAGTGTTCTTGCATAATCCACGATGGATCTATTTCTTCTTTTAGCAATTCCATTCTGCTGAGGTGTACTAGGGGCTGATACTTGTCTTTTTATTCCTCTTTCAATGAAAAAATTATTGAATTCATTGGAGATGAATTCACCACCTTTGTCTAATCTTAAACACTTAAATCTCTTTCTAGTTTCTTTTTCACTCTTGCTAGATACCATTTGAATTTCTCAAAGGCTTCTGATTTTTCTTTTAGATACATCACAGTCATCATTCTAGAATAGTCATCAACAAAAAGAATGACGAATTTCCCCCCACTATAACTTTCTATTCCAATGGGTCCACATAAGTCAGTATGTAGAATTTCTAGGACTTCTTATGACTGATAATTTTTTCTCTTAAAACTAGTCTTTCCCATTTTACCAATTTGGCAATTTTTGCACAATCCAACATCAGGTTTCTTTAAACTACAAATACCTTTTACTCTTTTATGTTTTCTTATCTTGATCAAATTATCAAAGTTTACATGACATAGTCTTCTATAATATAACCAAATTTCTTCTACTTGAGCAAAAAAACATGAGCATTCACCAAGCTCAAGATAAAATAGATTAACTTTAGTTTTCTTGCTTGATCCAACTAGATTTCCTTTATCATCTAGTAGTTTTCTTTTGCCATTCATGAATTCTACCTTGAATCCAATGTTGTTTAGTTGTGCCACACTCAGTAGATTATGGTTTAGTTCTTCAACCCAATAGGCATTATCACATACAAGTTCATTGGTTAATGTGATATGACCTTTTCCTTTTATGCAACTAGGTTCATTGTTTCCAAATCTTACACTACATCCATTAGAGTATTGAAAATTTTCAAATTTTATTTTATCACTAGTCATATGTTGTGAAAATCCACTATTAATAATCCATGTAACATTTTTTATAATATGAGAAATAAGTGCCATCTTATCTTCTTCATCATTAGATTCATCTTTTACAACAATGTACACCATTTCATCTTCACTATTATCAAAATTTTTAGCCATGAAACAACTTTTCTTATCTTTTTCCTTGTAGGATTTGTGACCTTTTAATTCCTTCTTTCCTTTGTATTTGTGGGATTTATTTTCATCGTTTCTTTCTTTGTTTGTACACGTAGCAACAATATGACCAATTTCTTAACAAGAAAAACATATTAGAGGGATTTTACCTTTGTATTTTCCTCTGCCTTTGGAGTATTTCTCTACAGGTAGGGCTTCAAAAATTTCAAGATTAGTATTAGAACTTTCTTCAATTTCTTCCTCACTTCCTGATTGATTTGCCATTGGTTTCTTTCTTTTTTTTTCTTTGAGTGAGAGTTTGGCTTCAAATGCAAACTCAATATTTTTGGAAATAGGATTTATCATAGTTATCTAGCTCAAAAGCTGTCAATCTTCCAACTAGAGCATCCAATGTTAATTTTTTATTTGGATCACATCTCATTTTTTGAATAGAAGATACTCTAATTGCATAGATACGAAGAAGAGTTTTGAGTACCTTACAATAGTTTTATCTTTAATGTCTCCTCTAGATGCTTTGATTGCACTTACACTAGCTTTGATTCTTTCCACATATTTTGCAATATTTTCATCTTCTCTCATTCTCATTTGGTCAAATTATCCTCTGAGACTTCCTTCCTTAGCTGTTCTTACATTATCATCTCCTCCATAGATATCTTTTAGCTTGGTCCACATTTCATAAGTAGTTTTACAATCTTTTACGTCATCAAATTTAGCATAACTAAGAGCAGATGCAATATTAAACATCATGATGTTATGGTTCTTCATCTCAATAATGTCTTCAACTAATAATGTTCCAGTGAGAATTTTATATTTAGTATCAAGATACTTGCAACGTGAATCATTGGTAGTAGCTAGATGTAACCTCATGAGTCCTTGCCATGCAGCAAAATTGTCTTTGTTGAGCTTTGGAATATCTATTTTATAAGACACCCTAATCTTTAGCTTAGGTCCTTGAAACCTTCTATGCAAGAACCAAAATCTCTGATACCAATTGCTAAAAATATAAGAGGAGTAACTAAGAGGGGAGGGGTGAATCAATTACTACTAAAATAAATTCTAGATCCCTTAGATTTTAGTACAAATTACAATCTGAAAACTAAATACTGTTGATGCTATGTAAACATACATAAAATATTGTAAATTGATAAATACTGAATGTACTTAGTAACCAATTGACTTTGTAGATCTTAAGATAC
The DNA here is from genome assembly GCA_028749045.1 of Cupressus sempervirens. NCBI lineage: Eukaryota > Viridiplantae > Streptophyta > Pinopsida > Cupressales > Cupressaceae > Cupressus > Cupressus sempervirens. The sequence goes on from CM053787.1 coordinate 253,658,368, forward strand.
TGTTAGTGATTACTTAATCTTAATTGTAAGCATGAAAGAAATAACATGAACACATATGACACCAAGATTTAATGTGGACACCCAATTTGGGAAAAAGCCACCAATTGTAACTAGTTACTATTTTTCACTCTTTTGAAATGAGCCTTGTTAGGATGCAACCTTGTTAAAAGTTACAAAACACACTGTTAGGTGTGGCCTTATTAAAGGTTTTAATTACCTTGTTAGGAGTGGCCTTGTTAGAGGTCTTAAAAAAATTCAATAGAATTTCCACCTTGTTAGAGTATTTACAAATGGTTATTAAACCAACTCTATTAAGAGATTTAGATAATTGCTATAATGTTTAGAGAGTAACAATGAAATGACCTAATTGAGATGCAACTAAGTTTTTAATTATAGATCTCTATTTTGGCTTGTACTAAATCCTTTTTGATCAAATATAACTTTTTTGATTCACAAGGATGTTATTCTTATGCTTCAAGTTCACTTCCTCTCTTCATCTCTTGCATTTTATTCATTACAACTTTCCACACTTTGAAATCACAACTTGAAATTTTACTTATACCTTTCATATTGTCAAGTTGACTCAAATACAATTTAGAATAACTAATATTCATCACCTTAGTCAGCTAGAATCAATAGATAAATTAATTAAGATTCATATGCCAAAAAGAGAAAAACCTTCATTAGTTGACCTAGCTTTGTAAAAACCAACTCAAAAGTGATTTCCTGTGTTAACTAATAGAGGCTCGGTTAACACTATGAACTTGCAAAAATCCTTTGGTAATTGAGTGAGCTCAGTCAACACTAATTCCATCTAAATTTTCTTCATTAATCGACTGAGCTCGATTAACACTCTTTTTCTGCATGAATTCCTTTGACACCCAAGTGAACTTGGTAGATACTGACTTCTACGTAGAAACATTGAGTAGATATGAAAAAATATCTTCACTACCCCAGTGATCTCAACATCCACTGACTGACAACTAATATGACATTTGTGTAATACCAAAGACAACACACAATTAATCAATTGTATCCAACATTATGTATCTATTTCAAACTGTAATTTGAACTAGTTGAACTGAAACAATACTTAAACTTTTAGTTGTATATTTTCAAACTTGAACATTTATACTTCAAAACTGAAATATACTTAAACCTAAAAATAGGAAAAACTAAAAATTGAACTTATACTATTTTCAAAACATGTGTCTTTTATCTATGCTTTAGAGTAGTATGTTTTATGGTTATTATAGCATCTTGTATCTTGGATACTATTGTAGGATGGTATCTAGGATGAGATCTTTTGTTAGAGGTCATAGCCTTGGCTATGGTAGAGGTCATCGATGAGACAAAAACATCAGTGTACACGAGTCTATCCATGAAGGCCCTAATTAGGAAGAGGATAGGGGAGAAATTATATTAATGAGCAATAGGAAGAAAACCATAGAGAGCATCAGGCCAACTCATAGGCAGTTGACTTGAGGAAAATGATGAAGACCATCATTAATCACCTACCTCCTCTTCATGGTTAGGATGGAACTCATCAGGTAGGACATGAGCATAGACCTAGGTCTAGGAGTCCTCGAAGGGACCATAAGAGATCCATTGTAGCTTCTCAAATGAAGGACCTTAAGAGGTCTAAGGTCAAGCCCTTTAATGGGCATGGTTCAGGTTATGTTTTTGAGCAGTGGCTTATTGCTCTTGAGAAGGTTTTTCCTATTTAGGAATTTGACACTAATGTCAAAGCAGGTTTTCTATTACCAACATGGAGCTCTTTAGAGCCATTTGGTGGACCATCAAAAAGAAGAAATTAGGAATAAACATGAACAATGTCACATGGGAGTTATTCTTGGAAAAATTTCGTGAGTGATTCCTACCAAAGAAATGGAGCCAACATAGGGAAAATGAATTCCACAACCCAAGGTAGTTTACGATGACTGTAGTAGAGTATGAGCACAAGTTTTATGAGCTCATGCCCTATGCGGGAACTAGTGATAACCCAATATAGTTGGCACAACATTTCATTAGAGGCTTGACTAACCATCTAGTTGGGGGTGTTAAGGTATTTGAGCCTATAACCCTCAAAGATGCAATACATCAAGCCATTCTTGTAGAGCAGTGTGCCAACCTAGGACATGGGGGTTTTGTGGGAAACCTACAATATCAAGATCTAAGGGTAACGAAAAATTGGGTGGGAATAGGAAACCTACTTTTCCTAAGGGGAATCAGAACCAACAACAACCTTAGCACAAACAACAATAGAAGGGATCATACCCTAAAACATAGAGTGATGGTAGTGATTCTAACTCTAGGAACTATTGCAATGTACAACACAATAGGTGAAGCCAAAAAACGTAGCCTACACAGAGCAACCAATATTTTGCTAGTAAGGGTAGCTACCTGTAGTAGAGTGCACCTCTAGCAGGGAGGGGATCTAGTAGAGGCACTGGATGATATTCTTATGGGAAATTTGGACACATTGTAATCCAATATCCATAGCATGCATCTTAGTATTTAGGTTCTAGGCTAGCAACATTTGAGCCCATAGTCAGAGATGTAGGTAGAGCTTACAGGGTATTTGCGATGATAGACCACCACTAGGTAGATCATCAAGGGACTATGGTTGAGACTACGAGAGATATCTAAGGTACCCTTCTCTCTATATTATTTTATTTAGGTGCTATAGACTCTTTTACTTTACCATTATTGGTTTCTATGTGTAAGTTGGAAGTATTTAAGTAGGATTTGGGCTAGCAAGTGGAACTAGCCTTAGGTGCTAGGGTTTTCATAGATCCTATAGTTCATAAGTGTGAACTAAGCTTAGGAGAGTTTGTAATGTTAGTTAACCTTTAGGTAATTCTTCTTGGCTCTTACAATGTGGTCATAGGTATAAATTGGCTTAGCTCTCATAGAGCTAGTATAGATTGTAGAAAGAAGACCATTGTGAGTTAGGATGATCAAGGGAAAGATGCAGAGATTATAGGGATATAGAGACCAATATCTCTATAGATGATATCTAATATGCAATTAAAGAAAATATTTCATAAGGGATGTAAGGTATTTGCTATTACAGTAAGTGAGATGAAAGAAGAAGACCCTGTAGGAAACACTATAGACAACCCTATGATATAGGAATATGAAAATGTCTTTCCTAGTGAGATTTTGAGCATGCCCTCGAAGAGAGATATTAATTTCAGCATTGATCTCATTCTAGGAGTGGAGCCTATTTCTAGAGCTCCTTATCATATCACCACTCATGAATTGAGTGAGTTGCACCTACAGCTTGAGGACCTTCTGTCCAAAGGTAATATCAGATTGAGTGTATCACCATGGGGACCTCTAGTGCTTTTTGTGAAAAAGAAGGATGGTTCATTGTGCATATGTATTGATTATAGACAACTAAATAAGGTGAAAATAAATAATAGGTATCCTTTACCAAGGATTGACCATTTATTTGATTAGATTAAGAGAGCTACAGTGTTCTCCAAAATTGATCTTAAGTCAAGATACCATCAACTTCACATTTGGAATGTTGACATTAAAAATACCACCTTCTAAAATCACTATGGGCACTATGAGTTCATAGTAGTTCCTTTTGGGATGACAAATTCTTCATTAGTTCTCATGTGTCTGATGAATAGAGTGTTCTATTCCTATCTTGATAGATTTTTACTTGTGTTCTTAGATGATATAGTGATATATTCTAGATCCCAGAAGGAGCTTGAGGTACATCTACATTTGGTTTTGCAGTGCTTGAGAGATAATCAACTTTATGCCAACTTGGAAAAGTGCAATTTGTTTCAACTAGATATATAGTACTTAGGGAACATCATATTAGGTGAAGGTATCTTTGTAGACCTTGTAAAGATTTAGGCAATAATAGATTGGCCCACATCCACTACCATGTCAAAAACTCATAGTTTTATGGGTCTAGCTAGTTACTATCATAGATTCATCCAAAACTTCTCCAGAATAGTATATCCTATCACTTTCCTTTAGAGGAAAGGAAAGAAGTTTTTATGGACAAAGAAATGTGAGGAAACATTTCAAAAGCTCAAGGAGCTTTTGACTAGTGCACCTATCTTATCAATACCTGATCCAACATGTGAGTTCATGGTGTGTACAGATGCTTCCCTTGAGGGGATTGGAGTAATATTGATGCAAGATGGATGGTTGATTGAATATGAATTACAAAAAATCAAAGAACACAAGCTAAATTATCCTATGCATGATCTTGAGTTAGCTATGGTAGTTCATGCCCTAGTGAGATGGAGACACTTCTTAGTGGGACACAGATTTGAACTTCATAGTGATTATCATAGTCTATAGTACATATTCACATAATGTAATTTGAATGCTAGGAAAAGGCATTGGATGGAGTTTCTTTGTGAGTATGACTTCAAGGTGAAGTATATTCAAGGAAAGGAGAACATGGTAGCTAACATTTTGAGTTGCAGGAGACATAAGACACTATTTATGACTCTTACTGTGGATTTGAGGAGCCAAATACTTTTGGCACTTCCCATAGATACTTGGTATCAGGAGGTGAGTAGAGAGATATATTTAGGGAGACCATTGGAGGGTAGGTTTTCAGATCATGTTTTGGAGTTAGATGGCCTTTTGTGACATTCAAGAAGGATCTATGTACCACTACTAGATGAGCTTTGTACATTGATCCTATCAGAGGCTCATCGTACACTTTACTCAACACATCCAAGTGTCAAGAAGATGCATAAAGAATTACAAAATCTATTTTATTGGATGGGGATGAAGTTTGATATCACTAATTTTTTGGCTAGGTGTCTTGAGTGTCAAAGAGTCAAAGTAGAACACCAGCATCCAACAAGGCTTTTATAGCTAAATCTCATTCATTCATGGAAGTGAGACATCATCTCTATGGACTTCATATTATAATTACCTATGACTACTCATCGACATGATGCTATCATGGTCATCATCGATCAATTGGCTAATGTGGCACATTTTTCATTGATGAGGTAATCCTACACTACATCTTCTATAACTAATGTCTTCATGCATGATATCATGAGACTACATGGAATTCCCTAGAAGATCATTTTAGATATTGATCTTGTATTCACTTCCACATTTTGGACATCACTGCAGCATGATCTTGGAGTGCAGTTGAACTTCAACTCAACTTATCACCCAAAGAATGATGGGCAAACCAAGAAAGTGAATCAGGTTCTAAAGGATATGTTCAAGATGTATGTGATGGATAGACAAACTCTTTGGGAGAACTATCTTTACCTAGTGGAGTTTTCTTATAAAAATGTATATCATAGTTCTATTGGCATGGTACCTTTTGAGGCCTTGTATGGTTTTCCTTCTCATAAAAATTTAAGTTGGGATAGTCTTGACGATTGCATCTTGTTGGGTCCTCAGATGCTTTGAGATATGGAGCAATAGGTAGTGTGCATTTGTGAGCACATGTCTATGGCCTAGGATAGACATAAAAAGTATGCTAATGCTCATAGTACGGATAAGAAATTTTCTATGGGAGAGAAAGTTTTCTTGATAGTGCATCCATGGAAGAGTTTTCTCCATTATGGAAAGGGTTCGGAGCTCGAGCCTCACTTTGTGAAACCATTTGAAATTCTTGATAAGATAGGTCTAGTTGCCGACCATCTTACATTGCCACCCAACCTAGCTCACATTGATGATGTTTTCCATGTTTCTGTACTTAGGCAGTATATTCCTAATGTGGTACATGTTCTTGATTGGAATGTGTTATAGGTAGACGATAGGCAATTGGCTTTGGAGCCAATTTTCATTCTAGAGTAGTGGGAGTTGACCCTTAGGGGTCAAACCATAGAGTAGGTAAGGGTCCAATGTGACCAACTGATGAGTCATTAGCTATATGGGAGGATACATCTAGCTTACGAGATTTACATCCCCACTTGTTTATAGGCTTCTAGGAGTAAGCCTAAGTCTAGGGGGTGGATGTAGTGCCTACCCTAGTGTATATTTTGTTATTATTGCCGAAATCTTTTAGGCCAGTTTATGCTTGATGATTAGTAGCATTATTTTTTAGATTATTAGATATTGTTCACACTTGGTTGATTTTATGATGAGACTACTTGGTACTATTTACTTTATGTATGCATGATTATACCTTAATGATGATGATTATAGTGATTTCAGTAATTTGGTGATGATTAGTTAGATGGATTATTATACGTATTTACTTATGGATACTTAACCCATAATGCATGTGTGTGGTGTGTGTGTGTATATTTTCTTATGTGTGACGTTTTTGATGTGGTTAAGGAAGGGAGTTGTTGTCACTTGCTAGCCAAGATCTACATGATGCACCACTTCTTTCCATTGCCTATTTAGTTTAGATTATATGTGTTTTTACATGCATGAATTTTATATAGATTGTAGGTACTAGGTATCGACTTCCCTAAATTGCCAGGATGAGCATACCCTAACACAATATCTCAATGGTAAAAGAGGGGATTTAAATTCTTCAGTCCAAATCCTAAACCTTTAAACCAATTGTCCTAGAAAATTAGGACAAGTATCTAAGATGATTACCTTTCCAAATGCATCATATGATGTAAATTTGTGATTATAACCCTAGAATTTGATCTTGTATGTGGTATTTTATGTTGGGTATTCGTATTTCGTCTTATAGGTTTTTGATTATTTTTCTATTAATATTTATTTAATGAAAATTAAAAATTAAATTAATGAAAATTATTATGATATTCTTAATATTTAATTGTATTTAATTAATTAAAAGAATTAAATTTAAAGAGAAAATTATAAGTCTAGTTTGAGAGCGTATCAATATTTATTTAATTTAATAATAATATATTTAGGAAATCTTTTTTAAATAAATGTTAAATTTTATTATTACTTAAAGTTAATAAATATTTTATCAATTAACACTTCAAAAATAAATTAAAGAGTGAAAAAGAAATGAAGTTATTAAAGATATTTAAAATTGCATAAAGTATGCATGAAGATCATAAAAGATAACCGAGAGTTAAAAAGTTGTGATCAAGGAGCTCCCTTGGGTGATCACACAATGAGTACCCAAAATTTAGAGGAGAGCTCCTTTTTATAGCATTTGAGGGTCCATTTTCCAAGGAGTAGGAATTTTGGAGAAGGGAATTTTCAGAGAGAAGGTTTTGAGAGAAGAGATTTCTTTCACAATCTTTGGGTGTTTGTGAATTTAGCATCATAACCAAGTAGATCATTGTGTTTTGATCACCTAGTTAATTATGTTATTTTATTATTCCTATCTTCTTCATGATTGTAAATTGTTTATCCAAATTTCATTGTGATGAATCTTTCAATATTGTATTTTGGAATTATTGGTATGCATGTGGGTTTCTTCTATACACACAAAGATTAAAATATCATTAGAACCCTCTTTCAGTAGATTTAAAATTGAAAATTAAACTAAGAAGTGTTTTGAATGGATTGGAAATTTTATATTGAAAATTTTTATGGTATGCCATATTTTCCCTATCATAGAATTGCTAGAATTGTTATAAAAAATATATAGTAAAAAAATTGTGGGAGGGATTTTGTTTTAGATTTATATAAACAACCAAAATTGTAAAAAGAAATTATATTAAATGAGACGATGGGATCCCCATGCCCCCACCCCCTGTACCTGCTATCGCTACCCTTAAGTCTCGACAACAGGTATACAACTACTCGTAGCAACAATAATACTACTATCTGTGACAATAGAATAACCTGACGTTGTAGGGTATAAGGTCGGTGGGCCTTCAAAATATATACCATGTTATATTTTTTTAATTATTATTTTAATATATTTTAATTGTATTAAATTTAATTATTAATTATTAAATAATTTTATTTAATAAATTTAATAATTATTAATTATTTAATAATATATATATATTATTAACATCATTTTTAAAAATAATTATTAATTAATTAAATTACATTTAGTTTTAATTAGGTTGAATTAATAATACATATTTTTTCTTAAATAACTTTTAATTTATTTAGTTTTATTATTATTAATGTTTGTTTCCTAATAATATGATAATTATTTTAGATTAGTAATCATTATTTTAATAATTTAATAAAGAATTACCTTTAAAGTATTTAGAACATTTAATTGTAATCAGATGAGGGTAATTGTGCATTTTATTCAAATTCAAGAAATGGGTTATATAGTTAAGGGTAAAATGTAAAAATTCATATGTTTGAAAACTTACATTAAAATGAAAATTCAAACCTTACTATTAACTCAACTATGTGTTTTCAAAGTCAAACAAAACTATGAAACTACTCTGTTATTTGTATTTTGTCTTATGTTTTGGGTTTGGGTTGACTAGAGTGTTGACCAGTTTTAGGATGTCTGCCAGAGGCTTGGGAGTTCCGTGTTTGTGATATTATGATGATTTGAACTTGATCTTTTAGACTCAACCATGGTAATGTGTTAGTATGCTCTATGATGAGTTTGGTTATATTGTTCATTATTGCTTTCAGTGTCCTTGTATGATTATGAGATAATTGGTATGACATATTTGTCTTGACCTTTGAGTCTTCAATCAGTCATGTTTGGGATACTTTCCAGTTACTTGTGAAGAACTAAGGGATTATTGCAAATTATATTTTAATGCTTTCTATGCACTTGTATAGGACTGAGGTAAATACTATGATTATTTGATTTGTGATTTTATGAGCTTAGGGTAGGTTATCTATATGTAATGTTAGGAAGTGGCTTGCAATGGAGGTTGGGGCCCAAAGTGACTATCAGGGTAATCCATTATAACTTGTTTAATAAGTGAAAACACTACACTAAATGATAGTAAAATGAACCTAATAAGAGTCTTTGTATGTTCTCACCCATGCCCCGAGTGCTAGTACAAACTAGGATGGGAGTAGAGAGAATGCTTGTTTGCGTCCATGCATTGTTAGTATGCCTTGTTAGTATGAAAGGATACTCACATAGAGTCACTAGGGGGCCAGGGTCAAGTTAGACTATCAGGGTAAACTCTAGCCACTTGCCTACTTACATAGTAGATTCCTTACATGTCTTTGTGTGTCTCTAGGTCTAGATGTTGATTTATCTTGGAACCTTTGAGTTAGATTACTTTTTGGCTTTCCTAGATATAGATAGTACTTTTGATTTTGGGACTGATATCCTATTTGGGACTTGAGACTATCTTCTTAGTGCAGTGGACGTGGACCTTTTTTGGTTACCACAAGGTCAAGTGGTAGTTCTTTTTACTCTAACCATTGAGATTCGTCTGTTGATGCCGTAGCTGGAGTTCCTTGTCTACATTTCTTTTCATTCTATATTTGTGTATTATGATGGATGATTTCACTTATTGTATTGTACTTTGTTTCGTGGATCCAAAAGGGATGATGTAATCTATTGTTATAAATGTATATTCTTTTAGCCTTTCATACCCTGTGACATGTACAGTGGATGATTGTGCATTCCAAATTTTATTACCAAGTGGCATTCAGAACAAATGTATTTTATTTAAGTGGAATGTAATTGTTGTTGTACTTTCATATGGATGTGTTATTTATTTGACTTAGTATTATTTATATTTAAATGTGATTGAATGTCTTGGTATCCTTAAGGAATGTAATATGTTACATTTGCTTATGTATGATTGTATGTTATTGCTTCCACTACTTTATGATCGATGTGTATGTTATTCTTTCTTTTAAATTTTTTTTTTTGGAAAACTTAGTAAAATTTTAGGTTAATTATTTTGGATCCCTTGGCAAGGTGTTACAATTATTATACATAAAGCTCATATATCATGTGTTTATCAATATCATAGTTTTCATGCTCAAGCTATCCTCATTATATACCATTCTAATTATTTTGTCTAGTTAGCTTTAAAGATGAAACTTTTAAACCCTCATCTGAAATATATTACCAAAACTTTCTATTTGAGGTTTAACATCAAAGATTTCATCCCTAAATTGCTAAGTAATATAATTGACAAGGCAATTCAATTCCTTAGGCCCAAAATGCCAGATCTTGACCTCATACCCTGTACTCTATGATATAGATAAGTCTTTACATTATCCATGTAAAATATATGCTAACTAATACATTAAATCTAAAAAATACAACTAAATCATATAATAACTTTATTCTATCACAATCCAAAATTATGGTTAATGATCATAATCTAGTGAAGCTCACTAATTAAAATAATACCTCTACTAATAGTTTTTTTAAATTATACTTATGCAATTTTCTCATTGTACAAAAAAAAAAACTATACTTAAATCCATGCAACCTTACCATATGATAGTTTTTTGATAAATGACAACATCCATGCCTTCATATCTAACTACTTACTGACACTTTCCTATTACCATAGGCATTCCAATAGGCTTGCAATTTTCAAAGCAAAATCTTGCTAATAGTTCTTTAAGGAACATAGTTTGGAATATGAAGATACCATAATTGTTTTGATTTATTTGTAATCCTAAAAATTAATTCATGTCACCAATCATAGAGATATCAAATTTACTTTTTATTTCATCAGAAAATTTATTGCTTACCTCATCATTTCCTTCAAAAATTATATCATCCACAAATACCTCAATAATGAGTAAACCATCTTAGTTATCTCTTAGTTATAGGTTACTTTTTGCATTACCTTTCTTGAATTCCAATCTTTTCAAGTGTCTATCCAACCTCACATACCCATCTCTAGGTGCTTACTTTAACCCATACATTTCTTTCTTTAACTTACATACCATGTATTTTTGTTCTGTCAATGGAAATACATCAAACTTCTCATTGTAAACTTCTTCCTCAAGTTCTCCATTCAGGAAATTTGATTTAAAATCCATCTGATACAGTTCAAAAATTTTGTTAGATGGATAGCCCAAAAATAATCTTACTACTTCTAATATTGTTAATAGAGAAAAGGTTTCCTTCAAATCTATACCTTCTTGTTGTGAATATCCTTCACATACTAGTCTTTCATTGTTTCTTAACACTTCTCCTTAATCATTCATTTTGTTTCTAAACTACCACTTTGTTCGTCTAATATTCTTATCTTTATCCTTGGGGACTGATTCCCATGTATAGTTCTTATCAATTTTCATAAGTTCTTGCTTCATAACATTAATCCAAGATTCATCTTTGCATGCTTGATCTATATTCTTAGGTTTAATTTGTAAAATCAAACAAATTTCATTTCTCATATTTCCTCTGGTTAATATTCCACTACTTTTACCACCAACAATCTAATTTTTAGGATGATTTGTAGTTACATACTTTGGTGTTCTTTGTTCTTCTCTAGGCTCATTAAGTTGAACTTGATTTCCATCATCAGACATAAAGAATAGTTCCTATTCTACATTCTAATTTTGAGCTAACCTCTTACTTGTACTTGTACTAATATGTATCATCTTGAGTAACACTAAAAGATTCTTTATTGTACTTGAAATATTTCATTTATTATGATATTCACACTCTCAACAAATTTCTTTTGCCTCAAGTTATAGCATAAATAAGCCTTACTTTCAGTTGAATATCCAAGAAATGTACCTTCATCACTTCTAAGATAAAATTTGTTGGTTTAAGTAAGTATTTACTTATTACACTTACTTAAGTTTTACTTAGGTTAATGCATTATTTAATTATTTTGCATTATTTTATTATTATTTTAGGTGAGACACTTAGGAGTTTGTGAACTCTCATTGAGTTGCGCAACTCTAATTATGCACATGGTGTCTACAACACATGAGTATGCATCATTTACTAAGTTGTCATGTTGACAACACAATTATCAACACTCATCATTTAGCACATGTTGTCTACACCACTGATTTGTGTGCTACACCATTGTAGGCTTATCCTCACATCATCACACTTAATCCTGTGCTTAATGGAGGGTAATCCATATCTAGTGGACATGTGCTTGGTTGTATGACATATCATGATGCTAACTTCTATGCATTCTAGAAGCTCTCTTGAGACCTTTATATTCAGACACTCCTAGTGTACTCTTGGAATCCAGTTATTGAATGAATATCATCATTCTGATCATACTCTGTCTATTTTGGTCTACTGTGTGCTTGTGTTGAGTTTTTTAGTTCTTGGGTGAATTCTAGCCTAAGCCAAATTCTTACAAAATTCCCTTATTTTATCATATCCTTTGTTATAACAATTTCTTTAAAAAATTCCCAAAATACTTAACATTAGGTGTATGACCAAACCAAATCTCATAAGGTGTTTTACCTGTTCCTTGTCTAACCTAAACTTTGTTTATGGTGTATACTTTGTATTTACCACTTATCTCCAATGTACATGTGATACCTTACCATAATTTGTATTTACCACTTCTCTCCAATGTATAGGTGATACCTTACCTTCAAGTAACTTAACCTTTCTACCTCATAAAATTTTCTATTCCTTCTTTCTGCTATACCATTCTATTGTGGTGTTTTAGGTGTTGAAGTTTGTTTGTGAATACCATTGTCTTTATAATATGCATTGAACTAATTAGATTTAAATTCTCCACCTTTGTCAGATCTTGAATATCTTATCCTTAGTTCTAATGCATTCTCAATTTTTTCTGAAAAATCTTAAACTTATTAAATGCCTCATATTTTTCTCTCAAGAAAGAAACCCACATCATCTTGTAAAATCACGAATGAAAAGTATAAATTTTCTCTCACCATAGAATTTTTGTGTTTTAATAGGTCCAATAATTCTATGTGAATAATCTCCAACTTCTCTCAAGTAGTAAAAGTTTTTCTCTGCAATGTACTCCTATCTATTTTTCCATCACACATTCCTTGCACACTAAGTTAGAAGGTTTTACAATCTTAGGTAGATCTCTGGCTGCAATAGAATTACTCACCTTCACTGTGTTATCAAAGTTTATATGATAAAATCCTCTATTCCATAACCAACTGTTATCATTTTTTGAAATAAAATAACTTATCTTAGTGGGGTTTAACTAAAAAACATTACCTCTAGTCATTATGCCAGTGACAATATCATTTCCATGCTTATCCTTATTTGAATATTTATTATCAGTGAATTGCGAATGGTATCCTCTTATTGTTAATTTGTCCAATGCTTAACAAGTTATGATTTAGTCCATCAACAAAGAATACATCACCAATATTCCCTCTATCATCAAGAGTTATACAACCTTAGTTTTTATCATGAAAGGTGCACTGTTAGCAACTCTAAAAATACCTTCACCATAGCTTGTTAATTAAGTAAACTTGTATTTGTCACCTGCAATGTGACATGAACAACTATTGTCTATAATCCAATCTATTTTATTTTTTTCAATATGTAAAACAATTATTTTTATTCTTTTAAAACAAAAACTAGACTATTTCATCTTCATCATCACTATCAACAAAATTAATATTTCCAACATCTATCTGATCATCACTAACTTGGAGAAATTCATTAGGAATTTTTTATTTGTCAGGTCTAGGATTCACCTTAGGATCTCTTGTAGGACATCTTGATGTAAAATTACCTATTTTTTAATAGTTATAGCAATGCATAGGCATATTACCTTTGAATACTCATGTACCTCTTTTGTCTCTCTTTGCAATTACGGCTTCAAGCATCCAACTCTCCATCTTTTTCATGAGTTATTATCCATTCCCCTACATATTCTCCAAGATTTTTGCTGGTGGTACTTTCACTCTCAGTTAATATTTTGTTGTCTCTATGTGCACTAGCACTTAAAGTAGTCTCAATTCTAAGAAAATCATATTTTATTCTTCTAGTTTCAAAAGATTACAATTTACCAATCAATATTTCCATATTAAAACCTTTAATAAGAGGAATAAATTCTTCAACTGCATTTGCCTTGTTCTCATAGGTGGTTGTCAAAGATCTCAAAATCTTTTGAACAACTTGATCTTCTATTATATTTCCTCCTATGCTCTTTATCTATGTAGTAATTTCAGTAATCCTCCACACATATTCTTTAACACTCTCACTTTCTTGCATTATCACATTATCCAACTTCATTTTCCAATTCTTCAACTTCTCTTTCTTTTTAAAATCATCACCTTCATATAAATTCTCTAACTTAATCCAAATTTCATGTTCTAGGTTAGGCTCCTTCACCTCAAAGAATTTTGATTTAGATAGGGTGTTGATAAGGGGTTCTCTTGCAATCATGTTGTACTAAAATATCTCCTTTTTCTCATTTGTGTACGTAGATAGATCATTTTCAGCTTTGACATGAAATTTATCCCTTGTAATCTACTAATAGTTGACTCCTGTATAGATTAGTTGTGTCTATATCTTGTTCTTTGAGTTGTCATAGTTATCACCATCAAATTTATGACTCACATTCTTGTAAGATATAATAGATCTCTTGAACATGTTAAGTTTCCTCCTCAAAGAGGACTTGATGCTTTGATACCAATTACTAAGAATTAAAATCCACACAATTTTGGGGGGAGGGGGTGAATTAGTTGCAATCAAATATAATTAAATCCAAACTTATAAATATGATCTCCAATACTTAAAACAATGATGCACAAAAACAAGAAACCTATTGTGGTCTCACAACACATGCCCCATTTCTCCTAGAAATAGGGACCCCATAGTAAATGTTTTTCCTACCAAGCTCCTAGTTTGGGGCCTTGGTCATTTTTGGACTTTACCCTAGCTTTGGGTCAAACCCATGTACTAGACTGGAGAGGTCCAGGCAACTAAAGAACTAGAAAAAATGGTGATTTTGTCCTCATGTGCTTCAAAGTGTGCACATGCACATGTGTGATTAGTGTGTGAGTGCATATTGCACCCCCCAATTTAGGGATGCACACATGTGCGTACCCTTGGAGGGTATGCACACTCAAAGGTGTACACTCTCAAAGGTGTACACCTATGGGGGATGTGTATAGAGAATCTAAGGTCTATATAAGATCCTAGACCTGCTCCATTCTCTTCATGTCGCATTTGACTCTAGTCAATCCCACAACTATGCATCTCTTTCTGTGTGCTACTCTACTCTCCATTTTCTCCTGCCTACCCATCAAAGACACAAGATCATACATCTAGATGAAGGTGTATACATGAAAACCTCCATGAGGTACACATGCACACACAAACATACATCTAAATAAACTAGAGCAAGACCTAAAAGAAAAGACATTTAAAAAAAAAAAACCTAACACCTTATGAAGGTGTACACATGCACACCTATGCACCTTCCAAAAAAATTAACTTAAACAAACAAAGAAAATAAAAATGCACAAGGTAAAAACCTTCATGAAGGTGCACATGTACACCTCCATTCTTTAAGAGGAAAAACAAAAACTTAACCTCCACCCCAAACTTGCACTGTGCATTTGTGTAGGTGCACAACTTCACCAAAAGGCTATTCAAAGGCCTAAAATGATGCAATTGAGCACCTATAAGGGTGTGCTATGTGTGATGAAGTGTATAAAAGGGAATGTTGGGGGGATGAACCACTTCTTGTCATGTTTTGACTAATTTTGACTTGTTTTGGGGTCAATTTTTGTCTCTTTTGGGTCAAGTCTTAATGTTATGAATAATATATGCTTCTCTTGTGCAGATAAGATGACATCATCATCCTCTTCCATGGTGTAGAAAAGATTGCTCTAAAATTGGTTGCATTAAAGTATTAAGTGGCACAAAGGAAATCAAGTTTTCAAGATGGACATTCAAGATTAAAGACATAGAACTCAAACATATAGACTAGAATGTGTTCCTCACAATCTTCAACAAGCCAAAAGAGAGTTCCACAATGGTATTGATAGTTATTTAGTTAGGCCTTGTTAATGCAACATCTCACCCAATATTAGTTCAATCCTTAGAGCTGATAATGACCCTTGCTAAACACTATGTGACTGAACAAAATGTTGTTAAGAACATCACAGGAGAGATAGTCATGGACCTCTGACCCTAGAACATTGAGAAAGTGTTTAATCTCCCAAGGGAAGATTAGTATTTTCAATTTTCATATGATGGGTCTGAAATATGGTATAGGGAAAGTTAGAAAGCCACAAAGAAAATAGTTCAATCCTCCTTCCTAATTGATAGAAAACTAGTTGGCCATAGAGTGGGGAAAGTTGATATGACAAGGGGATATATGCAAGATGATATTGGATATGAAATTATGCTATTGAGAAGAGTTATGAGATTCCCACTAGTAGAACACCTTCAAACCTCGATGGTCCACTTCATTAGAACCATCAAAATGGAAAACATGCCAATTGATTGGGCTACCATCCTAAGTGATAACCTAGATGGGTAGTTAGTAGCTATAAAAATGATCCATGTTTCTATATGACATCATATATGGTGTACTTATTGGCGGCTAGAACCACAGATTACCCAGGCCCTTACATAAAGAGAAGCATGCAAGATACAAATGCTTGGCTCTATGTGGTATATCCACAATTGGTAAAAAATAATCTTTTTGTGATGTGAAGTCTAATTCAACTTATAGGTTTATTCAACACGATTTCCCTCCAAATTATTTCTACAAAGGTTTGGGGGAAGCACCACAAGATGGGGTCAAGTGGCAGTGCCCTGCAGGGTCCTAGGGCAGTGCCCTAGGTGCATCACAATATAGGGTGGGGTTGAGGGGAAACGTCCCCACAAGGTTTTTTAGGGGTGACACCCCTAAAGCCAACAATGCCCTTATATTATAAAAGGCATCGACTACTATTTTTCTATTATTCTAGCCCTAATTTTGTAAGTGGCTAAAAGCTTGTATAAAAAGGCTTAGGGTTAGGGATTTTCATAGTGTGTGATGCACAAATTGGTTCTTGTAGTAGTATTGAGCTATAAGGGATTAAAGATTGCACTCAAGTTGTAATCACTTGATAATAATAATATTGGACTTGCTATTGGTGGACATAGCTAAGGGATTGGGTGAACCATATTAAATCTTGGTGCCTTGTGTTCTCTTTTATGTGATCTACTATTTTTTGGTATTGATTATATTTGCATGTAACTATTATTTTGTCTGAGGTTAATCCTTACAAAGCTCCCACTGCAAAGTGTGGAATATAGAGTGGTGAATGATAGTTTCATCTTTGCAATAATTAGGTTATTGAAGGTGACTATGCCAAAAAATGTTAGTAGAGGTAGCAGCTAGGATCACAAAGATCAGTGTCTACTTTATTTAGTTGAATACTTTCACCTATCTTTAGGTAGTTGGTACTCTACTATGCCCAAATAAGCTCCTAACATAGCCACTAGATAGGCTCATACTATTAAAGATTATGCACCAACTCACTTCTACATATGATGGAGTGAGAAGACAACACAAGAAGGCATCAGTTTAGCCCATCACAATTGGTACCTTTGAGGTGAAGGAAAAGAAAGATATTTCCACCTTTGACTCTAAGTGGGATCAATATCCGTTTGAAGAATACAACTCCCCTCTCCCATAATTTGATAACATTGGGATGGTGCAACACTTGGTAGAAAGAGTTTGTACACAAGGAAGCATTGGAAGATTATTAGATGAATGCTATGAATGACTATGATATTCATATAAGTGATTATTATAGAATGAATCTATACTTAGTAGAAAAAGTTCTAAAAATGAAGATCCCTCTTAAGACTATGGAAAAGGATATTGAAGATATCTTGGATCATCTATACAATAGAGTTAAAATCTATGACCAACCAATAATGAATGTTGAAATAGAAAGGGATGAAAATCATGATATAATTCAGCAGGCCAATCATGTTGTTAAGTTGACAAAGGAATAGATCAAGAAGCCATTTAGAATGGATCAAATTCCTTAGGTTATACCCCTATAAGCCACAACAAGGCCAATAATAGGTAAAGGTGCAAAGGTCACCATACCAACCTTCCCTTCTCAATCCCCAGTAAGGCTAGAAATGGTACACCAACATGAGAGGGAGGTGGAGTACTTTGAAACTGATTAGAGCAAGAAAAGGAAGAGAGTACCTTCTAAGGCAAGGAAGCAAACAACTCAAGCTCAAGTGCCTCCATGAGAATAGGTACAACCTCAACAAGTTGAGCCTCAAGTACAAGATATTGCACAAACACCTCTACAACTAGAACAACCAAAGGAAGAATATGTAGAGGAGTGGAGGGTACCACAAGTAGCAACTAAAAAGGAAGAAGTCTCCCCCTCATCTCTAAAGAAGGAAAGAGTTTGATCAACTATGGAAGAAAATTAGAGAAGGAGACTAAAGAAGTAAAAACTCTATTCATACAAGTGCTTGAGACCATCCTAGAAGAAAAGGATGAGTAAGAAGGGGAGAAAATAGAATTTGTCCCCTTAAGCCACAACACTTGCTTGGCTAAGGAAAAAAAAGAAGAGAGGAGAAAAAACTCCACAGTGACACCTCCATTTTCTCCAAGGGAGCCTAGCTAGGTCACAACTTGAGAAGATAAACAACAAAAATAGATAGCCAATATAGAGGGTCAAGAAAATGATGTCTTCGACCTCTCCAATTTTGATTTTATGCTAGCAGGCACTCAAATGGTGGGAGAGAAAATAAGAGATACTCTTATGAGTGAACCCTTAGGAGAGGATTGGAATCAATTATTGACTCTACCTCAAGGACCTCTAGGTATTCCACCACCACCATCTCAAGATTTGGTAGTCTTGGATAAGGGATTAGTGACTCTACTACCTCTCACTATCAAAATAGGAGAACATGCAACCAAGGAGGGGAAATTCATGCAACTACATGCCAATGAAGTATCTAAGTAAGGAAAAATAGTAGAAGAAATTCAAAAATCTCCTTAGGATATAGAGGTTGGCACCTTATCCATTGAGAAAAAAAAATTCCTTCTTCTCAGGATCTTTGTCAAAACAATTAGACTATGGAAAGAAGTGATAAGGGAAAGGATCTTGCTCAAGAACCAAACACTTTAGCCAAGTATATGTCACCTAGGGATACTACACAAGCATGGATGAAGAGCGAGGTTATGTTTCATAAAAAAATATAGTTGGACCTGACTACAGAGGAAGGAATGAAGGAATTAATAAAAGAAATAAAAAGGCCTAAGCCACCTAAGGGTGATGCGATAACATTGGCCTTCATAATGAAGAACCACGTTCAAGACCTACTTGCACATATTCACATTCCTCCTCCTCACACCAACATGAAAGAAATAACTCCTAAAGATAACCAAATCAAGGAGGTTATGTTGGGAAGGCCCTGTTATGGTGTCCACAACACACAACCCATTCCTCGCTAGGAATGGGGACCCCCTACTTTTTTTCGACTCCTAGACTCTCGATTCGAGAGTCGAAAGAAGAAAATTTGGTTAAGTTTGTGTCAAAAATTTGAAAACACACAAAAAAATCAAAAAGGTTGAAAAAATTGCAAAAAAAGAGTAAATAGTCAAAAAACACAAAAACATTTAAAAAAGAAAAAAAAGAAAAAAATAAAAAAAGATTTTTAAAAAAAAAATTAAAATTTTTTTTTTTTTTTTTTAAAATTTTGTACCACGCGCATGCGCAATCATTGGCACTACACATGCCACATTACGTGACATGCGTGCCAATTCATGCCACACACGTGCAATATGCACCATCGTGCTCATGTGAATTGGCATTGTGCGCATGTCATCATTGGCATTGCACGTGCCACTTTGCACCGCACATGCGCTAATTTGTGCCCCTGCGTGCACGATCATGGATGCCACATGTGCCAATTTGCATTGCGTGCATGAATTTGCATCGCATGCGTGAATTTTCTCTGCGTGTGTGCCACCATTGGTATCACACATGTGCGCCACCATAAATGCCACTCACACCACCTCTGCTACTCCTTGTGCACACATGCCACCCACCTCATAGCGATGCTCTTTGTCACATGCACACCACCAAGCTTACTTCGTGTGAGTGCCACGCCTCCCTTTCACCTTTGGTTTTGTTTGAGTAACTAGTTTTTGGATTTTTTGTTCCAGTGTCATTAGGGTTTGCCTTAACTAAGCATTTCATCTCTCCGGACTAATGTTTCCTTCTTTTTGTAGGTAAAAATGGTATCCTCAACTTGTCAAGATCTTAGCTTTTGACTCAGAGCTCAAAATTTAGAACCATTTACACCATTGGAAAGAAGAACTGAAGATCTAATTTTAGTCCCTAAAATAATGAGCCTTTGGCTGCCTAGTTTTAGGGATTGATGAAAGTTTCAACTTAAAATTTTGAGCAAAAGACCTCTAAAACAACCATTTAAAAATGCCTAGAAAAACTTGAAAAAAATAAATGAAAAAGTTTCAAACATTTGTTCATTTGGATCAGTTGGTTTCTTGTCAGGAAGGATAGGGTAGTTGGAGAGAAGACAAAGGTCAAAGATATAGAGGTTGGACACATGAAGTGGAAAGGGTTCCTCATCTTATGCAGCTCTTAATGACAAGATTCAACATAGGTGCCTTAGGATTTTAGATTGAAGGAGCAGGAGTTCATGTTTATGAAAGTGATTGGCTATAAAGAGGGCATAAATCATCAAAAAATAGGCAAAGAATGTATACAAAAAGTGATCTAAAACTCCATTTGAGCAAAACACAGAAACCATTTTCAAACTTAACAACTTTGATTTTTTGGTGATTTGAACTATCAAGGTGCACAGCTGTGCACGTACACAGGTTCATAGCTCCACATTTTTGAGCTCTACAGGTCCGTAGCTCCACATTTTTGAGCTCCATAGGTCCATAGCTCTTCAATTCAGAGGTGCGCCGATAGTTGATTGCCAGTTCCAAAAATAGCACTTTCCATGCATCGGGAGCGCATTTTGATGGCAAGTTAACTCCAACACATGCCTAGTGAACAGGAAACTTCTATTTTTGGTGTTTCCATGCACTTTCACTTTGACTGATGGCTTCCTCCTACTTTATCTCTCATGCTTTCTTTGTTTTTGACATGTAAAGGGCTCATGCATCCAATTAATGAATAAAATATGGATGGAGTCCCTCTAAGCACTAGTTAGATTGTTAGTTTGTATATATTTAATTTGTTTTAATATTTTAAAAGTATGTTATTGCATGAAGATATCTCTTACTCTCAACACAAATTGAGGAGATGATTTCTTATAAATACCCCATTGTAAAATGTAACAAGGGTCGTCGCTATTATGTAATAAAATTATGCTTTTGGTGCTAGCATTCAGAGTGTAGTTATTCTTGCCTGAATGTGTCATTGTTTTGTGGATTTTATTCATGAGATTGTGATTGAGCCAAAGGTTTATTGTGTTATTTTTGGTTGTGCAATCTTTTAGTTCTGGTGTTTTCTATAGGTATACAAATTCTGCTGACATAACAAACTTGAGAAGAGATCACACAATTGTGTATACATAGCTTTTTATCTCACATGAGCACACTTTTCATGACCTTGAAATTTGATGAAGAGTGAAACTTTTTTTGATTTGTTAAAGATTCTCATCGACGATTGCATCAGTGGATTCTAGGAAGCACTGCTCTTGTTTTCATTGGTTTCCTACCGATTTCTTCAAAGGTTTAACTCGTAGCATGTTGTGTTCTGTAGCTTATGTCTGTCTAAGAATTTCAATTTTCACATTATTTTACTTTCAGTTTCATTATTTTCTTTGATAACCCTTTTTAGAATAGGACCTCATAGTGGCTGCATTGTTAGAGTTGTATTCATTGAAAAACAAAAAATACAAATATATTGTTCTTTTGGTGTGATATTTTGAGATAACAAACATATTTACTTCGATTCGGAGATAAAAGAATTTTAGAACCAACAAAGGCCTCCTCATGAACAATCACATTTATCTTCTACTGAGTAGATTTTGGTACATCACAAGACAAATACTAAACCTTGGAGTGGATCCTTAAAAAGATTCTCTTTTCAAGAGATGAATATGCAATGGATTCCTATTGTTGACCTCATGCAAAATGAACACCCAATAGGCCCATGATGGATACAACTAAAGTAATGATCATTATAGGCATAAAAGAGGTGTTCAAGCATATGGAAAAAGATGAGTTTGAGTTGATAATGCTATAGAAGACAAACAAGATTTTAAGAGGATATTTCAATGAAGTTGTGTGCCCCATCAACCTGGACAATCCAAAGATTTCTTGAGTATCAACATTAGAGAGAAAAGGAACAAGGACAACATAGTTAAATTCATATCTAGAAGCATTTCAGCAATGGCGTGACAATTTTGAGGAGAAAGGAGTGCAGATCATATAGGGAAATTTGGGCCTATTGAACCACATCTAGTCAAGTGTCAACAAGTTGGTTTATATAGTGAACCAAGATTTTGGGCTCATGGATGAAGTACACACCTAAGCCAAAGACTTATAGGCTTTAAAATCAATAAAAGGTCAAAGGTATCAAATGCTAATGGAGGTGTATTCAGAGGAGGAGCTTGATAAGATCAAAAATTAGATAGAGAAAATATTGACAAGTAATAAGGTTATGGAAGGATTGCACGAAGAGATCCAACAGATTAAAGATAAGGCTCAAGCATAGTTTTTGGAAGTGAAGAGGTATTATAGCATTGCTAGCCTTCATATCTTTGAGGATGAGTCAAATACCAAGATTTTGGTGGTGTAATTAGTTGTCTTGTAGTTCAAAGGTACATTTGAAAAAGCTTCATTAGAAGATGACATCAGATAAGCTTTAAAAACTGAAGAAGCACTGTTGGAACTGGACACCAAGCTTGAGGATTTTTTAGAAATAAGGATCGAAGTAAGTAATTATTGAAAAAAAAAAATATTAAGCATCAAGTTCTTGATTTACCAAAAGCTACTCAAGTGGCTTAGACAATAAAAAAATTTAAGAGTAAACATTTAGGCATTATTTTGGTATAAAGGAGAAGAAAACCAAGATGCTAGAAATTCAATTTTGACACATGGAAGAAATTTTGATTTTTTGTAACATGTCATGCAGGTGCACAAGTGCTCTTTTCACAAAGGTCTGCTGATAATTTTGAAGAAGAAGCCAGTGTGCCAATAGTTAACTATCAGTTCTTAATTTGGAGCCTTCCATGCATCAAAAACACATTTTGATGGTAGTTCAACTCCTAGAAATGCCTAGAGAAGGTTGAGTTTCCATTTCTAGAGCTTCTAGAGACTTCTAGATCATCTTGCAACTTCCCTCTTCTTATCTTCTCATTTTTTTTTTGGTCATATAAAGGCTCATGCACCCATTAATTGATATAAACAAGGATGGAGACCTACTTAGCACATTTGGAGAGTCAATTTGTATATAAGTAGATTTGTTTTGCTAGTTTTTAGTGTGAGTTGCATTTTAAGAACTCTCTCTCATAACATAAAGGGAGGAGATTATTTCTTATAAAGACATGGATGTAATATGTATTGCAGACCATTATTTTGATGCAATAATATATGTGATTGGTGCTCTCATTTTGAGTGTAGTTATTCTTTCCAGAGTGTGTTATTTTTGTGAATACATATTCATGAATAATAATGGAGCCAACAATTTTATTGTGTTTTTCTGATTGTGCAATCTTTTAGTTCTCGTGTTTGCCTTGTGTTAACAAATTCTGTTGACCTAACAAATTGAAGAAGGATCATTTTTGTTCTTGCATAACATCTTGTCTTGCATGAGTGCACTTTCTATGGCATTGCAATTTGATAAAATGTGAAACATATTTTGGTTTATATTGGGTTCTAATTGATGATTGTATAAGTGGAATTGAGGAAGTGTTGCTCCTATTTTGATTGGTTTTCTATAGATTCCTTTTGATGATTTAATTCGTAGATATGTTGTCACCATGGTATATGTCCATTAGGAATTTCCCTTTTAAGTTATTTGGTTTAATCTCTCATTACCTTATCTTTGTTATTTTCTTTGCTAACATTTGGTTTAAATAGGAATTCATATACTTTCATTGATAAATTGCATTCATCATAAAAATAGAAAATACCAAAAATATATTTCTTGTGTGGTTACTTTTTCAGAAAACAATAGATCAAACAGATTATCCAGAATTTTTTAGAACCAACAAAGGCCTCCTTGTGAACATACACATTTATCTTCAATTAAGTGGATTTTAGTAGGTTGCAAGACTTCTCAAAACCTTGGAGTTGATCCTTGATTAGTTTTTCAAGATAGGGATTCAAAAGGATCCTTACTATTCAACATTGTGCAAAATGATAGCTCAACAAAAGTGACACTAGAAGGAGGGCTTGAGACCATTCATATTAGAAAAAAAACTTGCTGTTAAAAAAATCTATAGTTTTTGGAAGTTTAGAAAAGTTTTAGTTCGTCACTTTCAAAAGGTGTACTAGTATATAGGTGTGCTTTTTGAAGAGGTGTACTTCTATAGAGGCATGCTTTTCTAGAATTGATACAAACTAGAAGATCATGATTCACCATCTCCAATTTAGCAAGCTTTATGATCTTAATCTGGTACACATGATTTCCTAGAACTTGATCATTTTTGCAAGCCTCATAGTGATAACGAATTACTAAGAATTCTACCACTTCCATTCCAAATTTCATCATCATCTTTAGCTCCACCTTGAAACCAACCTCCACCTATTGTTCCACCAAATCTTCCATAAATGACCTTCTTTTCTAACATAGTAGATTGACCAAATATCTTGCAAGGTGCACTTAATGACCCACCCAAGAATCCTAATAAATTCTACCCAAGGATCATCTACAGAGAAACATGAATAGATGAGGACCATTTCAATTTATTCAAAGAAATATGCAATTGCAACAAGATTCAAGAAGAGAATGTGGTCCTTTTTTTTATTTCCATACTCATTGGGAGAAGTTTCCTTTAATAGGTATATGCATTTTCCATAAGGATGTATCTAGAATTAGGCTGACTTTGAAAAGTTGTTCCTAGAATACTTTAAAACATTCATCAATTCAACTATGATACATCATCAATTTATATCAATCAAGATGGATTCAACAGAAACCATTTCATTTTTCAATCATCACTTTCACATGGCCTACCACAAGTTGGAAACATCTTACACCATACCAATTGAAGCTACAATCTAGATTTATCTAAATGCTATGGACCATCTCATGAGTATCTTTCCAAGAAGACTACCTGCTACAAATATTGACACATTGGAAAATGTTTTCTTAGAAGTAATTACCTTTACTTAATAGGCCAATATTAATGGAGGAGGATTGATGGTTCCAGCTCAAGCTACTATAATAGTAATAACATATCTTATTGGGGCACAAGTGATGCCTAATCAATTCATTCCAATGAATCCAATTCTAATACAGTAGGAACCAACTATACTAGTTCCAACTATAACTTATATGGGATATGAACCTCCAATAGATTCTTTCTTTGAGTAGAAGGAAATAACATCCACTAAAAGAAAATAATGTTGCATCTGAGATTGGCCAAATGAAGAAGACCATGTCTCAAATTAGCAATGAACTAAACCATTTGAGGTTGTCGCAAGGGAAGAATAATAACTTTTAGAGAACGAATTTAGGCCCCTACAATAACAACAACAACTAAGGTCAAAATTAAAACAAGAATTTCAGCAAAAATAACAACACATGGAAAAATTTCAATCCTCTAGATCACAACAATGGTTTTCAAAGACAAAATTGATAATGGAACATCTATCCAAATAATGGAAGCATCTCAATAGATAGCAAAAAAGAATGCTCAATTTATTTACATCAATCAATATGACAGTATTCAAAATTTACTCAATGATGATGACTTATATTTCAACGAAAACCAAGAAGTGAACCATAATTCACACGGAAACAATACTATATGATTGGAATATTATGATTCTCCATAGAATTTGGGGATGGAAGAATGAGTCAATAAAGACTTTACTTTTACATTTAGTGAAGAATCAGATCCTCAACCAAAAGAGATGCTTGCTTTTTAAAATGACAATAGGAATACCTATAGTTTCCAAAAGTGAAGGGAACCCACCACTTTGGAACCAATGCCTCTAGATCCAAGGGGTAATAACAATCTAGTATGTACTATAACACCCTATGTTGGAAAATAAAATCAAAACCAAGGAAATGTGCCTACAATCCTCAAGAATCATGCATGGTCAATTGAAAAGTACAATGTAGTGAAAGATTTAAAAATAGTGAAGGCCAACATTTCTTTGTTTGAGATTCTACAAAAATTGTCCTAATCAAAGGGAAGTACTACTAAAGAATCTTGACCATAAAAAGGAAATGCCTGGCCAAAGTCCTCAAAAGACATGATCACAACAAGTCAACACTTCTAAGGCTATTCCAACCATGTATAAAGACAAGGCAAAAGTTCCCCGTTTCTTGCTCAACATTAGAATATTTGGAAGAAACCTTCACAATTGTCTCATTAATTTAGGAGCTTCTTGTAATGTCATGCCACTTTTGATAGTTCAAAGGTTGGGAGTTACTCCTCAACCTACAAATTGAACAATGATTCAACTTGAGAAGACATAAGTAAAAGTTATTGGGGGTATTGGAAGATGTTCAAATATAGTTAACTATAGACCTCAGAATCAAAGATATACATGTGGTAGAAATTACAAAATCATACAGATTGTTGCTAAGTACAAAATGGATAAAATGCTTAAGAGGATGGTTCTCAACTAATTTTACTCAACTATGGTTGCCTTGGAAAGGATTGAATAATTAGATCAAGATTGACATTGAGCCAAAATTGAAGATGATGACCATAGAATACAATGCACCAAATGAGGTAGCATTTTTTCAAGTAGATTTAGGTTCTTACAAGCTGATGTCTCTTGACATAACTTCAGCCAAGAAACTAGACAATCTAAATAAATAATCCATGATCCCTACCTCAATAGAAGAGGTTATAACTCATTTCATAGGCATCATGGTTGCAAACATATGATTCTTAGGTGGAGAAGCAGACCCAAATGTTTTGCTTCTTCTAGGAGGCTACACAAAGTAAGTCACTCAAAATTTGAGTGTTCACATTGCTAAGAAGCAATCACTTAGGATTGAATCAGATAATGCAATTAAAAATGGTCAAACTCCAAGGGAGATATGAGAGGAAAATTCAAGTTCCACATACATATTTGAAGTCATGAACAATATTGAAGAGGAAAAAGAAGATCTTAATACATCATATAGTGATACCTCTTTAGATCATGGGGGATTATCTTGTCCCCCACCAAGGATGATCAAAGTACTTAGGAGAAGAAATTTTGTAAAAGGTTAAGGCTAGACTTTGGTAGTTGTTCATCCTAAGCCCAAAATTGATAAAATCATAGAGTTTATTAGGGAGATTTAATATCAAAAAGGGAAATGGGCAACCCCAATATCAAGGTAAATAATGACAACTCACCAAGTCCACCACACAAAATATTACAGTGGATCCCAAAGAAATAGTCCTTCAATGTTCAAGTGAAAGAAATGACTCAAACCAATAAATGCAAGTCCAAAAAGCCCAAAGAATAACCAATTTGGACACTCAGGTTCAGCAAGTCTAAATGCAAATTAGGACTTGGTGTAGGTATTGAACTAATTAATCCCAAAGGCAGGTATTTTTATGCTGCATATTGTTTAGAGTTTAGATGTACTAACAATCTTGCATAATATGAAGTCTTGATTCACAAACTTCTCTTTGCATTAGAGAAAGACGTCAAAGCTCTCATAATTGAAGGAGATTCTCAATTCATGATTAGATAGGTTAAATAAATCTACTCTTTCCAAGATAGAAGACTACTTGCATACCAAAAAAGAGTTTTGGATTCGATGGAAGATTTTGAGGGTTTGAACATAAGCTCCATTCCAAGAAAGAAGAAGATGGTATCTGATGCTCTTGCAATTTTAGCTAGTGTATTGAAACCCATTGAAAGAAAAAAAACTCAAAATGTTTTCAGTTGAATTGCTTTCTACCCCATCTATTCTAGATAACATCATAAATTTTCATGCCTTCCAAGTTGAGCAACATATTCTCAATCTCATCATGTGCAAAAGCCTTTTCAAAGGACAAGAGATTGATGATACTCCAAATGATGAACCTGGGGATGATGAGCTAGAAGATGAAGATGGGATTATAAATTTGAAGACAAATACTATGCCTAAAGGGATGGTAGAGTTGGAATGTATCTTTGATCAAGATAAATAAACACAAATTAAAAGAACTATTGAAGGAAAGGGGATTAAAGAATGTGATTCATATAATTCGGGTATGGGATTAGATCCTAAGATGGTAAGAATTGGAAAGGCATGTAACCCTCAAGAATGAGAACGTATACTTCAATTACTTAAAAAATAAAAAGATGTCATAGCATGGAGTTATAAAGAACTAAAGAGATATGACCTTGAAATCATCACTCATGACATTTTGTTGAAGCCTGATGCCAAACATTTTTGTCAAAAACAAAGACTAGTGAGTTCAATTATTGAGCCTTTGATAATGAAAGAAGTCCAAAATTTTCTTGATGCTAAACTTATCTTCCCAATATGACATTCTAAATAGGTTGCTAAATTGGTTCTAGTAAGAAAAAATATTGGAGAGATTCACCTATGCGTGGATTTCTTCAACTTGAAACTAGCCTCCCAAAAGGACAACTGCCCTTTTCCCTCACTTGATGAAGTGTTGCAAATTGTGAACAGGTCTAAAATTATGTCTTTTCTAGATGGATATTCAAGATATAACCAATTGATGGTCAATGAAGAAGACATGTTAAAGACTACATTTATAATAAAATGGGGAACTTTGGCATACAAAAGAATGCCTATTGGATTAATCAACATAGGAGCTACCTTTCAAAGGGCCATGGATGGAGCATTCAAAGAGAAGATTAATAAATATATAGTTATCTATATAGGTGACCTAACCATCTTTTCAAAAGATCAAAGTACTCATGTTGGGGATTTGAGACAAGTTTTCAATAGATTCCATAGATATGGAATATCTCTTAATTCTAATAAGTGTTCATTTAGGGTTATGAAAGGAAAGCTTCTGGGGCAAGATATTTCTGAAGTTGGGATATCCATTGATCCTAAAACGGTAGAAGCTATTATAATTTTTTTTCCTCTTTATATTCGTAAGGAGCTCAAATCTTTCTTCGTGAAGATTATTTTTGTGTGTAAGTTCATTAGTGAATTTTTTGAGATAATATGTCCCCTTAATGAGTTGCTAAAGAAAGGAACAAAGATTGAATGGGTTCCTAAAATAAAGAAATCTTTTGAAGACATCAAGGTAGCCATCTCTATGGCTCCAATCTTGACATACAATCTTTCACCCTAATAAAGGCAATTAAGAAATTTTTCCATTGCATACTTAGGAGTAAGATATATGCTATTGTGTTGGATCATGTGGTCAAATCATTGTTGATGCAGAATGAACTAGGAAAAAGATGAGGAAAATAGATGGAAATATTACAAGAGATTGATTTGGAAATTCAACCAATGAAGCTAGTGAGAGGACAAGGAATTACTAAAATGATAGCTAATAATGAGATTGGTACTAGAATGAAATCAAATTTGATGATGAAATTAGTATCAGTGATGAACAAAAGATCATAGTGTCTCAAGTGGACATTGATCAAGGGATAATAATAGATGTTTGGTATCAAAAGATTATGTACTATGCCTTGCAAAAAAAATACTCTAACTGGATGAATAGTTCCCAATATAGATGATTCAATATAAAATGTGAATCCTATATGCTTCAAGATACAAAAATTTATAAAAGAAACTATGAGGGAATTTATTTAAAGTGTTTTGGATGCGAAGAAGAAATAGACATGTTAGAATAGTATCGTGATACCTATGGTACATGACATGGGTTAGTAGAGGCTACCACCAATATGATTTTGAGATTAGGTTACTTTTGGCCTACAATCTTCAAGGATACATTTGGACATGTAAGTTTTTTCCATATTTGTAAGACAAGTGCTAGCAGGGAGAGACATCTATCTATGCCACTTCAACTAGTATTTGAGATACACCCTTTTTCCATATGGGGGCTGGAATTTATTGGACTTATCAATCAACCATCATCAATAGGACATATATTCACCCCCATAGCTACAAAATGTTGTATGCACTAGTTAGAAGCTGAGACTTTTATGAACTACACAATAAAAGTGGTTACTGATTTCCTAGAAGAGCATATTGTTACTAGGTTTGGGATGCCATTCTTCCTTGTATGTGATAATGGGTCATCATTTGCATCAATATTCCTTACTTAATGGGCATTAGATGATCAATTTATAATAAATTTCTCATTTAATTACTATCCCCAAGGGAATGGTGTGGTTGAGTCTACCAATAAGAACTTGATCATAGTGATAAAAAGATTACTCCAAGAGATTCCAAAAGATTGGCACACTAAGCTAAAATATGCATTATGGATAGATAGAGTTAGGATCAAAAATGCTTTTAGAACATGCCCATATCTACTCATCTATAGATAGGAATTAGTAATTGCACTTAATCTCAAAATTTCTATTCTAAAATTTATGAATGTATATGTTGAGGATGCTGATAGAGTTTAGATCATATTGATAAATCTCTTGGAATTGGATTAGAAAAGGACAACTTTCGAGCATGTGTCAAAACATTAGGTTGTCATCAAATGATGGTTTGATAAGCAGGCCAAAATCAAATCTTTTAGAATATCTGACCTTGTTCTTGTATGAGACAAGGCAAAAGAAAAGTCAAGCAGCCATACTAAGTTTCAATACTTGTGGATTCGCCCATAGTGAAATACTAAAAAAATAATATTAAAAAAAACTTTATGCAAGTGTGTTTACTTTATGAAAGTGTATTTACTTTTTGTAAGTGTGTTCACTTTACACAAGCATGTTTTCTTTCAGTTGTCTATTTGTTTTTAGTTGTATGTTTGCTTTAAAAGTTGTGTTTGTTATTTCTTATCAGACACTTTCTTGACACATCCAATGGATCACTCTATTTGGTTTTAACATTAGGGAAGAGATATTTCTTTGTTAAAGTATTCAAATGATTTTTTTTCTTGTACCAACTAAAAATGGATATGGCTTGTAGTTGTGAAGGAATTTTATTCTTAAAGTCAAAGTTGTAGATCAATAGCCCTTAACACTTTACAAAATTTAATGATTGACTATCTTTGTGATTTTTGAATCTAGTTTGACTATAGCAAGGGATAATCCAAACTTTTTGGTTCATATAAAGGGTCTCTTCAATGAACTACTAAGATCACTATTTGGTGTGAGAGTTTCTAAAGAGTTCAATAAAAGAGGAAGATAAGGGTATCAAACTAAAGAAAAAAATTGGAAAACAACACCAATGCCTTGGACACATAGTTTAAGTGTGCTTAGGGTATAGAAGAAACAAGAAAAATTACTGATGCTGTTAAAATAAAGATTCTAGAAGATCCTAAAAGGATTATCGGACAAAGGGGATTTACACTCCAAAATGGCTATCTAGCATCTATACAAAATCGGTGCAAGGAGAAATGAAAATAACTAGGACCAAGGGCATGCCCAACTATCCAAACCACCTCACAGAGTAAAAAAAATAG
Organism: Cupressus sempervirens; assembly: GCA_028749045.1. Classification (NCBI taxonomy): domain Eukaryota; kingdom Viridiplantae; phylum Streptophyta; class Pinopsida; order Cupressales; family Cupressaceae; genus Cupressus; species Cupressus sempervirens. Next base: position 253,689,806 of record CM053787.1, read on the forward strand.
AAGAAAAAAAAAAACAAAGAACAACACCAAGGAGAGAGAGAGAGAGAGAGAGAGAGAGAGAGAGAGAGAGAGAGAGAGAGAACATAATACTTTATTGATTCATCAAGTATCAACATACATGCCCAACTTTAAGGCCTTCTGGGTTACTACCAAATACCAAATGCAACTCCCTGATTCATGATCCAACATTAGATTTGTGCTTCTAGGCACACATGCATTCCCTTTCAAAATCCTCTAAGTCCTACCTATAACTTCCTTCCCTAACCTAAGCCTAAGTACTCTATTTATACTTGCCAAAATAGCTTGCAAGAGATTCTAGAACAATCCAAATTAAATACAAAAAATTGGCTCCAACTAAGAACCCAAAACACAAACAACTTAATCAATAAAGGAATGTTTGTCCAATACTAGATAGCTCAACACACACTAAATAACTCAACATATGAAGGATAACTTGATAGCAACTAGCACTAGATAGTAATATGAACTTGATAGCAACTGACACTTGGTAGCAACTAGAAACTCTGTAGCAACTCAAACTAGGTAGCAACTGACACTTGGTAGTAACTAACACTCAGTAGAAAATAGAACTCGATAGAAACTAGAAATTGGAACTTAGAAAAAATTGGCAAAATGAACAAAAGTGTAGGATTACAAGGCAACCTAGGATGCTCCTACATCAAACAACTAAAGTCGAAATAAACAATTCTCCCAAATCATGCAAGTGTCACAACTTGAGTTGAATCCAACTTAGATTGACAAATCCATGTAGCATCTTCAATTGGTCTATTCTTCCACTTCACCAAATACTCCTAGCACTCTTTTCCTCTTGTGCTTTTACCAACTCTTTGATCTAATACCTTTTCAAATTCTTCAATCTTATTCCTAGAATAATCATCTGATACAACAACCTCATCATCCAACTCATGATACTTATATAAATCATCAACATTGAATACAAGAGATATATTCATGTCATCAGGTAAATCAACTTCATCAACATTACCACTATCAAACTTCTACAAGATCTTACAAGGTCCAAAATTCTTCATCTACAACTTACTATATGTTTTGATAGGAAATCTTCCTTTCTTCAAATGAACCATCACCTCATCACTAACTTGAAAAATATGATGTCTTCTAGACTTATCAGCATCCTCTTTATACTTCTGATTACTTTGTTCCAACCTCAACTTTATTTCCTTAGGCAAAGACTCCATAAAATTAGAAAATTCTTCCCCTACGACACTTCTCTTTTCTTCACCAGAAACATCGCTTAAAGCTAATACTCCTCTAGACTATATTCCTTTGACAATCTTAAAATGCATTTCCCCTATACTCCTATTCACATAATTATTATATGAAAACTCAGGTTGTGCCAATACCATTTCCCAATTACATGTCTTATCTCCAATTAAACATCTTAGCAAATTACCGAAGCTTCTATTCATAACCTTTGTATTTCCATCTGTCTGTGCATGGAATGTACAAATAAACCTTATTTAGTACCTATCTTCTTCCACAAAGTCTTCCAAAAATAATTAACAAACTTACTATCTCTGTCAGAAATAATGTGTCTTGGTAATCCATTCAATCTTACAATCTCTTTGAAGAAGAGTTCAACAAAATGCTCAACATTAGATGTCTTCTTATATGCTATGAAATGTGCCATTTTAGAAAATCTATCCACAACAACAAATATAGAATCATACCCCTTCACTTTTTTAGGAAATCTAAGAACAAAATCCATACTTATGTCACTCCAAGGTTTCTCAGGAACAAAAATAGGAGTATACAAACCAGTATTTTTACTTGCTCCTTTTGTAACTTGAAAAATTCCACAACTCTTCACAAATTTCTAAATATCCTTATATATTTTTGGCCAATAATACTTCTCCTTTAGCAAACTCAATGTCTTATCAATTCCAAAATATCTAGCCAATCCACCACTATGCTTTTCTTTGATCAAATTAACTCTCATAGAACTTCTAGGGATACACAATTGAATTCCTTTGAACAACATGCCATCTTGAATGAAATATTCATCATTCTTACTTATGTGATTTTTTATATCCATGCCTTAGAAAAATCAAGGTCAATATCATACAACTCTTTCATTTCATCAAAACCAAGAACTTTAACCTTCATCTTAGTCAATAAAGAACATCTTCTTCTCAATGCATCAACAACTCTATTAGTAACTCCACTCTTATGATTAATCTCAAATGTGAAACTCTGTAAACACTCAACCCACTTCATATGTCTATGATTCAACTTATGTTGACTTTCCAAGTACTGTAAAGCCTTATGATCAATATACAACACAAATTACTTAGGAATCAAATAATGTCTCCACTACTTCAAGGCTTGAACAAAAGCATAAAACTCTTCATCATACATAGAATACTTCATTTTAGCATCATTCAACTTCTCACTAAAAAAAGCAACATGTTTACCTTCTTGACTCATACAACTCCCTATTGCACTACCACTAGCGTCACATTCAACTTGAAATACCTTATTAAAGTCAAGTAAATCCAATACAAGCAACTTAGCAACCTTTTGTTTCAAAGTCTCAAAATTGTTATCAGCTCCATGTGTCCACTTGAATTCATCTTTATCTCCTCTCATTGTCTCAATCATATCATTACAAACAAAACTGAAATTTCTTATAAACTTCCTATAAAAACTAGCCAAACAGTGAAATGATCCTACCTAACCCATATTTTTAGGTGTAGGCCACTCCAAAATTTCTTTAACCTTCTCAAGATCCATTCTCAAACCATCAGCTGAAATCACAAATACCAAATATACAATCTCTTCTTTCATAGAAGAACACTTTTTTAGATTAATCATTAACTTCTCCTCTTTCAATCTCTACAATAATTGTCTAAAATGATCAAGACATTCTTCCTTAGTCTTACTAAATATTAGAATTTTATCCAAATAAATAACCAAAAACTTACTCAAGAATGATTTTAGAACTTCATTCATTAACCTCGTGAAAGTACTAGGTGCATTAGTCAAACCAAAAGGCATAACCAACCATTCATACAAACCATCTTTTGTCTTGAAAATAGCCTTCCATTCATCACCTTCTCTAATTTTGATATGATGATAGCCACTCTTTAAATCAATCTTGGTAAAATACTTTGCTCCACTTAAACAATCCATTCTGTCATCCATCATTGGAAACCTATATTTTTCTATGATTTTGTTAATAGCTCTTGAATCAATACATATTCTCCATTCTCCATTCTTTTTAGGTGCTAGTACATCAGGTACAACACATGGACTCAAACTTTCTTTGATAAAACCTTTCTAAAATAACTCATGTACTTGTATGTTAAGTTCTTCATTCTTTGTAAGTGTCAATCTATATGGTGCTTTATTCAGAAAAATAGCTCCTGGAATAAGATCCATATAATGAATTATAATTCTTATTGATGGTAAACCATTAGGAATATCTTCTACAACAATATCCTTGTATTCATTAAGTAAAGTTTCAATTTTTGCTAGTACTCAACTTCTACCAATTTTACTATTACTCGATTATTACCAACTTTTTTTGTCAGTTGGTCATTACTACTAGAAATTGGTCCTCTAGCAATTATAGTGAAAACTATGCAAATTTTCATAGTAGTACAATTCACCTCATCTAGAGTTTCAATCAAAGGTAGCAACATTTTCTTTTTCCCATTCACCCAAAGAGTATATTGATTCAATCTTCCATCATGTATATCATATCTATCATACTACCAAGGTCTACCCAATAGAATATGACAACAATCCATAGGCATAATATCACACAAAATTTCATCAAAATAATATCCAATCTTGAACTTCACAATACATAGCTCACTTACAAATATCTTATGCTCATCTTTGATCCATGAAACATGGTAGGGTTTAGGATGCTTCATCCTTGATAACTACAACTTTGTAATCAACTCTTCTAATGCCAAATTTGTAGAACTTTCACTATTGATGATTACCTTGCAATATTTTCCAGCCATCTTATGTCTAGTTTTGAAAAGGCTTCTCCTTAGGATAGGTTCCTCATCACTTCCCTTATTACATAAGGTTCTTCTCACCATCAAATTTTCTCCAGCATTAGGTTGACCTGGTGAACCTTCAGTGTCTCCTTTAATCACAACATTTCTAGTACCTTGCCCACTTTTAAAAGATCTACATTCAAAGGATCTATGCCCTTCTTTACCACATCTAAAAAAATTACTATGAAATCCATCTCTAGAATAAGAATTACTGATTCCTTAGTAAGAACTAGTACCTCCTCGATAAGAATTACTACCTTTCTAGTCGGTATTGCCTTTGTCATCATTATTCCATTTAGATTTTTCCTTATCTTGCACATAATTGTTAAATCTACCATCTTCTCCATAAGATCTACCTCTACCTCTCTATAATCTACCACCTCTACCTCTTTGTCTTTGTTCATGCTTCTTTGTCAAGATCTCCTCAGCTTTCAAGGCATATTGGTATGCTTCTTCCACACTTTCCAATTTCAAAAATCTTATTTCATCTTAAATTCTAAATCTCAATCCATTTATGTACCTTGCAATTTTCTCAACATCAAATTTTTCATCTTTCTCAACAAGCTAACTTGGTAATCATTAGGAAGAAATTTTTTCTTCACTTTGTTCACCATCTTCACCTAAGTTCTAATCTTCTCCTTTCCTCTCCTTTGTCTATCAATTTGTAAATGCTCCCACCATAGTGAGGCATGTCCTTTCAACCTAGAAACTACAATCTTCACCATCCTATTATCAGGAGTGTTTTTGTACTCAAAGAAATTTTCCATTTGAGATATCCAATCTAAAACAGTATTGGTATCCAATTTTCCATCATAAGGAAAAATTTCTAAATTAGGCTTTGAATTTTCTCTAGATAATAATCTCAACAAAATTTCCACTTATTGATCTTCTTTAGGTTCTAGATTAGGGTTTGGTGCTACTGCTTCATCATTACTTACATCAGCAAGATGTACTTCTCTCCTCTAAGCTATCTCTACAACATCTAATTTGGCTATAGTTTGTCTCAATTGATCTAATATTGCATTATCAACATTTCCACTACCTTGAACCATCTTTACAAATCAGGTTCCTACAAGATTGTAACCTGTGAGTCATAAGCCAAATCCATAGATCTACTACCCCACAACCAAATTCACTTAGGGCTCGTTTGGTGACAAGCATAGGAATAGAAAATTAGAATAGGAAATAGGAATGGGAGTCAGAGTAGGGAATGGGAATGGAAAATGACAATCCCATTCTTGTTTGGTTCACTAAAATCTATTTGAGAATTTGTTTGAAAAAATAGAGGGACTCTCTATGGGTAAATCTAATTTTTTTGGTTGGAAACCCTAATTTTTGTAGTTATAGCTGCTACAGAATGTTGTTTTGAGGTCCTTTAATGGCGTTAGTGAGAAACTGCACTAACACGATGCTTCTGGGTGCTTTCATTACATCCGTGAGTGGAGTCAACCATCCGCCATGAGATTATGCAGATCCTTTTTGATAGAAAAGTAGAAGCAAAAGCATTAAAAGAGATTGCTTTCACATATGAGGAATTGAGGGACATGCAATACCTTCATGCTACTACATCTAAGTCCCTGCACTTGTATCCTCTAGTGCCATTTGATATCAAAGTAGTGGTGGAAGATGATGTTTTATTGGATGACAGTTATGTGGGGAAAGGGAAATTCTTGGAAGATTAGGAAATCTTGTAGGCTACAATGGTGCATTTAGTTGAACCCTTAGGTGGAGCACCAACCTTTCATTCCTAAAGAATATGTCGCCATTATCAGAGCTCACACATTGCATGGCAAAAAATCAGAGTCAAATCCTATTCTTCATTCCAATAACTAATATTTTTAGGAATGGACTTATGCTCATTTAGGGCTAAAATGTGAATATGTATTCCTATTCCCCATTCACATTCCGTGCACCAAACAAAGAATTCAAAAATATATTCTAATTCTCAATGACCATTCCCATCATATTCCAGCAACCAAACAGGCCCTTAGGGTTCTACACAATGCAATCTCCACAAGGACAAACCTCGAGCTCTAATACCACATGGTGCAAGGAGAAATGAAAAGAACTAGGGTCAAGGGTACACCTAGCTATCCAAACCACCTCATAGTGTAAACATAATAGAATCAAACAATAGAGAAAAAAACCAAGGAGAGAGAACAAAATACTTTATTGATTTATTAGATAATCAGTAGACATGCCCAACTATAAGGCCTTCTGGATTACAACCAAATACAAAATACAACTCCCTTATTCATGATACAACATTAAATTTGTACTTCTAGGCACACATGGATTCCCTTTCAAAATCCTCTTTGTCCACCCTCTAACTTTCTAGCATAACCTAAGCCTAAGTACTCTATTTATACTTGCTAAAATGAGTTACAAAAGATTCTAGAAAAATCCAAATTAAATATGAAAGTCAGCTCCAACTAATAGCTCAAAGCCCAAAACATAGAAAACTTGGCCAAGGAAGGAACATTTGGCCAATACTAGATAGCTCAACATACATTAGATAACTTGGCATATGAAGGATAACTCAGTAGCAAATAGCACTTGGTAGCAACTAGAATACAATATAAATTGGAAATTGGAACTCGGTAGCAACTAGAAACTCAGTAGAAATTGGAACTTGGTAGCAATTGACACCCAGTAGCAACTGACACTTAGTCGTAACTAGAACTCGATAACAACTAGAAATTGGAACTTGGAAAAAATTGGCAGAATGAACAACTATGCAGGATTACAAGGCAAACCAGGATGCTCTTACATAAAAAATGCTTTAATGAATAATCAAATAGAAGCACATGAGTTCATGAATAAAATCAAAAGATATTACCAAGGACTCTAAATGAAGAATTGATAACTCATCAAGAGCCCTTTGAATGAATTCTCTCATTTGGTTAGACAATGATTGATATATAGGTTTTACATAAATGGACCAGTGGAGAAAAACATTTTCTCCAAGTTGCTAGAAACTCATGATAGACTAAACCTCAAGATGTCAAAGGAAATAAATACACTAAGCACACATTGATCTTGAAGATTCAAGATTCTAAATTTTTTTCTATCATTGGTCATAAAAGCTGCTTGAAGTGTTTACAATTTAGTTGTCACTTAACACATGTTAGATGAATACTTCCTGATGAAGAAATGTCTTTGTCATTTCTTCCCTTTTTGTTAGGGCTATTTTTTGTGGTCTTAGAATGCATGTAGTACCTCCTGCATTTTCATTATGTGCCTTGTTATTTTTTATTTCAAAAGATACTTTGATACTCATGTTTGAGAACATTCAAGATGACCTAATGGTGAGATACTATATTTTGATTTACTAGTATGATAGAAGCTAGATGCTATGCTTTTCAGTTTGATCATATATGTATGATGATTTTTATTGATGTGACATTATGCTTTATGATGATATTTGGTTATTTTGTATCTAGACAACTCTATGATGATTTTTATTGATGTGAAATTATGCTTTATGATTATATTTGGTTATTTTGTATCTAGACAACTCTATTTATGATTAAATGATGGACTTATTGGATTCTGTATACTTTGATTTGATGCTACCACTATTTACTTCATTCTTTTCTTGAGATGTTTTGTGATGTAGTGAGTGATTTAAATAGATTATTTTAATGTGATTTAATGTATTTATCACTTTGACTATATTATTATATGCAATTGCACTTGATTGTGCTATTCAATGTGCAGGATTTATATCCCGACAGTGGCAAATGGAGTTAGTGATTCGACTATTCTTACTTAGCCAATGTCATCCCTATATGGTTGACATATCCTACTTAATTGATTAATTAAACCCTTTGGTGATTTAAGAAATCCATTCTCATTTACATTATGTCATTAGAATCGTGAGCATGTCTATGCATTTAGAGGTTTGTAATTGTTGCAAAAGTTATTAAGAAATTTTGTGATTTAATAGTTTGAGATAAATTTATATTTGATTTAATTATTTTAATTCTTAGTAGCTTTTCTATAGTTGAATTTCATTTAATTGGAATTGTCCAATCTTTTGTGTGTTAAAAGGGCTTTTCTTATTGAGCTAGTTAATATCCTAATATTATTTTCTACTTTTAACTATGTATATATATCCTAAAAGGGAATTATTTCATCAATTCTCACTTGTGAAATAGGAATTTGGAGACCAGATTCAAAAATGCTCTTTGAGGTATTTGTTGTTCTTTTCACTATAGGAGCTATGAGCATGGGATCATTGCGAGGTTGAGATTGTTGGATCCAACTTGGGAAGACTTTCATTTGCTAAGATTTTTTACGGTGACCATGAGGCGATTATTTCATTACATTCTTCCCTATTTTAGCCCTTTTGCCTACAAGGTAGGGTACTCTCGTTTAATTGTTTTTGCTCTATTTTGGGGTCTACTTATGGTAGTAAAATGTTTGGAGGCTTAGAACTAGTGCTCCCTTGCATTTCTTCATGCTAGCTCTAGTTGAGTGGGAGGGTACAAGAATTTATCCCTTTTTGGACTTGAGGGTTTGGGGTTTCATGCTATTATGCTGGCCATTTTTGCATACAAAATCTGAACCCAAATTTTATTTGATATTTGTGACTTTTATACCCAGTGACATAATGGGTTTTAATTTCAAGATTTTTGTCATTTTTGTTTTCACCTCGATTTGCATGCTGCCTAGTTTTCTTAGGTTTTCTTGGCACGGGAGTTAGTCATGGATCCAAATTATTCGTAGGGATATCTATCTGACACTTGCTATTATTTTTTTACATTGGGATTTGTGCCAAATCTATACTCCCAGATATAAGCTAGTTGAGGGATCTATTTTTATTGTACTTTTTATGTTTCTCATCCAACTCTTGTTGCTAGGATCATCATGTAGTTGGTGTGCCCACACACAAGCATGTGAGCATGCATTTTTTTTCTTATGAGACACAAAATCCTAGTTGTTTGTTGGTCCAGTTATGATCATTAGGGTTGGGTTAGGAAATTGTATTTTCTATGAGCATCATCTGACGAGCATGGGTATGTAGGGTAAAAAAGTTGAGGGGCTTCTCTTGTAACCCTAGATTATATTATTGACAAGGTTAATGTGAAGAAATTTCTAAAGAAGTGATAAGAAAAACAAATTAATGGGTAACAAATTGAAATAATAAAGTGTGAAATACTTGTACAGTTTGATCTGAGGGTATAGTTTGTATAATTTGATGCGAAGACATAGTGTGATGGCCTCCCAAGGGAGTCCCCAGGGAGATTTTCCACCTATGTTTAACTTGGTAGTCCCAAGTGATCTACTATCCACTATAGTCCCTACATAGTAGACCCATAGAATGTCTAACTAGGACCTATTGTACTACATTATCTCATGATCTTTGTTTCGGTCCTCTGTATATTTGGCACGAGTGTTAGCCATGATGATTGTCTTATGTATGTTTGAGGTTGGATCACTATCTCCATCAACATCGTAGGAATGGGCCTATGGGTTCCACATGGTTGGGAGTTGTAGCTACCTTTACCACAATGGGGGACTAGCATACAAAGTTGGCCTTTCACCATGTTCAATTCTGGAGCTTGATGCTCACATGGTTGTCTATTTCTTTTGGAGTATATTTCCATGTGATTTATGTTATTTTTTCATAGAGATAGTTTAGTTATGCACATGTATGTTCACTATGATGTTTCTTTCTTTCCACATGATTACATTAAATGCTTAGATTAGATTTTATGGTTGAGATATTAGACTTATGAGTTCTTCATTATGCTTTCAAGTGTTTACTCCTCGATTATTATGGATCCAATACTCCTTAGTGTGGAGGTTCTAACTCTTTTCCCTTTTAAATTTCTCATCAGGCTATTTTCTTGTAAACTCGATGACATAAGTTTAGCATAGGGTGATATTGGAAAAGTATCATACAAAATTGGTAAAGTATCACATAGTAGTATTAAGGTCTATTACACACTCCTTAAAAGTATCACATAGTATTAGTAAGTAGTATCACATGATATGAGAAAGGTATTGCTTGGTAGTACTATGAAATGTCGCACGACACTAGAAAAGTGTCACCTAATTTCTTGAAAAAAACTAATTGGGAAAATAATAGTATCTCTGGACTTTTTGGTTGAGTCTCAAAGGGTGTTCTAGGTACCTGCTTTGGTTGTGCACTCTTCTAGGCCTCAACAAGTCAGAGATTATGAGGTCCATGTTTGTGTAAACTTTCATAGTTGGTTTTGGTCACATTGGTAAATATTGACACTTAGGGTTCTGGATGTCACTATTTGTTGGTTAAGTCTTCTATTGCAATCATTTGATTGATTGCATGTTGATGTTGTTTGAATCTATTCTTATTACTTCAAAATTTATTTTTTAGCTTTTATTTATCCTTGTTCCAAGGATCTCTAGGTGGGGCATTACAATGCACACCCCATTTCTCCTAGAAATGTGGACCCCCTAGTAACTTTTTTGCCTACCAAGTTCCTAGTCTGGAGTCTTTGTCACTTTTGGACTCTACCCTAGCTCTGGGTCAAACCTAGTTACTAGAATGGAGAGATCTAGGCGATCAAAGAACTAGGAAAAAGGTGATTCTATCCTCATGTGGTTCAAAATACACAGTAGTGCACTAGCATACATGTACATGAATGTGCATTGCACCCACCACTCTAGGGGGTGTTCATAGAGCATCTAGGGTCTATATAAGACCCCATACCCTCTCACTTCTCTTCACTTCACATTTTCCTCCAGTCAATCCTGCACCTCTACACCTCTTTATATGTGCTACTCCACTCTTTTCTTGGTCCTTCCTACACATCAAAGACACAAGGTTAGACATCCAAATAAAGGTGTGCATGTGTGCACCACCGTACATCTAAAGATTGCAAAGCAAGACCTAAAAGAAAAGATATTAAAATAAAAAAATCCTAAGACCTTATGAAGGTGCGCACATGTGCACCTCCATTAGGTGCACATGTGTGCACCTTTCAAAAAAATTAACTTTAAAAAAAAGAAACTAAAATTGCACAAGGCACAAACCTTCATGAAGGTGAGCACATGTACACCTCCATTCTTTAAGAGGAAAAATAATGACTTATCCTCGACCACAACATTGCACTGTACACTTGCACATGTGTACATGTGTACCAAAAGGCTATTGAAAACCTTAAAGTGGCACACCTATGCACTTGTAAGGGTGCACTAGGTATGCTAAAGTACATAAAAGGGCATGTTTTGGGGGGGGGGGGGGGGGGTGGGAGGGGGGGATGGACTATGTTTTTCATGTTTTGACTGATTTTGACCTATTTTGGAGCCATTTTGAGTCTATTTTGGGTCAAGTTTTAACCTTCCAAATAATGTTTGATTATCTTGTATAGATAAGATGATATCATCATCCTCTTCCAAGGTGGACAAAAGATGGCTTTGAAACTAGTTGCATTCAAGTATCAAGGGGCACCAAGGAAATCAAGGTCAAGGTGGACATTTAGAGATTAATGATACATATAGACTGGAATGCATTCCTTACAATCTACAAAAAGCCTAAAGAGAGATCCACAATGGTATCAAAACTTATCCAGTTAGGCCTTGTCAATGCAACATCTCACCCAACATCAATTCAATCCTTATAACTAATAATGACCATTGCTAAACACTATTTGACTGAAGAGAAGGTGATTAAGAGAATCACATGAGAGATGATCTTGGACCTCTGGCCCTAGAACATCAATAAAGTGTTTCATCTCCTAAGGGTGGATTAGTATTTTCATATTTCATTTGATGGGTCTAAAAGATGGTACAGGAAAAATGAGAAAGATAGAAACAAAATAGTTCAATCCTCCTTCCTCATTGACAAAAAACTAGGTGGACATAGAGTGGGGAAATTTGATATAACAAGGGGATATATGAAGGATGATATTGGATATGCAATTTTCATATTGTTAGTTCATGTTTTTCAAAGACGCCATTTTTACTCATTATTTTTGGTTTACTCTTGTCTTCACCATTTTTTATTTGAACCATTGGTTCTGTCAAATTGTCAAACTGAAAAATAAAGTTGTATTGACATTCTCATATTTATTCAACTCCATTTTTGACCATATCTCCCCTCTCAAGCTAAATTGTTAACCAAGTCCTTCATTATAGCCAACTTGAACTGAATGTGTTTTATTTCAAAGCATCATTTTGTTGCAGTTTGGAGGGTGTCTTGGTATAATGGATAAGTTCCTTGTACTCCTTGAACCTTTTGTACCATTTGTACCAAGTTTAAAGAGCACTAAGCCATACTAAACCTGTTATACCAAAGGAACTAGTTCATGAGTTCAATACTTCTTGCATTTCATAAGAGTAGTTTTCCTTGGAGGACCCACTTGAAATGCCACACACACACATGGAATCTGAGACACATAATAGCTAGTTGTCTCATCATGATTAACATGGTGGTAGGTGGTGTCAAATGTAAAGGGTAAGTACAAGAAATTAATGGGAAAGTAAATTTTTCATTAATAATTGTGCCAATGTTTTGATTTAAGGATGTGAAACCAAAGATTTGGTATGTATAGAGAAGGGTAATCATTGAAAGTACTTGGCTCCTAATTTAATGACAATACTCTTTCTACCCTATCACCTTTCCCTCATAACATGCCAAAAATCACTTTCATCCTATGCATGATCAATGATCATGCCATCTTATTCAAAATCCATTTAAAGGAAATTTTCCTTGTGTAAAAGAAAATTTTTAAGTTTCTTTTCTATTCAAAAAAGTAGTCAAAGGTGAGAAATGAAGAAAACCAACTCTTTTTCATGGTTGAAATGATCATTGTCTTCTCCATGAAGTGAATAATACTTGTGGTTGTTTCCTTGCTTTTGTTTTCAAAATAGAACTCTTAAAATCATGAAGTTTACATTACACATATTTGGAAACACCTGTAGTCTACAATGTAGGTCCTCTATTATAATTGATACAGATTTGCTAGGGTTGATTTGGGAAAGGTTTCAGAAAGATTCTTTGAAAGGCTAGCTCAACCTTTTTCCACTATAATATTAGATACAAACTTGCTCATGGCTTCCACTTTTCCTCTAGCCTATCCTTTCCAAGAGTTAATTTAGGAATGCATACATATGTACAATGTGTCTAAAGGCCATATACTAGAAAAGGATGGAAGTTTCTTATTGGATATTTATAGAGGGACTATGTCAGGTTTATTCACCTAGAAGAACAACCATTTTTTGATCTTACCCTAGCCTTATCTGCAACTAGGATTTCCAAGAAAGCTAGTGATTATAGAAATGTCATAGCAAAAAGTTGGATAGAAGCTTTCTACAAGGGTGGTTCAAGGTTACCTAAAATGTTGAAGAAAAACTTGATGACTGTTGAGGTTCAGGACTTAATGGCTCTTTTTCACATAAGTTGTGGTTCCCTTGCGGTTTCTATTCTTGAGAACTAGATGTACTTTTATGTTCAAATTGTGTTAGAAGGTTTGCAATTTTTAGATTAGGTGGAACTAATTGCTAGCTCCCTTAGAGACTGGTTGAAAGGTTCCCTAAACCTAAAGAAAGATTTCTTCATGTCTTCCTACTTAATGTACATGTTAGCTACCACTCAAGATTTGCAACAATTGCCACATGAACCATGGACTGAGGAGATCATCATATATAGTTATTGCCCTTTGTTGCATAAAGATAAAGTCTAAAATGATTTTAGAAGAGTTCATGATGTTTTCTCTGGAAAATTATGTTTTGAAATGAAAATTTCTCTACAACATAGAGTTTCACTCGACTCTTAGAGATTTTTTAATCTTTTGGTAGACTATATGTTCAAATCCCAAGGTTTACATATTTGAGAATAGGAGCTTTTGATGAAGAACCGATGCATATTTCTAGATTTTCCTTCAATTGTTTCATCTTGGTAGAAGTGGCATGGTAATTAATTTCTATGATAAATAAATTCTCTTTTGAAGAAGCTTGTGATATTGTCTTCCCACTCAAACTAGGCAAGCTAACATGTGGAAATATGGAAGATGCCAAATGTATAAGCTCTAATCTGATTAAGTTTTGTTTTGGTATGTATCAAGATAGAATGAACTTTGGCAACAAAGGCATCATCCATAGCTTATTTGATAACTAGGCTAAAATTACACATGTTCCTACTATGGAGGAATTCTGGGAAGACTGTACTAATGAACTAGAAATGAAAAGGAGGGGTTTATCTAGATTTACCATCTCCCAATTTATTCTTTTTCAATTAAAGTTGGGAATAGATATCACAAATATAGAGGATGATAGAACATATATTATAACTTCTCATTAAATTCTACCTATAAATATTTCCATAAATTGGGACTTTAAAGAAGAAGATGATATCTTTGAAATAATAACTAATGTGTTTAAAAGGACAAAATCTTGGTTGCAATTAAAAAGGGGCACCCATGCTAATTTTAGGGCTGATTCCATTTCTAACATTAGTCTCCTCATTGTGGGTAGTAGAAGGTCTTCCAAAAATTATAGGAAAAAGGTTCACAAACCTCCCCTTGTGTAGAAAACCTATCCCAATAGGAAGGCTAAAATGTCAAATCCAACAAGCCCTCACCAAGATATTCACATTGACAATGAGAAAGACAAAGACTAAGGTAGAGAACTCATTGAAAATAGTTAGAGAGTTCAGATGATTGTTGGTTCATCTCCTCGAAGGGTACAGGTTGTAACTACTCCAAAAGGGGCTGTTGGATCACAACGAGATGCTACTACTCCTAACTAGCTTGTGGCCTTGGTAAACAGGAAAAGGAGTATGGTCCTAGTTTCTTTCCCTATGGATGAAATTGTAAGTGAGTACACTAATAAGGCTTCCAAATCCAAGAGGACCAAAAGCATTGCAAGGATAACTTTTGATAGTGCAACTGGAAGGAGCATTGCTGAAGTGGCTACTTATAACCATAAAGAAGGAGTTGACAAATTGGATTTGAGAAATTTTGAGGTTACACACACCAACCTAGGGGTAATGAATCAAGAAACAAAGGAGAATCGGGTAGAAGCATCCACCAAACAAATTGTGTTGTAATCGCAAAAGGATGGAATCGAAAAGAAAGGGTTGAAAGTTGAAAAAAATGTGACGGCTAAGCACATAAACTCATTGAAGGAACAAAGCTCTGTTCCTCATGATCAGTCATAAACTACCTTTGATTCTAATACTCCCAAAAACTAACAACTACTAGAAGACCTAAAAAAAGAAAAAATGATGATGTTCTTAGTGTCTAGTTAGACCAGCTTGGTAACAAGTCAAGTTGCCAAATTTATGAAAAATTTGCATGAGATTGTTTCCCTAGTGGGTGTTGCTTTGAATGAATCCCATGCACAATCTAGCACATGGAAAATAGAAGTTGAAAAACTATTAGCTATGGTATCTTAGCTAGTAGAAGTAGAAGAGTTCGGGCCAGAGAAGTTCCTTCAAGAGAACCCATTGCAATATGTAGATGTAGTTTTAATTTAGGTTCTAAGGAAAAATACTGCTTGGAGAGTATCCAACTACACTTCTACAATTTCAAGAGTGCAATCTTGTGAAAGGGATTTCAAAACATTATTGGAGTAGGTGGATAAAGATTTCTAGTCTATCGATTCACCTTTGCTTAGCCCCATTAAAGAAGGAAGTTTTGATGTAGAGACAATTGTTAAGGAGCATGAAGAATGTATGATATCTGTTAAGGAAAAAAATGGACCTCAAATCATTTGACTTCTCTAGAGTGGAAAAAAGTGAAGTGATGGCAAGAACTTGTACCTTGAAACTACCAAGCTACCTAGAAACAATGAGAAAAATGAAGCTAGATCGATACAGTTGGAAAAATTGCCTTCAAAGCATCAAAAATCCAAACACAACCACCATGACTAAGTTCATGAACACATTTAGGACATGGAAATTAGTGCGTGGACAAATAGATGTTGAAGATGCTAAGGATGAGGAGGAGGAAGAAACCACTTGACTCATCAATGGTTGTTTTATGTTTTTCTATTAATTTTCTCAAACTTTTTAGTTATAGTTCTTATCAGTTAAACTTTGGGTCTGCATACCCTATTTCAATATTGGTTTTCATAAGTACTTTTAACTTTCCAAGAATTGGGTTTTCAGGGAGATTCTCAAACAACTTATTATTTAAGCTTAAAACTTAGTAGTGTGAAGGCTTGGTATTTTTTGATGGATATCATGATGTGACTAATTTACTTAAAATTTCATGTTTATGCAATATTTTTTCTATGTTTTTGCAGCAATATGTATGAATAGTATTGTTATTTCGAAAGAAATATTGATCATTTGAGAGATGTATGGTTTGAATTAGTTCATTATTGATTTAGTATTGAATTAATATTGAATTATTGAATGATTCCTCATATGCTAGATATTTCTTTTCTCATGTTGATTATCTTTTAAATTTGTTTATGTTCTAGAATGTGATTGATAGAGAAACTATGTGTACTCTTCTTTGTGCATGATTTTTTAATATACTATAATTAATTAGATTGTTTCCTCTATCCAAGAATAGATGGAGAGCTTTATTACTTTCAAGTTAAAAGTAATCTTCTTGTAAAGAGGTGGTTTTGATTGAAAATATAATAAGGGAGATGAACCTTACCAAAATTCATAGAGAAATAATGAATGTGAAGGTTCCTTAATAATTGGGAAATGGTATTTGTCTTATGAACATGGGCATAGGATCTTTTACTCTTTTTCTTTAATTGAAAAAGATGAATCTGTTCACCAACAACTATTGAGTAGAGTTATGGGACTTCCAACAATAGGATACCTTCAAACTTGGATGGTCCACTTCATTGGAACCATTGAAACAAAAAAGATACCAATTCATTGAGCTGCCATGCTAAGTGATAACCTAGATGAGTAGTTAGTAGCCATCAAAGCTGATCCATACATCTATATGACATCATACATGGTGTACTTATTGGTGGCTAGAACCATAATTTACCTAGGCCTCTATAGAAAGGGAAGCATACAAGATGCAAATGTTCGGCCCTATGTGGTATATCCATAATTGGTGAAGAACAAGCTCCCACTACGAAGTGTGGAATACAGAGTGGTGAATGATAGTTTTATCTTCACAATCATTAGGTTTATTGAAGGTGACTATGCCAAAATAATGTCAATAGAAGAATTAGCTAGGATCATAGACATTGGAACCTACTACATTCAGTTTAAGAACTTAACCTATCTTTTGGTAGCTAGTACTCTACTATGCCCAAAGAAGCTCCCAGGATAACCAACATATAGGCTCATACTATTGGTAGTCTACAAGCACTCTACTATTCCCAAAGGACTGGATCACAAAGCTAGTTAGAATGGATCCAATTCCTTAGGCCATCCCCTTACAAGACACAACAAGGAAAATCAAAGCTAAAGGTACCAACCTTCCGTATTCAATCCTGAGTAAGACCAAAAATGAAACACCAAAATGAGAGGGAGGTTGAGTAATTTAAAACTGATTAGAGAAAGAAAAGGAAGAGAGCACCTTTTAATGCAAGTGTGAAAATAGATCAAGCTCAAGCACCTCCACAAGAACAAGTACAACTCAAAAAGATGAGCCTCAAGTAAAAGAGATTGCAAAAGAGCCTCCATAGATGGAAAAACCAGAGGACAAATAGGTAGAGTAGAGCGTACCACTAGTAGCAACTGATGGGGAAGAAGCCTCCCCCTTAGCTCCAAAGAAGGAAAGAGTTGAATCAACTATGGTGGGAACTCAGAGAAGGAGAATGAAGAAGAAAAATACCTCATACCCATAAGTGCCCATGACCATCCTAGAAGTGAAGGTTAAAAAAGAAGGGGAGAAAATATGATTTGTCCCCTTAAGCCAAAGAACCTACTTGGCTAAGGAAACAGAGGAAGATAGGAGAATAAGCTCCATAGTGACACCTCCATCTACTCCAAGGGAGCCTATCCAAGTCTCAACTTTAGAAAATGAACAACAAAAATGGACAGTCAAAATGGATGGTTAAGAAACTAATGTCTTTGACCTCTCCAATTTTGACTTTATGCTAGTGGGAAGTGGGATGGTGGGAGATAAAATAAGAGATACTCCCATGAGTGGAATCTTAAGAGAGGATTAGAATCAATTACTATCTCTACCTCAAGGACCTCTTGATATTCCACTGCCACCATTTCAAGATTTGGTAGTCATGGATAAGGGATTAGTGACCCCATTTCCTCCCACTACCAAAGAAGAAGAACAAGAGGACAAAGAAAGGGAATTCTATCTACTACATGCCAATGAAGTATCCAAGGAAGGAAAAATAGTAGAAGAAATTCAGTAATCTCTTGAGGATACAGAGGTTGGGACCTTAGCCCAAAAATAAATAGAGATTCCTTCTTCTTCTCAAGAAATTTCTAAATGTGAGAAGACTCCCAAAAGAACTGACAAGGGAAAGAAACCTTCTTGAGGAAAAACCTCTTTAGCCGAGTATATTTCACCCATGGGCACTACACCAACATGGCTAAAGAGGGAGGTTATGTTTCATCAAAAGAGGTAGCTGGCATTCACTATAGAGGAAGGTCTAAAGGAATTAATAAAATCATTAAAGAGGCCTAATCCACTTAAGGGTAATGTGAGAACATTGGCATTCATAATGAAGAACCAATATTAGGACCTACTTGTACATATTACCTTTTTGTCTCCTCATGGTGACACTAAAGAATTAACTCCTAAATATTACCATATCAAGGAGATTATGTTCGGAAGTCCCATGGTGGATACAACCAAAGTGATGATCACTACATGCTTTAAAGAGGTGTTTAGGCATATGGACCAAGATGAGTGAGAGTTGATAATGTTGTGAGAGAAAAATAAGCTTTTAAGAGGCTATTTGAATGAAGTTGTGTGCTTCATCAACCTGGAGAATCTAGAGAATGCTCTAGTAGTAGCATTAGAGAGAAAAGGAACATGGAGAACATAGTTAGATCCATTTTTGGAAGCATTTTAGAAATGATATGAAAATTTTGAGGAGAAAGGAGTGCAAATTATACAAGAAAATTTGGGCATGTTGCACCATATCCAGTCAAGTGCTGACAAGTTGGTTTCTATAATGAACTAAGATTTTGGGCTGATGGATGAAGTTCATGCCCAGGCCAAAGACTTAGAGTCTTTAAAATCAATAACAGGTCAAAGGTATCAAATGTTAATGAAGGTGTATGCTATTGGGGATCTTGATAAGCTCAAAAAATGGATATAGAAAATATTGACAAGTAATAAGGTTATAGAGGGATTGTACAAAGAGATCCATCAAATTAAAGACAACTCTCAAGAGAATTTTTTGAAAGTGGAGAGGTATTAGCTAGCCTTGATATTTTTGAGGATGAGTCAAAGACCAAGATTTTTATTGTGTAATCAATTTTCCAATGGTTCAAAGGTACATTTGAAGAAGCTTCATTAGAATATGACATCATACAATCTTTTAAAACTAAAGAAGCACTGTTGGAACCAGACACCAAGCTTGAGGATTTTGCAAAAATAAGGATCAAATTAAGAAATTTCCAGAAAGTAGTAAAGAATAAGTATGAGGGTATTGATTTACTAGAAGCTACTTAAGTGGCTGAGATAATAGAGAAATTTAAGAGTAAACATCTAGAAATCATTTTGTTATAAAGGAGAAGGAAACCTAGATGCTAGAAATTCAATTTTTACACTTAGAAGAAATTTTTTTTTTTGGAACCTATCACCAAGGTGTGCAGGTGTCCAATTGTGCTTTCCACAGAGGTGCACTGATAGTTTTGAAGTAGTGCATCGACAATTAACTACTAGTTCCTACTTTAGAGCCTTTCATGTCTCAAAAACACATTTTGATAGAAGTTCAACTCCAAGAAACACCTAGAGAAGGCCAAACTCCCATTTTTAGAGCTTCTAAAGACTTCCATATCATCTTGTAGCTTCCCTCTTCTTATCTTCTCATTCTTTTATTATTTTTTGTCATGTAAAGGCTTAAGCACCCATTAATTGATATAAACAATGGTGGAGACCTACTTAGCACCATTTAGAGAGTCAGTTTGTATATAATTATATTTTTTAATTAGTTTTTAGCATGAGTTTCATTTTAATAACTCCCTCTCCCAACACAAAGGGAGGAGATGATTTCTTATAAATACATAGATGTAATATGTACTCCAGGCCTTTATTTTGATGGAACAGTATATGCTATTGGTGCTCTCATTTTGAGTGTAGTTATTCTTGCCAGAGTGTGTTATTTTTGTCAATGCATGTTCATGAATAATAATGGAGCCAATGGTTTTATTGTGCTATTATGATTTTACAATCTTTTAGTTTTGGTGCTTGCCTCATGTTAATGAATTCCTCTGGCATAACAAATTGGAGAAAGGATCATTTTTTTTCTTGTGCAGCTTCTTGTCTTGCATGAGCACACTTTCTATGGCCTTGAAATTTGATGAAATGCAAAATATCTTTTGATTTATATTGAGTTCCCATCAATGATTCCATCAGTGGAATTGAGGAAGTGTTGCTCCTCTTTTCATTGGTTTTCTACCCAATTCCTTTTGATAATGTAATTCATAGATATGTTGTTACCATGTTTTATGCTTGTTAGGAATTTCCATTTCAAGTTATTTTCTTTAATCTCTTGTTACCTTATCTTTGTTATTTGATTTGCTAACACTTGGTTAAAATAGGAATTCATATAGCCGCATCCATAAATTGCATTCATCACAAAAATAAAAAATACCAAAAATATATTTCTTTTGTGGTATATACATTGTATATAAGTTCCTTGTGCAAGGATGTGAAACTATTAGGAGTCAAATACAATGCATTTAGTATAATTGTCCTCGTTAGAGGAAATATCCCTTTTAGGAGATCTTGAACCCTTGTTAGAAGGATCCAACCTTGTTAAAGGTTGATAGGGAACAAATAGAGCCACTGCTTAAATTTTCCAATAATGTGAAAAAAAATCTTTTAGGATAACATATCCAAAAGCATGAATTGACTAATCTACAACTTACTTTCCAAAAAATTTACTTTGAAGTACACTTAAATTAATCCAACATCATCACTTCTCTTCTCTTATTACCCAACATAAAAACTTGCATCATATTTATCAAGATATACCTCATGCATACCTAACCAAGGTAAAAAACTTTCATTTACACCCTTCACAAATAACTAATTAGGTTGACATGTTAGGGCTTCCCCAATGTAAATTTAACTACATAGGTCTATGAAAAGGCATACACACTTTCATAAGAATTATTATAATAATTACATTAAAGTTCCCATATGTTAAAATTGAGATATTATATTTTGTAATAATGAATCACATGTTTCTTCAAAAGAATTAATGACTAGTAAAATATAACACATGTTACACAATAGATCTTTATTAGAATATCCCAAATTATTCCTAATCATGAACAATTATTCTATAATCTTCTAATATTTCCATGGTTAATTCATGATCATTAGTAAGATATAATCAAAATGCCAACAACTATCTAGATGTCAATGTTTCCTATTCATTAGCCTACTACCCATTTCTACCAAAAAAATGTAACTTATCAAAAGATTAAAGAAAATCACAGTGAACATAGATATGATATTTATACTCATTCTATTGTATACTTTTAAGCTCACATACATAATACTTTTACCAACCTTGTTGAACTGATAATCAACTTGTGGGATACGAAATTTGTGTTTGTCATGACCATACAAATATATGTTCTCATTAATGAAAAAACTACTCATTAATACAACATCATAGAAGCTCATCCAAGTTCCAAAAAAGGCCTCAATTCCTAAAGTATCAACTTAGTGGTTAGTGTTAGTGGTTGGTAGATTCATATCATACCCAACCTACATACTTTTCCCTTTAAATATAGGAAATTCAATTTTCTAATCTCCTATATGTGTATGTTACATTGTGCTTCAAGTTAATTCTACATGGTATTAGATTATAGGTTTGAAGGAAATTAAATGTGATCAAATCAATTTTAATTTGTAAACACATTCAATATGAAGACCACAAACTCAAAATGCAAACTAGTTGTTGAAAAAGAATTGTAATGATTTCAAATTTGTTCAAAAATTAGGTTTGAACATTTTTTGACCAATTTAAAATTTTCTTGTAATTTTTAATATTAAATTTACATGGTATTTATAAATATATTATGGGTTGATTGATATTAAATATTCAATAAATACTAAACTTTTTGAGAAAAAAAATACAAAAATTGTTAAAATTTAAAACAAAAATTTAAATACTGCTCAATATTATCTCTATTTAGATATTGGTTCATCGGTATTGATAAGTATTGTTTTGACTTATTGGATATCTATCTTGAAGATATATATCTTCATATTTAGAAAAAAAAAATGTATATTTTAAAAATATAGATTAGAGATGAAACTCTATTAAGAGCTCTACAAAATATAGCCTCGATCCATTCAATTTATAGGTGTATAATATGAAATGGTAATCAATGGTAGAGAAAAAAATTACATATACATTAGATGGGTACATATAATGAAATATATTTAGACTAAATTTGACTATCCCATCCCAAGTAGAAGAAGGGGTGCTAATGCAGGATCTACTAAGAAAATGATGTATGATTCTAGGGTCCTTTTCATCTACATTAGAATGTAGGGATGAAAATGAATGTATATGAAAGGAAAATAAGGTAAACACTTATGAAAAGACAAAATTAAAGATATTATTTCTAGTGTGTCGAAGTAAATGTTATGGAAGAGGGATAAAGTAGATGTGCTCACCTTCGAGATTAGTAGAGGAAACAAGTTTAGATCTATAGAAATCCTATCAAACTATACATAAACCAAGAATATATTAGCATCTAGAAACCTGAAGAAAGGATCCTTCTACCATGAAAACTTTAATATATAAGGATAAAGTCAAAATTAATGTGATCTATATCAATATAGGTCAAACTTGAGAAGACCTATACCTAGAAGAGACAAGTTTGAAGGTCTTGGGATTGTCACAATAACTAAACTTTCATATTTTCAAATTTGGATCTTAAACTCCATGAATCCACACCTACACACAAAAGAGAAAGGGAAATTATTGGTTGGAGGGGGATTTCATTCATCAATCCCTTGTTTAGGAGTTAACCTTGAATTGAAATAAATCAAATGCTATAATGTAGTAGAGATTAAACAATAAAGATGTATATCATACCATTTAAAATACAATTATCGTTAGTATGCAATCAAGTATTGTATTTAAATAAAAAAACCAAAATAAAATAATGCAAGAAAAATCCTCATGTAGTGGATGCTAGTAATTTTCCTTAATGTTGAAGAAAAGAAGAAAACCTGAATGGATGAATGTAAATTTCCTCCCTTGATAGCCAACACCTTTGTCTCCAATGAAGAAATATGCTAGATCTATGAAAAAATGCACACTTGATGGAAGATTGATGAAAGAATTTGGTGAATTATTATTTTCTTTCTTGAAGTACTTAAATATATAATAACTCAATTTCATGAGATATTGGAATGATTTTTTGAGACGAGACATGAAAATGAAGAGTGAAAGCCTCCTTTTATAACAATTTTAGGGTCAACTTTTGAAAGGGCCAACTCCATTGGATAGGAAAGAAAAATGTTTTGTATTGGGCTCTTAAATTAGCATCTTGAGGTATATGTAACCTCAAGTATTACCTATATTGGTATAGGTTTCCCCATGTATGAGATATTCTTGAAAGGGTTAATTTTAGGGTAAATACTATGAAATCCAAGGAGAGTTTAAAACTTCAAGAAAAATGAAAGAATAAAAAATAAAATAAAATTTAAAGGATAAAATGGGATACAAAGGGAAAGTGAACTATGTAAATGGGTAGATAAATGGAAAACTATGTACAGAAATTAGATACATCACAGAGTTTTGAACAAAATTGAATGAAGAAAGAGGACCTTGGTTTAGATTCAACGAATGAAATTAAATGCAACGTGATATTCAAATATAAGAAGAACACTAAGGAGGGCTAAAATGGTCTAAAAAATAATATAAAGTAAGTTCTTACTCTTTAAGACTATGAAATATGAAATACATCATAAATGCTTTGTCCATTGTAGATAGAATTAGCTACAAGATTCATTAGAGTATTTGAGATGAGATAAATTTAGTAATCTCAATATGGTGTTGAATAAATAATTATATATCTTGAGATGGCACTTGGTTCACTAGTTTATGGCAAAAATTGTGTTGGACTTACAAGTCTTATGGGCATACAGAAAGGAGAATGGTGATGCTAAAACCTAGCACACCAAGGTATTGTCATTGATTGACAACTAGTAAAAACATGAAGGAATGTGCATACTGCTTCACAACCACTAGTAGACATCTACGCTAGCTAGATCAAATGAAAACCAAACAAGGCAGTATTTAGACATAGAAAATTTGATAAAGAAACACTCAGTGTGGTGAGTCACCATTAATGTGACAAAATAACAATACATGCACTACACAATGATATGAGTGAATTTTAGTTGGAATGATGAAAATAATAAAGGAGATAGGATATATGTAGTCTTATAGTAGGAATGGTAGTGCTACTATTCTAAACACTACCGAGTAGGTATCAGAAGTTTCCCATGAATAACTCAAACGTGTGATTCAAAATTTATAAATGAGTGAATTTTAGTTGGAATGATGAAAATCAAACAAGGAAACATGTAGACATAGACAATTTGATGAAGACACACTAAGTGTGTGAGTCACCATTAATGTGACACAATAACAATACATGCACTACACTATGATATGAGTGAATTTTAGTTGGAATGATGAAAATAATAAAGGACATAGGATATATGTAGTCTTATAGTAGGAATGGTAGTGCTAGTACTCTAAACACTACTAAGTAGGTGTCATAGGTTTCCCATGAATAACTCAATCATGTAATGCATTGACTTTGGGCAAGGTATTTTTTAGGGGTTTGGCATCCAAGAGATTGTGAACATATATAGTTTGGGAAACTTCATTGTTGGAGATTAGAGTGTGGAGAAAATTGCAAAGTGTTGAGTAAAAGAGTATTCAAGAAGAATAGAGAAGACAATAGGATAAGTGAGCCACTAGAGATAGGTGACTACAAAGAGGGTAGAGTGGAACAATGAAAATGTGATACAATAGATATCATAGAGGAAGCCAACACTATAAGAGAAGATGGAGACATCTTGTCATGAGCCCTAATTAGTGTGTATAATATAAATATATTTTAAAAAATACATACACTTTGGTTAAATACCTTATTACTATTATTGATTAATAAATAGGATATTAAGCATTAAATATTAATCAAGGTAATATTAATAATTCATATTAATCTACAAATATTAAATAATAATAAATAGTATAACTTATTATTGTTAAATTAACAATATTATAATGTTATATAACCATACTACATCTATTACAAATTAATAAATATTAAAATATTAAATGAGATGTATAATTTTTATAATATTAGATATTTTCATATATAATAAAATAAGATTAATATCAATTAATGTTATCATGTAAAGAAAGGTGTCTTTTAATATAAGGACACAACCTTTCAAAATAAAAGATATATAATTTTTAACACACCAACAAATGGGGCATATTAGAGTACATTAAAAAAAGAATTAAAAAAAGAATTGAAAGAGATGGTTCAGAGTTATAGAACATCACAATTGGTATCAGAGAATGATCTTGACATCCTATAGAATTAAAGAAGATTTAATTTGAGTTTTTAGACACAAGCCTTGAAATATTAGCAAAGAGTAACCAAAATTTATTTGAAATTAAATGGATTATAGATTCTAAAAAACATGTCAAGGAAATAGTAGCTGATTTAAATCCAAGTCTTTAACGAAGGTGTGTGCATATTGGATTTTTTCAATGGAAGTGTATATTGGAAACCATTAAGGTGTTGGTGCACAAAATTGTTGGTTGACTTCCTACAAGCTTGTCCTCAATGCTAGGAAACTCAACACAATTTTGGTCAACGAAGAAGGTTGAATCTTTGTTTGTTCAACATCCACACTCCATGCTCTAAAAAACCTTAGTGGTTGTACCTATACTAGAGGTGGATAATGATTTTAAGTGCAGACTTAATGCTGATCTTGAGTTGATAAGGTTCTCAAGGAGAAATCTGAGCACTTTGAAAGACTTTAAAAAGAATGAAAGTATTATGAGGTAATATATGCAATACTGATGGATTGAACTTTTCTAGCCTATAACCATACATATACACTTATAAGAAACATACAATGACTAGTCTTTAGTCCTTTTGGGAAAATAGAGTCAATTCCCACATAATTTTATTATTTGAACCATAAGAGATAGTGTTTACCACATCCACCACTAGATAAAAGGAGAGATAAATGCAATCCTATGCCTAGATGAATTTAACCCCAAATTAAGGAGACTAATGTAGAAAAAGTTAATGCATTATTTCCATTCAATGATATAGTGGTATTAATCTAAGAAAAATAATGAAGAACATGAGATATTTAGTACACCATAAGCCAAAGAGATTTCAAGGAACTATCATTATTTCTATTTCTTCATGAGGAAATACAAAAGAGGAGCCTAGATTCAAGAGCCATTCAATAATACACAAGGTTAAAAGAATTTAATTCTTATTGAAAATTGAAAAATGTCCTCTCTAATATTCTTCTTCTTCTTCTTCCTTATTTTTTGTTTCAAAATGCTACTCTAATAAATATAGGTCTTGGTACCTTTTCCTTACAAAATGAGAAGGTGGGAACAAGCTTTAGATTTTTACACAAATACTACTAATTACTTGCTATGCAAAAACAAAAAAATGCACAACCATTATAAGGCTTGTTTGGCCTCTTCTTTTGTAGCAACACTTACATCATTAACCTCCTAAGGCACCTTCATGTATACTTCAATCCATTTGGCTATTTGGGCATGAGTGGACCATGTGAAATTAGAAACAATTGGGGTGAAAGCCTCTAGATCACTTTAACTCAAACTTATTCTCAATGATAATCAACTTGTTAAGTAATCTATGAAATGTATCCATCTAAAATGTAGTGCCTTTAATGTTTGTAGTCTATACCTTGTTATATTTTGATCTGAGAGATACTTTTTACTCTTGTTATAATTATATTTGAGATGACATAAAGGTCAGATTTTATACTTTGATTTCAATATCATAGATGTCAGACTATGATGCTATTCAATTTATCATATTTTCATGATGATGTCATTTTGAAATTACAGTAGGTTTTATGATGATATCTGATTATCCAATATTTGGACATATCTCTGATTAGATTATGTGATAGATTTAATGCTATGGTTATTTACTTCATTCTTGCTTTATTATGCTTTATGTGAATGTGAAAAGTGTAAAATGATTTTAGTAAAACTAAATAAATGGTTAAATTAGGTGATTAAATGCATTTATTTCTTTGGCTATGTTATTATATGCCATTGCACTTGATCATGTATTTTAGCATGCAAGATTTGTATCCCTAGTAGTGATACATGGATTTAGTGATTAAGTTGTTCATATTTACCAATATCATCTCTATATGATCAACATATCCTTAATTGTTTAAATTAAACCTTTCAGTGATTATTAAATCTAAACTCATTTACATTATGTGACTAGACCTATGAATGTGTCTATGTATTTAGAGGTTCACATTGTTGTGAAGGTTGTTTAGAAAATTCTATGATTTTGGGTTTTTGGGCTTTATTTTAATTCATTTTTAGTTTCTAGCAACTTTTCTATAGATGAATTCCTATTATTATGAATAGCTAGTTTTCATTTGAGTTGATTCAGAGTCTAACTAGTTAGACTAGTTTTTTACAATAACTGATTATTCACTTGAAATGTGAATAAGTATTGAAAGAGGAATTAATTCCTCACTTCACACTTTTGGAAATTGAGAATTTGAGAGCTTTTTCCAAAATCCTCTTCTAGAGAATTATGTTTCTATTCATTTCGAGAGTTGTGGGCATGAGATCTTTTCAAGGTTAGTCTCATTGGATCTAGCTTGGGGAGACCTTGTTGTGCTATGATTACTGATAGCTACTTTAGGTTATTTATTTTATTGCATTGTTTCCTATTTCAACCACTTTTACTATGAGGTAGTGCTCTCCTATTTTCATGTTTAAGCTTTGTTTCAAGTTGTGTTTCTAGTAGTTGGTTTTTAGGAGGCTGAAAACTTGTGTTCCCCTCTATTTCTATTTGTTGGTTCTGCCCAGTTGGTCAAGTATGAACATTTCCCCTATTTTTGGAATGAGGATTTGGGGTTTTGTACTATTATGCTATTTATTTTTGTGTACAGTGTCTAAATCTAAGTTTTATTGGATTTTTGTGGATTTTGTGCCCAAAGACCAAATGGGTTTTATTTTCAAATTTTTCCAATTTTGGGGTTTTTACCTCGATTTGCATGTCACCCTATTTTCTTCGGTTTTCTTGGTATGATGATGATTGTGGACCTAGATCATCTATTGGGATGCTAGGTAGATCATTGTTGCACTTTTATGTTGCATTGGGATGAATGCCACATCCGTCCTCTTGAGCTTGTATTCAATTGAGTGTTATCTTCTACTATTTTCTCACCTAGCTCTTGTATTATGATCTTCATAATGGTGGTATGCCACACATGAGAATGTGCATCAATATTTTTTGAGTGACTTACAAGTCCCAAACTCTTAGTTGTATTATGGTGAGTATGTTCTTTTGGGGTTGGGTTGGGTTGGGGATATGCATACCTATAGACACTCATCATGTGATGAGCATGGGTACATAGGGTAACATGGAGGAGGATTCTCTCTTGCATCCTGGTGATTATTGTGCCTAGATGGTTGACATGAAGAAGTTATTTAATTAGGTGATAACTAAATAAATTAACTGGGTAATAAATGGAATATAATAAAATGTTAAGTGACCACCCAATTCAGTTTGAGGACTCTTGTTATGTGAGCACTCAGTTAAGTCCAAGGACATAAGATTGTGCTCCTTCCTAGGGAAGTAGAGTTGCTACCACTAGCTTGGGCTACTTGATGCCAAGTTACTTACCCTCTAATGAGCCCCTATATAGTGACCCATAGAGTGTCTAACCAGGACCTAACCCACTTGCATTTTCTCATGATCTTGGTTATAGTCCTCTGTACTGTCTGGAATGAGTGTTATCCATGGACATTTGATTTATGTGTGTTTGTGTTTGGATCATTATCTCCATCAGCATGACAGGAGTGGAACTACGGGTTTCATATGGTTTGGAGGCATAGCTACCTATACCACTACCGGGGACCAGTGTACAAAGATAGTCTATTGTTCTAGGGTAACTACTGCTTGATGTTTTCACTTGATACTTCAAGTTCTGTAGTATGTTTTCTTGTGATTTATGCTTTCATTTGAATGTTTGGATATCATGTTTAGATGATGTTAGTTTATTTGTCACATTTCCTTATTATGATATGTAGCATATGATTAGATGATGTGATATACTTAGTTGGAGTATCTATTGCTTAACAGATTAGCATGTTAGATTTCTCATTATTATGATGTTATTATATTTTAGTAGCGACATCTTATAAGACAAATTTGACTATCTAGTTAGTAGTTTGGGATGTTACACGTGGGGGATGAATAGGACCTTCAAGGTCTCATGATGCTATTATGGTTGGGAGGAACCACACACTTAGTTTCATTGCTTTGGCTTATTGCGATCTTGCTTTTAGTTCATTTCCTTCACTACTATGTTTAGATGGTTAGATTTAGTTTCCATCTTTCGAATATTATAGTTCAAGTGTCTATGCCTTTATTATGGATTTGATACTCCATAGTGTAGAGAAATCATATTTTCTATACTTTTGTTCCTTTTTTTCCTAGTTTTCTATTCTAGTTCCTCGCACACGATTTTACTTCCTCATGCAAGAGTGTGGAAGCTTCATGTGGCTTAGTGGACTTCCTCCCGCGAACCTCAACACCAATGAAGTTATTTTTGGCTTCTAGACCTAGTACTTCCTTGCATGAGATGGAATTTCCTCACATGGCTTGGTGTACTTTCTTACATGAAGAGTTACTTCCTTGTGTGAGACTATCAATTGTAAATACTCTTGCTCAAAAAATAGGGTGCACCTCTGCTATTTTTTAGCGAATGCAATTTGGACTTTTGAGTACCCTTTACAAATAATAGTGGTTCCTTGCTTCAATAGGTTGGAGTTTGTGTTCTGAGGTCATCTTTAGTTTTCATTCTTCAAATTTGGTCAGGTTAGCAAGGGTAGTGTTGTTTGGAGATCCATTGGTGTTTGGATGTTTGGTTAATCTTCCATTGTGATCTTCATGATCCCTGTATGACATTATCATGTGCATTCATACTTGTTCTAAAAATATTATCTTGACTTATATTTATCCTTGTTCCAAGGATCTTTGTGTTGGCCATTACATCTAGTATCAAAGTCCATGTTTCTACATTGGGATCTCTATGTTATGCTTCCACTATGTTATTATTTTTAGTGTGTATGTTATTATCTTATAGTTGTTATGTTGATTTATTGTAGTGGTTCATGCTTCTATCTCTTTTATTTTGGACATGTGATTCTGACCTTATCATGTTGCTTCCTTAGTGATGTCTCCTGCACATAGACCTGGTGGTTGAAGTAGTGAACGATGGGGTAACCATGAGGAAGAAAACTAGGAGGAAGAAATATAGGTTGGTGGGGAAGAGCAAGCTAATAAAAATTAGGGTGGCATTGAGGTATTAATACCCATGCTACAAGAGATTCTTTCTCAATTTGAGCCTCATGTTGAGAAATGCCAACATGATAGTGGTCAGGAAGAGGGATCTCATTAGATTCCCACATGTATGAGCATAAAGAGAAATAGTGTGAACATGAACATTCACACACACCACCAGGTGGTTGAAGGCACCATCGAGGTGGTAGGAACCATGATGATGAAGATTCCATCCATTTGTATATTATAAAGACTCTTCAGTAGTCCAAACTGCCATTCTATGATGGAAAGGTATGTGGCCTTAGGGTGGAGACTTAGTTATTGCACATGGAGGATTGCTTTACCATGTACCCATATGCAACTAATATGAAGGCCTATTGTGCAATTATTCAACTGAGAGACCACACATCCATTTGGTAGAATATAGAGGGGCAAAAGCTCAAGATCAACATCATAGATCTCACTTGGGAGATCTTTGAGGAGAGGTTCCAAGAGAGATTCCTATCTCCTTAGTTTAGGGAGGTTCATGTTGATGAGTTCCATGAGATCAGATAAGGGAACATTTTAGTGGACTAGTACAAGATCAAGTTATTTGAGCTTAGGTAGTACTCATGCTATAATCATGATGTGGTACTCCTGACTCATAATTTTATTTGAGGCCTAAAGGATACCCTTATTAGAGAGGATCGCATGCATTAACCTAGGACTCTTATCCTTTTTGTAGAGAAGGCATGAATTTTTGAGAGTAATCTGGCTAGAGGGTGTAGGGGTAAATCTAGTTCTTAGAATAATAGTGCATAGAATTCAGGACAAGATGCCTAGCTTATTCAGTCCTCAGGGAAGGGCCAAACCCAATCAATAATCTCTTATGGGGACCAATGCCATAAGAATCAAAAGGGGTATTAGTCTAAAGGTGGATAGAATCCTATTGCCTCGGGGAAGAAAGAATATGACTAGAGCCATGGTAAAAAGCCTCAATAGAATCAATCTCCTTAGAGTAACCAACAAAACTCTAGCAAGTGTAGTGCACCTCATTCTAGTGTTACCAAGGGTAGTTGGGAGAACAGTTCCAACTTTCCAAGAGAATGCTTCTCTTGTGGTTAGCCTAGCCATAAATCATGGAAATGTCCTATTAAACCATCT
Source organism: Cupressus sempervirens (assembly GCA_028749045.1). Classification (NCBI taxonomy): domain Eukaryota; kingdom Viridiplantae; phylum Streptophyta; class Pinopsida; order Cupressales; family Cupressaceae; genus Cupressus; species Cupressus sempervirens. Next base: position 253,721,711 of record CM053787.1, read on the forward strand.
ACAAAACCTAGCAGAGGTATAGGAAGATTGAAGCCTATAGTGGTAGATGCTGGTAGGTGTAGGACCAGAAAAATGGGTTAAAAGAATAACATACTATGAGAAAATCACAAAACTTAATAATCATACGTTAGCACCCACTAGTCTACCATGAAAGCCAAACTAATAAAGAAAGCAATAGAAACCCCCTTTTTCACTTGTAGCTCCCATTTCCTTCTTTCTTCTCCAAATGATTGTAGCTCCAAAGTTGCCTATAATGCACACAAAATTGAAGCAAAAGTCTTATGATGTGGATAATGCCATGAGAATACTTGAAGTTGTGATTTGAATGTGAGAGCAAGAATGCAACATGCAAAGAAGTAGAGACTCAAAGACTCAAATATTTGGATTTTCAAAACTTAAGCATTCAGATTCCAGGACCCAAAATGAGAGAAAGAGTGTTCATTTTATAATCAACACTCAAAGTGAGGGCATTGGATTTGTCACCCATAGATGTGCAATGTGGCAATAGATTCCTATGACGCATATGATAGAATATGCCAATTGTGAAATTCTATGACACATGCAAGTCAAACTTGGCTAAATGTGGAAGAGAATCTATGACGTGTCATAAGACACCTCAACCCACTTAAAGCCAAGAGTCTATGACAAAGAAGCCAAATAGAGACATGCGTAAGAGGTAATAATATTTGATTATGACAAATCTCAGCCAAGTGTCAAAGGAGAATCCATGAGGTGTCATGATCATGGAATATTTTATGGAATATTTGAATTAAAAATCCTCTTATTCCACAAAATAAGAATTAGTAGAAAATGGAATTAATGATGGAAAATGGAACTTAGGAAATTAAGAATTTCCATGGTTTGCAGATAATAGACCAATTAATTAATTAATTGAGGATGATAATTAGGAAGAATAATTAAAAAGAATAGGATTAAATTATGGGTTGTTTAATCCTATAGAGAAAATTAGCGAATGATTGGCCAAATTGATTAAATGAATGCGACAGTATCCTTTGATGAAAATGTAATGATGATGGATATGTAATAAGATGATGACCAATAGATCAAAGCCATGATCAAATTGATTGATGGATCAAAATTGATGACATGCCAAGGACACATGACATGAATTGGTTGATATGTAACATTTAACTGACATCGTAAATGCTACAGGATTGAAATTGATTGATAAGGTTTGATCATAATAACATCAACGAACATTGTCAATGCTATTAAAATGGTTGATGATGCCATGATCTGACATTGAAAGCATCAACAATGTCAAATATTGAATGACATGAATGATAGTTTGACCTAGCACTGAGAGCCACGACAGTACTAAGGTCAAATTGATTAGTTGATAGGTTGCCAAGACACTGAAAGCCACAAAAATGCCTAGGAGCAGATAAATGATGATTGATTTGGGAAGTTTGATATGTTTTGGGTTGATTTGGGGTGATTTCGAGTTGATTTGATCTGATTTCGAGTTGATATGAAATTGATATGAAAGAGGATACAAATGATGAAATATGGTCAATCTGGCCAAAAGATTAGAGTTAGTAGAATGAGAAAATGGGACAAATTATTATGAATAAGTGATGAAACCATAGATGTGAACCATTTTTGAGCGTCTACATTTTGTCCCTCTTTGATACAATGTGATTTAGAGCATTGTATCAAAGAATAACTGATGAGAAAGCTACAACATGCCCCAGTAGGGATGATATATATGGGTGTCACCTTGATAAATTGACTAAGATAAGCATATGATAAGTCAATTTATTGACAACAAGAAGACAAAACCATAGCAACTGATAGAATGAAAATCAGAGCTAAAATGTGAAAGTTATGAGGCCGAGAGTGCAGAACAGGGTCAATTCGTAGCCCGAGAATGATTGCATGGGTTACCAATCAAGAAAGACATAAAATTATTAAAATGATAGTTTTCCTTGTCCATAACAAAGATATGAATCCAACGCAACTGACAGATTGCAATTCTGAGTTAAAATGCAAAAGTTACGGGCTCCGGAGTGCAACATAGGGGCTCCGGGAGCAGTTCTAGGTATCCTAGGTCCCCAACTACACCCAAAACTCAACCAAGTGCATCATGATAGTACTAAGTGCATTAATGATGCACTTGGGAAGCCCAAGTGGTCTAAAAAAGTGAAAAATGTGCCTGAGAAGGCCCTGGGGGCCAAAATCAACGTGATGGGGGGCAACTAGGAACCCAAGAGTAATTGTAAGGATTAATACTCCATACAATGAAAAAATAATGAAAATGATAGCTCATTTTGTTCACAAGGAAGATATGAGTCCAACGCAACTGACAGTTCATAAATCAAAGTTGAAACACAAAAGTTATGGCCTCTGAAGTGTAACCTAGGGGTTCTGGGAGCAGTTCTGGATAAGCTAGGTTCCCAAGTACACTCAAAATCTACCAAGTGCATCAATGATGTAGTTGGCATGACCAAGTGTGTCAATGACACAGTTGGGAACCCCAAATGTGCCCTAAAAGGCTCTGGGGCCTAGAATCAGCTCGATTGGACTTGAAATGACCCAAAACTATGCGTGCATGCCCAAAATGATGGAAAGATGTCCAAGCATGAGTGAAATCATTAAAAATGGTCATATTTGGTCAAAGATGATGAGAAAAATGTCAGACTAAGGTTGAACCAGGTGGAAAGCAAAAAAAAGTTGATTGACAGTGTAGGATGATGCAAGAATGCATGAATGCAAGATGAAGATGATTTGGTGAATTAGAAGACATGATCATGGTGATGGAGAATGAGATGAAAAAGAAAGATGAGATGAGGAGATGTTAGTATGATGGAAAGACTTTTACTTCTAGAAAGTGCACTATATGTCGAATGGAGCTTTATTTTGATATGGAAAAGGGAATGCAACGCATCATGGCATAAAGAGCCAGAGTGCAAATGCAAGCCTTTTGCGTAAACAAGCACGATGCAAACAAAGAATGACCTTATCCTTCATGAGGCATATGTACATGCCCCAGACTCTCAAAGGTACATTGTAATAGACAAAAATGGAAAAAAGATGACCATGAACCATCCCGGCCAGTCTCATAGATTAGTTTTATATCATTGAGTGGGATAGGAACATGATCAAAGAAAAACAAAGAAAAAAATAAATCACTCACTAAATAGTGTGAGCCAACAGCTATCCTTGTCCATCATTACTTGCTTTTTAGCGTGTTAGGCGTTTAGATGGTGTTGAAAAGGTTGATATTGTGATTGGCATTGAAGTGTAGTGCTTTGATTTTTAGTGTACAAAGTGCAAGTGTTTATGCAAAAGGGGTGGTTATCCACAATGAGTATGTACAAGGTTTATTGCAAATTTTTGATGGGTTTTGTGATTTTTAGGGTTTTTGAGGATATTTGATTTTTTTGTGTAACTGATTTCTTCAAGACATTTTATGATTTTTATGGTTTATTTTAGGACATTTGATGATTTTTAGTGATTTTTTTAGGACACATTATGATTTTTATTGATTTTCTCAAGACATCTTATGATTTTTAGGGATTTTTTCAGGACATTTTATTCGAATTTTTAGGATTTTTTTCAGGATATTATGTGATTTTTAGTGATTTTCTTAGGACATTTTATGATTTTTAGGAATTTTTTCAGGACATTTTATGATTTTTAGGGATTTTTTAAGGATCATATAAGCATATACAAGTGTTAGCTCCAATTCGTTATGTGATAGATCCAATGGATAAAAAACACTTAGAGGTATGCCCCTAGTTCAAATTCAAACTTACGCACCATGTAGGTAATATGCCCCCATACAAGATGCAAATTATGTACAAAGGCCAATGACAAAGTGTGTGTGTGTAGACAGGTGATACTTAAGCAAGGTAACGAAGGACATTAACCAGTTTGTGAGCCATGATAAGGAACCAAGGATGTCTTGCAATATGAAGGGTATGATCAAGGAATGATAAAGGGGGAAAAGACCAGATGGAATCCTGATAGATGGAGGAGCAATAACTAATTACACATGGCGCCTGTTTGCCAAGTTTTCACTTTTGGATGAAATTTTTCTCTTGACTCAAATTTTCATGCCAAGATGCCTATTTGCCAAGTTTTCATCAAGGCATCCTTTTTTTTTTCATGACATTTTTCAATTTTTTTTTTGGTATTTTTTTAGGACTTTTAGATAGAATCAAGTGTAGTATTTGCGAAGATGCATGTTTTTGATGGACATGGGCAATGGTTCACCCTCTAGAGTTGCAAGCTGATATACTCCGGATCCAAAAGATGTAGTAACCATATAAGGTCCTTCCCAATTTGGCTCAAATTTGCCTTGTTTTTCTCTATGTTGTTGTCTCTTGTAATTCATCTTTAGGATCAGATCACCTACCTCAAAATGATGACCTCAGACTTTCTTGCTATAGCTCCGTTTGAGTCAAATTTGGTAAGCTTGCAAGTGTGTCAAGGCAGCTTGTCTTCGTTCATCAAGCATTTCTAGCTCATGAGGCCTAGATATTCAGTAGTTTTCACCATCAACAACATCTTGTAGGGATACTCTTAATGATGGAATTTCAACTTCAATGGGAAGTATGGCCTTAGTGCCATAGACAAGAGAGTATGGTGTTGCACCAGTAGGAGCATGGACACTTGTTCGATATACCCAAAGAGTTGGATTTAGCTGGAGGTGCCAGTCTCGGCCCAAATCATTGACAGTCTTTTGGAGAATCTTAATGATGGTCTTTTTAGATGCTTCTGCTTGGCCATTTCCTTGTGGATGGTAAATATTAGAATATTCATGGTAGTTGTACTTCTTGCAAAGCTTGTCTACATCTTTATTTTGAAATGGAGTACCATGGTCACTAATAATAGCCATGGGGACTCCATACCGACATATGATATAGTTTAGAATAAACCTTGAGATCTGCTTGCTGGTGGTGAAGGTCAAGGGGACAGCTTCAACCCACTTGGTAAAATATTATGTTGCCGTGATAATGAACTTGTGACCATCAGAAGATGGAGGAGAAATAGCTCCGATGAGATCAAATGCCCATTGTGAAAAGGGCCATGGTGATATGACTGGCTACAATTCTTATGCTGGTGCATGGATTAGATTGCTATGTATTTGACACTTATGGCATGTTTTGGAAAAGTCATGGTCATCCTATTCCATGGTGGGCCAATAATACCTAGCTTTGACAAGCTTCTTGGCTAGACTCAAACCATTGAAATGGCCTCCACATATACCTTCGTGAACCTCATGCAAGGCAGTTTCAGCTTCTTGTGAGTCAAGGCATCTGAGAAGGGTTTGGTCAAAAGATATTTTGTAAAGGGTGTCACCGATGATGACATATCTAGCGGCTTGATGGATAAAGGCTCGTTGGTCATTTTTGGATAAGTTGAGTGGTAGGATTTGGGTGGTAATCATAAATTTTTTAATACCAAGGAGAGTTGGGACCAACAAGTTCACACAAAAACTCAGATTGGGAGAGCTCGAATGCTGGAATCAAAAGTTGCTCAACAAGGAATTCACAATGTTCCACATTTTGAGGCATATCAATCATAGAAGCGATGGTAGCCATAGCATTAGCTTGCTTGTTGTGTATTCTTGGTAGCTGATGAAAAGATATAGTAACAAATTTAGACTTAAGGAAGTCTGCCATCTGCTTGTAGGGCATTAGTTTATCATCTTTGGTTTCATAGTCATCATTGACTTGGTGGATGACCAACTAGTAATCCCCAAAGACTTGTAAATGTTGAATGTTCCATTGGATAGCTATCTTGAGCCCTGTGATCAGTGCCTCATATTCTGCTGTGTTGTTTGTACGGTGAAATGCAATCCTATATGACTTGGGGATTATGTCTCCTTGAGGAGTGATAAACATAATGCCAGCTCCTGAACCAATTTGTGTATGTGATCCATCAAAATAAAGCTTCAATTTGTTAGCTACATCCATGTGAAATATGGCTTCATTTGGAAAGTCTATTAACATGGGATGATCATCTGACATAGGCGCTTCTGCTAATTGATCTACTATCACTTGCCCTTTGATTGATTTTCTATCTACATATTCTATGTCAAATTCACTAAGGACCATGACCTATTTGGCTAAGCATCCTGTGAGAGAAGCCCTACTAAGGAGGTATTTCAGTGGGTCAATCTTAGAGATGAGCATTTTTTTCTGATGGAGCATGTAATGTCTAAGCTTTTGGGTTGCAAAGACAATAGCAAGGCATGCTCATTCAATTAGTGAATAATTTAGCTCATAGCCCACAAGTGTTCTACTAATGTAATATATGGCTTGCTCTCTTCCTTGTTCATCATTTTGTGCTAGGAGAGCCCCTAATGCTATATCTATAGTAGATATATATAAGATAAATGGTTTGCTTGGAATAGGAGCCATTAAAACTGGTGGATGTAGAAGATAATCCTTGAGTTGTTGGAAAGATTCTTGGCATTGCTTATTCCATTGAAAGGATACTCCTTTACATAAAAGGTGTTGAAAGGAGTGACACTTATTGGCCAATTGTGCAATGAATCTACAGATAGACTGCAATCTTCCTTGTAGCCCTCTTAGGGTTTTTAGATTTGTTGGAGGAGGCATGTCAAGTATTGCTTTTACTTTCTTAGGATCCACTTTAATGCCTCATTGAGAAACAATGTAGCCTAGGAGCTTTCTAGAGACAACTCCAAATACACACATTTTTGGATTTAGACGAAGCTTATAGCTTTCCATTCTGGTGAATATCTAATCTAGGATGCCCAAGTGTTCTTTCCTTTTATAGGATTTGCAAAGTAAGTCATCAACATAGTCTTCCATGAGGATGTGCATGAAATCATGGAAGATGGTAGTCATTTCTCTTTGATATGTTGCCCCAGCATTTTTAAGACCAAATGGCATGACATTCCAGTAGCATGTTACCCAAGGACATGTGAAAGCTATCTTGTGTTGATCTTTAGGGGCGATTCTTATTTGATTATAGCTAGAAAAGCCACCCATTAGTGATAACATCTCATACCCAGCTATCATGTCTACAATGATATCTATGTTTGGTAGAGGAAAATCATCCTTGGGACATGCCTTGTTAAGATCATGAAAATTTGTGCATATCTGGATGCCCCCGGAGTGTTTTCTTACTGGTACTAGATTAGATATTCACTTTTCATAATCAATGGGTCTTATGAATCTAGAATCCAATAGTTTCTTTAGTTCAACTTTGACAAGGAGAGCCACTTGAGGATGCATTTTCCTCAACTTTTTCTTTACTGGTTTCATTCTTGGTTTTAGTGGTAAGTGATGAAGGACTAGTTCAGGATCTAATCTGAGCATATCTGTGTAAGACCAAGCAAAGTTGATCTGCCTCTCTAGAAAAAATCTAATAAATTCATTCTTCTCTTCTGATGATAATGAGGCTGCAAAGTGTATGATTTTGGGGTTGTTAGGAGTTCCCAGATTAATCTCTTCTATCATTTCCACAAGTAATGCTGATTTTTCCTTTAATGGGAGTGTGTCCAATCTTCCATCCTTAGGTGCCTCAGAGAGGTTTTCACCCTCACATACATCCTTTATTTTTACTTTTTTATGGTCTAATGGCACCTTTCAATTTTCACCAAGACACCTATTTGTGTCTTTTTTGGTTATTTTCTCAATTTTGCGACTGGAAGATGGAGTTGACTCCCCAAAATATGCCATGATGTTTAGATTAATGGAAAATCCAAACTTGTGATCACCTTCTAGTATATCTTCACGGAGCTCAAAGAATTCTACGATGGCATCATCATTTTCAAACTAATCAAACATCCTTGTTGGTCCCAATCAATAAGTTCAGGGAAAACTAAGGAAATGCCATCATCGGTGTTGAATAAGCTTTGGTCCAAGGCATATATATGGATATTTTCTTCAGTGATGTCATCAGGGTCATGTTCAAAAGTAGGAGGGCTTGGATCTCAAAATGTTTCGATCCAAGGTGAAGAGTTGGTTTGAGTGATAGGTGGATTAACATATTTATCTTCAATGGGTAACCTATCTAGGTCTACAAACATATGATCAAGACCAAAGGAGGTATCAAGATTGTCAATGTTAGATACAGATTGGGTGGGTTTGGGTTGATTATTCTTAGATGCCTTGTCATCATTTGAAGCATTCACCTCCTCATATGAGGATGACTCGGTATTAGGAAGACCCAAAACAAATGGTTTGAATCCAAGTCCCAATCTATGAGGTGTCCTGATGCAGTGATGGGTTGAACAATGCCTTGTTTTTGGAGTCCTAGACCACTACATCCATCATATCCCTTTTTCTACATGATGGTGAATCCAGGTCCATACCTGTCAGGGGATATGGGAGTAATTTCTTGTTTTTCTTTAGCCTTTTCAATCCATGTAGAGGTATTTTCATAGACGTGTTCTTCATGTAGCCCGCCTCCACTAGTGAATGCCATAGAAGGTCTATTTTGAAGTGCAAACTTAGGCTTGTTTTGTATAAGTTGAGGTTTACCATATGACTTGGGGGATAAAGGAAGTTTCTCAATGTGAAAGGCATGAGACGTGGAGTACTCACCACAACCTTGGTCTTCTATTTTAAGCTTTCCTTTGGCTACGGGTGTGAGTGTGAAAGGATCAACATACTTGGAGGACTCTAGTGGATTTACTGCATGGTTTGTTGGGACTTGGTATGCAGTGGTTCATCTAAGATTGGCATAGAACTGGAAGGGATCTAGATCACTGGGGATGGTTACCTCTATATTATTATAGTAGAACTTTAGGCATTGGTGATATGTAGAAGGAACCGCTTTCATAGCATGGATCGATGGGTGGCCTAGTATCATGTTGTAGTTCATTTCTATATCTATGACTTGGAATAAAGTGTTCTCAATAGCTGGACAAACTTTGATAGGTAAGATGATAACCCCTGTAGAGAAATGCACACCATCATCATAGGCTTTGATTGTGATCCTTCGAGAGGGATCCACATCATTTTCAGAATACCCCAAACCTTTGACTACTTTAAGTGTATAGATATTCAACCCTGCTCCTCCATCTATCAAGACATGTCTAACTCTAACATTGCAGAAAAAGACTTCAAGGTGGAGGGGATCATTGTGGTTAGATTTTTCCTTAGGAATACCTCGAGGTGAAAATGTGATATGTTGTGACGTGGATAGGTTCCCAACCATGGCTTGGAACTGGGAAACATCCATGTTATTTGGGACTATTGACTCTTTAAGGGCTTGCTCCAAGATCCTTTGGTGTTGGGGGGATGTACGCAGTAGGTCCAAAATGGATATTTGTGCAGGGGTTTTTCCAAGTTGTTCAACAAGGCTATAATCAGCTGAAGTAGGAGTAGTAGGACTAGATGGGGGTACAAGTCTAGTAGAAGCAGTAGGTCTAGCTGGGGCTCCAAGTAGGGTGATCTTGCTATGGTTTGTAGTGACAGCACAAGGGTTTTTCAGCCTTCAATGTGAATGTGGATATGTGAAATTCCGACTCATTAAAGCAATTGATGGTGTAGTCATGGCTAGTACATGTGTAATTCACATTACCTTGCAAGTTTGAGTTTGAACTTGAGGGTTTCTCTTTGTCATGATTACCCAAAGGATCTTTGAAAATAGTGTGATCAGAGTTGGATGCTAATAGTGATGGATCAACTGTGATGACACCATTATCAATAAGGTCTTGTATTGCATGTTTCAGTTGGAAGCATGATGAAGTCTTATGTCCTTTGGTGTGATGGTAATCACAATACCTTTTTTCATCCACCAATCAGCTTTAGTCAATGGTTCATCTTTGATTGGGGGTAATTGCAGGAAGTTATTACTTAGTAACTGTTGTAATGCAGTCTCAAGTGGTATTCCCAATGGTGTGAATTTCCTGTCTTTGGTTCGAGGATGTCTTCGAGGTTTATCTTGCATGGGAGTCTTAGTTTTCTGTTGTGGAGCTGATGTTTGATTAGAGGTTTGTGAATTTGTAGGGTTTACACCTTTCAAAGTCAATTGAGGTTGTGTTGTGCTAATTGTGCGAGCATCCACAATACCATCATTAGTCACATTCTTATTTTTGGAGAAAATTTTTTCCTTGTCATTAGATGAGTTGGTGTTTGTGTTTTCTTTGTTTACCTTGAGGACTCCCTTACAGAGAAGAGCATCTTCAATACTAGCCCCTTTTTTCATTAGTTTAGAAATGGTGCTTGGACTCTTGATTTTGAGTTCATACATTAAGTTCAGGACTAAGTTTTCAATGCACAGGTGTACTTGTTGTTCTTCAGGGATGTCTAATGAGCATTGACTAAGAAAGCTTCTCCAACATAGTAAGAATGTGATGAATGATTCTCTTGTCTTTTGTTTAGTTGAGCACAAATTAGAAAGTGTCACCTCATTTATGATGTTAAAGGCAAAGTGGGAGATGAACTTGTCTACTAGATCTTACCAAGATTTGATATTACCAGGAAGTTTGGAGTACCACTCAAGTGCAGGCCCACCTAAAGAATGAGGGAACAATCTCATAAGGTAAGTGGGTTCATCACTGAGTTTAGTACATGAAGCACAAAATTCTTAGATGTGATCAATAGGGTTTCCTTTTCCTCGATATTTTTCAAACCTTGGAGCTTCAAAGTGTTTTGGGAATGGAGGCATATACAGACTTTTATCGAATGGGTTAGGATGTAGGTCCCTTTTCGTATATAGAGCCTATTTCTTTTGGACTCCCAATGCCTCAACTTGTTTGGAAAGTTGTTTGAATTTTTGTAATAGTTCTTCATTGGGGTTTTGCATGATGGTCTTTCCTTCAAGTCTTTTGTGTCTATGAGTAGACCGTTTGCTATGGCGAGAACTATGTCTACTTGGTTCTGACATTTCTATTTTTGATGAGTCTGATGAAGTATCACTGGGTGGTGGAGGTAAGTTGGCACCTCGAAGACAGAAAGGTCCCTATTGTTGGGGAACTTGTTGTGGTATTTGATGTGGAACTTGTTGTGAGATTGATTGCGATTGTTGTACCATGTGTTGTTGTTGTACCATGTGTTGTGGTTGTTGTTGGAATACCTTTTTTGATTGTATGTGAGACCATGTGTGTGCTTGTTGTTCTAGAGGTATCTGTTGAGGTTGTTGTGGCAGATGTTGTTGTTGTAACAAATGTTGCTGGTGTACAATTTGTTGCTCAAGACATTTTTGGTATTCCAACTATTGCCTGAGTTGCTCTTGTTGTTTAGCAAAAATCATTTTTTGTTGTTGGAATTGCTACTGAAATTGTTGTTGATAAATCGTGTGTAAGTCAAGTGGGTCCATATGGGATTGCGTGTTAGGAATGTTTGATTTTTGCCCCACTTGTGGTTGTTGTCATTGTGTTTGATGTTGTTGTTGATATGTGGGATGTGTGTCAAGTGGATGTAGACTTGGTTGTGCCTTGGAAGTGTTGAGTCCTTGTACCATTGTAGGTTGTTGTTGTCGTGGGGGTTGACTAAGTCCTTGAGAATTGAACGTCATGTTTGTATTGTTGTTTTGGTACCTTTGTGTTTTAGATGTTCCTACTTGCGACATCATATTGACTTGACTATGAGATGTGTCCCTGTTAGGAATGGGTGTAATGTCAATAAGACTTTTCCTTTGTGCATCTATAGGGATGGTTGCACTTGATGTTTCACATGTTGTATTTATGAGAGGCTCCATAGTGTTTGATGTTGTAGCATGGGGTAAAGTTAGAATCAAAGGTGTACTTTGTTGATTTGCCTCCAAAGAAGGTATGTATGGCATCCATAGAGCATGGGTCCCTTTAGGTGCATCTTTTTCTTGCATCATGTGACTAAAATCAAGTCTTAATGTCCTTTTGGGTTGTTTAGGGATTGCTCGTATTTCATCAAACAAGGGGTTAACATTGATGTGTTCAAATGTACTTTGGAGGATTTCAATTGTTGGTTCTTGATGGGACCTTATAGGTGCCATTATTTTGTTTGAAAACTCCAAAGTTTTTTTTCCCTTGTCTAAGTTTAAATTTATCATGGGTTGGATGTTTTCAATTGTTGTGCTGGTTTGATTTTTGGACCTAGGACCTTCCAAGTTTGGATTAAATTTGACAATTTCTTGTGCTGCCAAATGTTTGAAGTTCTTGCAAAAACTTTTGTCTTGACATGCCCTAGCCATTTCTTCATTAGTCATGCCATAATTAGTGTCAGAGTCATCACTTAGGTGTACAATACCTTCTTGTATGTTTGATGTGTTAGGTTGGCTGAATTCAAATGCATGTGATTGTTCATCTTCAGGTGAGGTTGGTACACTTCCTCCTCCTGGTGGCATTGGCACAAATATAGGTTCAAAGTTAGGACTCCATTGAACCATCCCATGTGTGGGGGAAGTGTTTGGAGGAAATCTCATGGTAGGTGTATTGTTCAAGGTTTGTTGTGCCATAGCTTGAGGATCTTGTGGATACATGTTCAAGGGGTCTACTAGTAATGGTTGTGATGCCTTGATTTGGTCTTCGTCAAAGGTTTGTTGGATTTTCTTGCTCGTTCTTTGTCTTGGACAAGGTTTTGGTTGTGCTTGTGCCTCAAAAAAAAAAGGTTGATAGAGTTCCTTGGTTCTCTAAGCTGATTTTCTCCTAGTAAGTGCTGGCATGATACCTAAGAGTGCAAATGCAATGGAATTTTTGAGTGTTTTGGGTGATTTTAGAGTCGTGGGTATGCAAGATATGAGTGTTTTTGGGATTTTTAATTGTTTAGAAATGTTATTAAATGTGAGGAAATGCTAAATGAATTATGGTTTTGATGTGCAAAGTGAAAATGTCCTAGGGATATTATGCAAATGCAAAATGCAAGGTGATGTTTTGAAGTTTGACTAGAGGGGATGAAAATGACTCTAAGGTATGCAAAATGACAATTAGGGTTATGTTTTGGACTTGTTAAGGATGATAAAGGTTGATGTATGCAAGGTATATCATGCAAAGGATGATTTTATAGGGTTTGTAATGACGTTGGGGACATGCAAAATGAGGGTAAATGCTCAAGAAGGTAATTTGGTTGATGGACAATTTGATAGGGTTTGGTAGTGAAAATGATGTTAAGGATTTTGATAAATGCAATATGAAGGGGATATACCACTAGGGTAGGTCAAAATAAAATTTGGGGATGCTAGGGATATGATCATGTTATGACAAGGGTATATGGAAAGTTTTGAACTTAGATAAAACCTTTTGAAAGTATTTTTCCTAAGAGTTTAACCTTGTAATAAAAGACTTTGGATCTTGACCAAAAACTGATAAAAGACGAAAAGATCAAATTGATAAAAGATGAAAAGGTCAAATATATCAAGACATAGATATATTTTGACCAAAATAAAATGATAAGAAAAGAGGTAAAAAGACTACTCAAGATCCATTATCCGTCAACACTAGGAGATACTCTAAGACTTATACTTTGTCTAGATTTTTGAATAAATTCAAAGGTTTTGGGGGTTCAAAATGACATTTTGAGGACTCAAAATGATGGTGATGCTGAGCGGGTATGTGATATGGACAATTCCTATGATGCAAAAGGGGATTTTGGGTGTAGGATATGATTTTGGGTCAAGTGTCAGAATGGGTAGGTCTAGAGGCTCCTAGATGCAGTTTTGGGGTCCTAAAGTGCAGTTTGGAGGCCAAAAATGGTCATGCAGGTACCCAAGTTCACCCTAATAGTACCAAGTGCACCCTAATAGTACCAACTATTTCATTCATGCACTTGGAGCTAGTTTGGGCGCAGTTGGTAAGTCAGAATGAAGGTTTGCTGATTCTAAGAGGTATGGATGTCAAACTAATATGCCAAGAAGCTAAGATGTTGGAGTTGATGTTAGGATAGGTTGGGAGATGAAAAATGAAGGTTATTATGTATAGAATGATGTCCTAAGTGAAGGTGATGAAGATTAGGTGTTGTAGAATGCAGATCTGGGAAAGCTAGTGCAAGGGGGGCTAACTAGGTATCTATGGAAACTGTTGAAGCGCCAAAATGTTATCTGGAACCCAAAACTAGATCTCAAGACCACCAAGTGCACCTAGATATTGTAGAATACATCAATGATGTAGTTGGGGCCCAGTTGGGCACAGTTGGTAGTTTTTGGGCATAGTTGGTAAACTGGGCTGAAATTGAGGCAATTTTGGGAGCTAAGGTTTCAAGATTGATGTCACAGAGAGGTAAATAGTAGAGGATAGTGTTAGGGCCAGTATGAATGCTCAAAATTATGGTTAGGACACTTAGAATGATGGATAAAGTGGTCAAGATGATGAATAGGTGTGCAAAGATGCAAGGTGGTGAATGCAAAGTGTTGATTCTGAGATGGGAATGCAAAAACTAAGGAAAGTAAAATTGAACCTAAATGGATGCAATATGAAAAGTAATAGATACTAAATGAGGACTAAAAGGTGCAATATGAAGTCTATATGATGTAAGAATGAAGCCTGGACTAGGGTGAATGCAAGTGAAATCTATGCAAGTGTGAGATCTACATTTTTCCAAGCACATTTAAGAGCACAAGTCGCCATGTTTTCCAAGGTTCGAGTGTGTTGAATCAATATTTGCAAAGTTTGATAAAGGTTGAAATGTTTTGGCAATGTGTGAAGTTTTGAAAAGTTCAAATGATATCCAAGGTGTAAATTTAATAGTTTGGATTTTATCTTGATTATTTTTTACACACATGCAAGACACATTAAGACAAGAATAGCTATTGTAAAATGTTAACAAACACACCACAACCTAGGCTTTTAGGACTGCATCCACTAAATTCCTACTTGAACCAAAGTTCAGCCACACTTATCTAGAGCAGAAAACCTAGGATCTTGGCACCACAGGCTCCTCCTTACAACGCACTCACTTCTCGAGGCTACCAAGATCCACTTCCCAAGGGGCATGACTTCCCAAGGGACTGTTGCCTCTACTAAGGACCACAAGAATGTAGGATGTCTTCAAGGGCATGGGTGACCCCTTGAGCCAGTGGATAGAAAGGATTTTGGCCACTAAAACATAGTTTTTAGTAAGGGCATTTCGTTCGGCAAGTGAATGATAAACTTTCGCAGAAGGTCTCCCAGCCCCGAGAATTGAGGTTTGACGCACCACAAGGGTACTGGAGGACAGCTATCACACAACAATACCACTGACACAGCTTTCACCATAATCAAATTTTATATAGCAGCTGGAACGTTGACCTTGCTTTGGCCCATTACTGCTCTGAGGTCATCCCCTGGCATACCCAATATCGAGTATCTTGGTCTAAGGCAGGCCTCCTATAGAAGTTACACGGATTTCTCTTACACCCAAGATCCACGAATGGTGGGGGGAGAGGATACATCCAATGTAACTCCTAGGGATCTAAAACTATAGACATGCCAGGCAAAAAAGAAAAAGGTTCTTTTTAAGCACCAAATGAAATGTTATCTAATCTAGGAAATCCACACCCATAGTTTTGAAAGACACACAAAGTCTTCGACAACGTCCTGGAAAGAACACAAATCAGTAGTTTGTTATGATCATATCTTCATCCAACGATCACCACATGCTGCAAATAGATCATCAATAACACAAAATCAACTAATCTATGTCCTAGAGAGTGATAGGAGCTTGAAATGCAAATTTTGATTGGTGCATGTGCTTACTATGAACCTAGGTGTGCTCCGATAGTGCAAATTGCTCCCCAGAAGGCCAAAATGGCTCTAAACATCCCCAAGTGTGCCCAGACAGTGTAGACTACATCAATGATGTAGTTGGGGCCTAGTTGGGTGCAGTTGGTAGTTTTAGGGCGCAGTTAGGAAGTCAGGTGCAGGGTGTGGAGAAATGGGTGCCTAGTCAAGACCCTAAAACTAAAATTTTCAAAGCTACACTCCCAAGTGTGTCAAAATAGTGTAGACTACATCAATGATGTAGTTGGGACCTAGATGGGTGTAGTTGGTAAGTTGGAAACAATAGAAAGAGGTTTTGGTGGTTTTTGGGCTCCTAAAACTGCTCTTAGGGGTCCCAAGTGCGCCTTGACCGAGCAGAGTGCGCCCTAGGATAGAAAGCTAACATAATGCATGAAAAAATAGCATATGAGCATTTTACTGGACCCCCTAATTAATATAAGTGTAAAAAGGAAGAGCAGATAGTCGTTATACCCCTCCAAGTGAGCTCCTTCCTTGCATCTGCAAGCACAAAACAAGAAAACACAAGTTAGATGTGCATGTTCACATCGGGTTCACCAAATGTAGGACTAGAAAAATGGGTTAAAAGCATAGCATACTATGAGAAAATCACAAAACTCAATAATCATACATTAGCACCCACTAGTCTACCATGAAATCCAAACTAATAAAGAAAGCAATAGAAACCCCCTTTTTCGCTTGTAGCTCCCATGTCCTTCTTTCTTCTCCAAATGATTGTAGCTCCAAAGTTTCCTATAATGCACACAAAATTGAAGCAAAAGTCTTATGATGTGGATAATGCCATGAGAATACTTGAAGTTGTGATTTGAATGTGAGAGCAAGAATGCAACATGCAAAGAAGTAGAGACTCAAAGACTCAAAGATTTGGATTTTCAAAACTTAAGCATTTAGATTCCAGGACCCAAAATGAGAGAAAGAGTGTTCATTTTATAATCAACACTCAAAGTGAGGGCATTGGATTTGTCACCCATAGATGTGCAATGTGGCAAGAGATTCCTATGACGCATATGACAGAATATGCCAATTGTGAGATTCTGTGACACATGCAAGTCAAACTTGGCTAAATGTGGAAGAGAATCTATGATGCGTCATAAGACACCTCAACCCACTTAAAGCCAAGAATCTATGACAAAGAAACCAAATAGAGACATGTGTAAGAGGTAATAATATTTGATTATGACAAATCTCAGCCAAGTGTCAAAGGAGAATCTACGAGGTGTCATATCCAAGTGTCATGATGATGGAATATTTGAATTAAAAATCCTCTTATTCCACAAAATAAGAATTAGTAGAAAATAGAATTAATGATGGAAAATGGAACTTAGGAAATTAAGAATTTCCATGGTTTGCAGATAATAGACCAATTAATTAATTAATTGAGGATGATAATTAGGAAGAATAATTAAAAATAATAGGATTAAATTATGGGTTGTTTAATCCTATAGAGAAAATTAGCGAATGATTGGCCAAATTGATTAAATGAATGCGACAGTATCCTTTGATGAAAATGTAATGATGATGGATATGGAATAAGATGATGACCAGTAGATCAAAGCCATGGTCAAATTGATTGATAGATCAAAATTGATTGCATGCCAAGGACACATGACATGAATTGGTTGATATGTAACTTTTAATCGACATCTTAAATGCTACAGGATTGAAATTGATTGATAAGGTTTGATCATAATAACATCGACGAACATTGTCAATGTTATTAAAATGGTTGATGATGCCATGATCTGACATTGAAAGCCTCAAAAATTTCAAAGATTGAATGACATGAATGATAGTTTGACCTAGCACTGAGAGCCATGACAGTACTAAGGTCAAATTGATAGGTTGATAGGTTTCCAAGACACTGAAAGCCACAAAAATGCCTAGGAGTGGATAAATTATGATTGATTTGGGATGTTTGATATGTTTCAAGTTGATTAGGACTGATTTTGAGTGATTCTAGGTTGATTTGGGGTGATTCCGAGTTGATTTGATATGATTCTGAGTTGATATGAAATTGATATGAAAGAGGATATAAATGATGAAATATGGTCAATTTGGCCAAAAGATCAGAGTTAGTAGAATGAGAAAATGGGACAAATTATTATGAATAAGTGATGAAATCATAGATGCAAACGATTTTGGAGCGTCTACAATAGGAATCATCGAGTATTTGCAGTGGTTGATAATCGTCAAGCTGAGCACCAAGGTACACTAGTTGAGGCTACAAGTACACTGTATGGTATTTCATCTTTAGTGTTATTTGACTTAGGTGCTTCAAATTCTTTTATTTTACCATATCTTGTTTAATAATGTGGGCTAATGGTAGTATCCTAGGTTGATAGTTGGCAGGTTGAGTTAGCCACACAATCCAAAGTGGTCATAGACTCCTTAACTAGATGTTGTAGTTTGAACTTGGGTACCTTAACCACCATAGTGGATCTTCATATCCTAAATTTAGGATCATATGAAATAATTTTGGGCATGCATTGGATAGTTTCTCATGAGGTGAATATAGATTATTACTATAATTTAGTACAGTGAGTTGATGACATAGGTGGGCAGGTGGAACTTTTAGGGGTCCAGAGACTAGTCTCACTTTGGATGATTTTAGCTAATCAGCTAAAGTGGAGTATGCAGAAGGGATGTAAGATGTTCATAGTATTTTTCTATGATCTCAAGGAAGCTAAGATCCATACAGTGACACTTGATGATCACCCACTCCTTCATGAATATGTAGATGTGTTTCTTGATGAGATACCTAGTATGCCACCATAGTGTGACATTGATTTATGGATTGATCTTGTACCAGGAGTGGAGCCAATTTCATGAGCTCCTTACTACATGAATACTTAGGAGTTGAGTGAGATATGATTAAAATTGGAAGAATTATTTTTCAATGGCTATTTTCATCCTTGTGTATCCCCATTGTGTGCACGAGTCATCTTTGTGAAGAAGAAAGATGGATCTTTGTGTTTATGCATTGACTAGTGACAGTTGAATAAGGTGATAGTAAGGAATTGATATCCTTTGTTGAGGATAGATGACTTGTTTTATTAGATGAAGGGAGAATGAGTGTTCTCAAAGATTTATCTTAAGTTAGGATACCATCAACTTTGCATCTAGGAGGCTGACATTCATCAAACAATGTTTCATACATGATATGGTCATTATGAGTTCATAGTTGTACCCTTTGGGTTAACCAATGCACTATCAATGTTTATGATTTTGATGAATGGAGTATTTTGCACTTACCTTGATCAGTGTATCATTGAATTTTTAGATGACATATTGATCTACTCAAAGAATATTGAGGAACATGAGGTCCATTTATGCTAGGTATTACAGTGCTTGAGAGGTCACTAGTTGTATGGAAACTTGGGTAAATGTAGATTCTTCCAATCTATGGTGAAGTATTTGGGGCATATCATAACTGGTGATGGTATTACAGAGGATCTAGAGAAAATTTGAGCTATCATGGATTGGTCAGTACACACTAATGTATTAGAGGTTTTTAGTTTTATGGGATTGGTAGGTTATTACCATCTCTTCATGAAGGATTTCTCACATGTAGCTCATCCCATCACTTCTCTTCAGCTAAAAGGGAAGAAGTGTGATGTTAAAATTAGTGTGAGGTAACATTTAATGCTCTTAAAGAGTGTTTGACCAGTGCACCCTAATTCTATAGGCAATTTCATGGTTTTCATAGATGCTTCATTGGAAGGAGTGGGTGCTATATTGATGCAAGATGGTTGAGAGATTGCATATGAATCTAGAAAACTCAAGGACCTTGAGCTCAACTACCCCAATCATTATTTGGAACTTGCATCCATACTACATGCTCTAGTTCATTAGAGACATTTCCTTTTGAGACACAAGTTTGAGTTACATAGTGATCATATAAGCTTGTAATATACATTTACTCGGCCAAGCTTGAATGCATGACAACATCACTAAATGGAGTTCTTGTGTGAATATGACTTTGATGTTCACTACATTAAAGGAAAATAAAATGTCACTGCAAATTCCTTGAGTAGGAGGCAACATGAGATATTAGTCTTATCATTGGGAGTGGATTTACAAGGCCACATCTTGGAGGCTTTTCCTAGTGATGCATGGTATTAGGAGGTGAGGGTGCAGATCGAGTCTAAACATACCCTTGTAGGGAGGTTTTTGAGTTTCTTACTTGAATCTAATGAAATGCTGCAACACTTGGGGCATAATATATATGTACCTATTTTAGGTGATCTTTGTACCTTGGTGTTCTTAGAGGCACATCATGCACTATATTTTGCACTTCCTGGTGTCAAGAAGATGCATGCCAACCTTAAATAGTTGTACATATGGGTAGGAATTAGGTGTGATGTTTCTAATTTTGTTGCTAGATGTCTTAAGTGCCAAAGAGTAAATGCAAAGCATCAACATCCAATAGGTCATTTGCAATCGCATACCATTCAAAAGTGAAAGTGGGATATGATATCTATTGATTTCATCACTGGGTTACCTATGTCATCATGATGACATGATTGTATTATGGTGATAGTGGACAAGTTGTCCAAGGTAGCACATTTTTCACCCATAAGAGCATCCTACACAACTTCTTTTGTAGCACATATTTTCCTGGAGGACATTGTTCATTGTGCATGGAATCTCTTGTTGGATTATTTTGGATAGAGATCCAGTGTCTACTTTAGCACTATGGATGTCTCTCCAGCATACTTTGGGTGCAAGCTCAATTTTAGTTCAATGTATCAACTAAAGACTGATGGTTAGACTAAGAGAGTGAACCAATTTTTGGAGGATATGCTTCGCATGTATGTGATGGACAAGCAAGTGAAGTGGGAGGATTATTTATACCTTTTTTAGTTTGCATATAGCAAAAGGTATCATAGTTCCCTTGGCATGTCACCTTTTTAGGTCTTATATAGTAGACTGTGCCATACCCCTTTGAGTTTGGATCATTTAGAGGACCAAGTACTTTTAGTTCCAGAGAGGCTTCAAGACATGGAGCAGTAGGTTGTTTGTATTAGAGAGCATTTGGTTATTGGTTAGGATAGGCAAAAGATGTATGTAGATACCCATAGGTTGGATTGTCACTTTTCTATTGGTGACAAAGTGTTTTTGAGAGTGTGTCTAAGGAAGAGCCCCATCTATTATAAGAAAGGCTCTAAGTTGGCAATATGTTTTATCAAACCATTTTAGATCCTCAAGAGGATTGGTCCTATTGCTTATCGAGTAGCATTGCCATCTAGCCTATTGCATATCCATGATGTTTTCCATGTTTCTATCTTGAGGTAGTATATTCCTAATGTGACCCATGTTCTTGACTAGGATGTTTTAAAAGTGTAGGAAAAACAACTTTCTTTGGAGCCCATATGTATCCTTCAACATCAAAAATTGACTTTGAGAGGTCGTGATATAGAGTAGGTAAGGATCTAGTAGGACCTAAGTGAGGAGACCTCTACTACTTGGGAAGATGCTACACAATTGAGAGATTTGTACCCCTATATTTTTGTGAGCTTTTAGGAATAAGCTTATGTCTAGTGGGGAAGAATGTAGCGCCTCTTGTGTTTGTAGTCTGTGCCTTGTTATATTTTGATGTGAGAGATACTTGTTACTATTTTTATGGTTAAATTTGGGATGACCTAAGGCTTAGATGTTATACTTTAATTTCAATATCATAGATATCGGACTAAAATGTTGTTCATTTTATCATATTTGCATGATGATGCCATTTTGAGATGACAGTAGGTTTTGTGATGATATCCAATTATCTAGTATTTGGACGTATCTCTAATTAGATTATGTGATGGATTTAATGCTATGGTTATTTATTTCATTATTGCTTCATTATGCTTTATGCGAACGTGAGTGATGTAAATAGATTATTTCAGTAAAATTGAATAAATGGTTAAATTAAGTGATTTAATGCATTTATTGCTTCAACTATGTTATTAAATGCAATTGCCCTTGATCATATGTTTTAGTGTGCATGATTTATATCCCTAGTAGTGGCACAAAAATTTAGTGATTCAATTGTTCATATTTGCCAATGTCATCCCTATATGGTCGACATATCCCAATTTAATTATTTAAATTAAAATTTTTGGTGATTATTAATATGAACTCATTTGCATTATGTGAACAGACCCGTGAATGTGTTTGTACATTTAGAGTTTAACATTTTTGTGAAGGTTGTTTGGGAAATTCTATGATTTTGGATTTTTAGGCATTATTTTAATCAATTTTTAATTTCTAGTAGCTTTTCCATAGATGAATTTGTTAGAGTAATTATTTTGTTTCACTTATTAATTAGATCATCTTGATTTAATTAATTAAGTGGTTTATTACTCTAGTTCTTAAGCTTGCTTTTAGGTGCATATAATTGATATTTTATATTAATTATAATGTGCAAACCTAGTTAGGGTTTCGTGATTCCTTTTATAAGGATTCACCTCTTTGTATTTTTTCATTCACTTATTGGATCATAATAGAGAGTTCTCTTTGCATGTTCATAAGATGTCTCTGGCTTTTTGGCCTCCATAATTTTTTCTTGCTTCTATTCTTTGCTTCATCCATGTGACAGGGTTATGCATGTAGGTGTTCTTAGGAGATTAGTTTTTCACCTAATCTAACATGGTATCAGAGCCATCTTGCTTTTTATGTGGATTTAGGGGGGACCTTTGTTTCTGGTCACTTTGGGCTCAAACAGACATCACTGTTGCATTCAGAGCACCCAAAAGCCCTAGAATCCATATAAAACTTGTCTATTTTGGACAACTTTGATCTGGAAGGAAATTTTTTTTTGTCCAACAAGCCTGTACGACCTCCTACATGTAGATCGAGGTGGAAAAATTAAAAAAATACAAAAAAAAATCAACTGCGATAGTTTTTTAGCTGGGGTGGTTCATTAACCGCAGCGGAGCCGATAGTGGTAACTGTTGATGGCCACCGCTAGCAGTTACCGCTGGTGGTCTGCCAGCGGCCTACAGTGGCTTTGTCAGTAGTGTCCACCATGATGCCACTGTGCTCTGCCCTCCCTCCACCCAACCACTACCTGGTCGCCACTTCGCTAGTGGTGGGGGTTTTTTTGTTTTTTAATTATTTTTTTTATTTAAAAATAATAATTTTTTCTTGCATTCCAAAGGCCCTGGAGGTTTTTTCGCCGTAACTTGAGCATACAGATGTATTTTTTCGATCCAAAAAATGTGCCAAAAATTTGGTTCTGAAACAAAGATGATGGTATAGATGTTTTTGAGTTTTGATGCAGTTTGGTTTCCTATTTTGGCAGTCAAAGCTAGATGTTCTATTTTGCATTTTGGGAGCCATATCTCGCTCATCCGAACTCTTTTTTTGGGCTTGCTAGATATCGTTGGAAAGTTGGTTCTGTGAGTTATTCAGTTGTAGAGGTCTTTTATCTAGATTCTACTCCAAGTTCTTTCTCCTCTAAGTTTTTCACTTTCACACTCTGACAAATTACTTGTATTCTATAGGTCCTAGGATCTCTTCTTCTATTCTTTTGGCTCACTCTTCTTTCTATCTTTTAAGCATTGTATGCTTATCTTCTGTTGCATTCTTTTTTTGATAAACACACTGAGATAAAGTGCCTGCTTTTGCATATCTAGGATCTTGTACACCTTGTGTTTGTTTGTACTTGCACTCAGTTATAAAGTGCCATGGGGGGTCATGATGTTTTGCCATTTTGTGCTCATCCACCTTTGTCAAGTGAGCATTCCTTCCATGACATTAGCCCATGCAATGTGTCAGTGAGACCGCCCTTTATCCTGTGCTTGTACTACTATTGCACTATTGGTGTTCCTGATTCTTCTTCTTGCAAATGTTTTTGGCATTATATTTCAGTGTTCATGTCACCCCTCTCCCTGTTCAGCCTTATGGGGGGGTTCACCTATTAGCTCTATTTCTTCCTTGGTTCGGTTGAGTGATCTATGTATTTAGTTTTTGTTCCTATGTACTAGGTGGATGCAATGGCTAGGAACCTATGCATTTTAGTGAGATGGTTCATCTACTATATAAACACTCATTCATTCCTATTTTTGGAGGTCACCTCTTCAATTGATCAGCTCTTTAGACTTTGTCTTCTCTACCTGTTCATGCACTATTTCTGTGGGGGTTCTAGCAGTTTCTTCTGATAGTGTTTGCAGCTTCATGCTTCAGAGATGTTTCATGCTCTTTCTTGTTCCTTTCTTTGGGACATTTCTTAGATTGGAGGCTTTGTTTCCTTCATCTAGTTCATTTCCTTGTATTGGGTACCTGATCAGGCCTTGTTGCCGGGACCCATTTTCCTGCTTTCATAGCTTTGCTAGGTTAGCTCCCTCTTGAGCTTCACTTAAGGGGGGGTGTTAGAGTAATTATTTTGTTTCACTTATTAGTTAGATCATCTTGATTTAATTAATTAAGTGGTTTATTACTCTAGTTCTTAAGCTTTCTTTTAGGTGCATATAATTAATATTTTATATTAATTATAATGTGCAAACCTAGTTAGGGTTTTGTGATTCCTTTTATAAGGATTCACCTCTTTGTATTTTTTCATTCACTTATTGGATCATAATAGAGATTTATCTTTGCATGTTCATAAGATGTCTCTAGCTTTTTGGCCTCCATAATTTTTTTTTGCTTCTGTTCTTTGCTTCATCCATGTGATAGGGTTATGCATGCAGGTGTTCTTGGGAGATTAGTTTTTCACCTAATCTAACAGAATTCCTATTACTAGAATAACCTATTTTTGTTTGGGTTGATTCAGAAAGTAACTAGTTTAACTAGTTATTTACCCTAATTGATTATTCACTCGAAAAGTGAATAAGTATTGAAAAAGAAAATTAATTCCTCACTTCTCAATTTTGGAAATTGAGAATTTGAGAGATTTTTTTGAAATCCTCTTCTAGAGGATTACATTTTTGTTCATTGTGAGAGTTACAAAATGGGATCTTCATGAGGCCAATCTCATTAGATCTTGCTTGGGGAGACCTTGTTGTACCATGATATCCAATAGCTTCTACTGGTTATTTATTTTAGTATGTTGTTTCCTATTTCAACCCCTTTTACTATCAAGTAGGTGTTGACATATCAGTCAAGTTTGTTATTAGTGACAACACTTATTTAAATTTTGTGTGGCTACCAAGCTCATTGAATAGTCTACAGTGTTTACCATGTAATTTAGTAGCCACCAAGCATTACAGTTACTACCGAGTCTTCTGGACTAATTCTAGTGGTTACCAAGCACCATAGTTTCTATCGAGCTAGTAGTTCATGTAATGCAAAGCTGGTGTTAACCAAGCCATATGGTGATCAGTGTTTATCGAGTTCAGTTATGGTTTAGTTTATACCAAGTTGCACAGTATCTATCAAGTCACCAGTGTAGACTGAATTCAAGACTACTTTGAGGTAATCAATATGGATTGGGCTTCTACTTCTATCAAGTGCATGATGATGACAAGTAATGATAGTGGATTCCATGTATCAAAAGTTCACCCAGTTAGTCTTTAGAACCTGAGTGTCTTCATATGGGCTAACTTTGTAATTTTAGTGTTAATTTGTATGATGGTCAACTTTTTAATTATACAAATTGAATTGGTATATATTTAATGTATTGTGTCATATCCAAATGTGATATAAATGAAGAAAATTGTGTAAGAATACACATGTGAACCAGTAATAGATAAAGTAGGTCATATCAGTAAAGGAGTAACAAAGACACATCCATCACAGAAAGGTGATCAATACTTCAAGGAATCTCTATTAGCAATTTAGTTGTAAGTCAAATATCTACTGTTTCATCCTAATGGATGGACTGGTCTAAATCTTTTAACAAGGTATACTTAATAGTCTTTCTCAAATCTCTTTACCGAGTGCATACTTCATTGCGTGTTTGTAAATCCTCTAACAAGGTAGACCTAGCAGTCCTAATTGCTCCTAATAGGATAGATCATCAAAAGTGATCATTGTAAGCCTTAACTAGCCAACTTTATGCTATAGTGTTGAAGTTTTGTGGGCATCATCCCCACCCTAGTTTTACTTTTTATTTGGAAGGTTTCTAGGTCACCAAATCATTGTGTTTAGGTGTTATGAATGTTTTATGTTTTTAGTTTCTCATGCATGCAATTAGATCAAACATGTTGATCTAATGGTAATTGGATTATTGCAATTAAGATCTATAATTAATATATTTTTTGAGGTTACTAATTCACTCCTCCCCTCTCAATAACCTTGCATAGTCTTAAATATTTCCAACAATTAGTATCAGAGCATTTTGGTTCTTGAGAGAAAGTTTGACAACTTGAGAAAAGATCAAGGATAACGGAGATATTTAGACTTGACAAAGCCATTGACAATGAAAATTTGGATCTAGAAATGGCCATTTCTCAAATCAAGAAAGCATAGGAGCATCTTTCCCAATCCCTAAAAAGAAGGAAGTATCTTGCAAATTAGATGAATGATCATCAACACATTGAAGAAAGAATTGAAGACTTTTCACCTTCAAGTATTCTAGATGAAGCAAATGATGCAATCAAAGAAATCTTAGAAAAGAATGGATCCCTACAAGAAGAGGTAAGGAAATTGAAAAGAGAGAAAGAAATTTAGTCAATAAGATTATGTGAAATCTTGGAATAGAGAAACAAGATAAATGAAGAATTGGATGGAAGGAACAATGAAATTGAAAATAAATCCCTTCAACAAACAAACTTTATTGATCAACTCTCCAATGCAAATGAAGAAATCATGAGCTTAAGATTTGAAGATGAAAAGATAAGGAATGATCTAAATTTAGAAAGACAAATCAATGAAAGATTGAGGAATGATCTAAATTCTAAAAAGCAACTCAATGAAAGGATAATGAGATCCCAAGCAGAAATGGATCAATTGAATTAGCTAAATAAGAAAAATCTCTATCGACAAAAGGGCAAAGTAGAAATTGGATACGAAGAAGAAGATGAATCCTCCAAACAAGGTGCCCAAAAGAATCAAAAACCTACTTGCAATCACTATGGTAAGATGGGTCATACATCAGACAAATGTTGGAGTAATGGAAAAGAAAAATTCAATGAAAAATGCTACAATTGCTATCAGCATGGTCACAGGGATAATGAATGCAAAGAGAAACCAAAATTTGAAGGCAAGTGTCACAAATGCAAGAAACAAGCTCACAAGGCATCAAAATGCAGAACTAAGTCATTCAATACGATAGAGCAAATTGTGAAAGCAATATTTAGTTGGGACTACAACACTTGGTGTAGATGTCATTATTATGGAGAATTTGGATAGATTGGCATGAATTGTGTTAAACATCACATAAGGAGAAAATATACCACCATAAGATTTTTCACTTATACTGAACTTGGCCATCTAGCCAAAAATTGCATGAATATAGGTAGAATTGAAGATGAAAAGAAGGAAAAGGTAGAAAATATTTGAAAGTAGCTGAGGTAGCAATGGATTCCTAAATCTACCAAGGATGCTAGTTCAAGTAATAATGGTCAAGTCACTCAAGAATTGGGTGACTCCTCCACTTCAAATTAAGTTCTCAAAGGAGAATTGGGACTACATTATCAAGATCACATCCAAACAGTTCCAATTGAAGGAAAGAAAATACCCAAATTAATATTCAAAATACAAAAGGATCACTGAAGAAGATTTGTATCAGGTATCACCGAGTTATCTTCTCTACCAAGTAAGGTCGAATTAACAAGTCACACATTGTTATCAAGTTGCGAAGTCTTCATCGAATAAATAGTATAGAATAGTGGATGACAGCCTATCAAGCATGATGATAACACATTTATCTTTGTACCAAGCATTAAAAGGGAAATTTCAACTAAAGCATGAAATCAAATTCTTCTCTCACCATGAAATTTTAGAGCCATTGCAAGAAAGCAATTTCCAGTACGATTAAGTGACTTGAGAAAAGTTCATATAGAAGTTTTTCAATTTTTCATTGAACGAATATGGCATCTAGTTGCAGCAAGGTAAAGAAAGGGTCTAACATGTTGGTACAAGGAGTTGAATGGAAAGCACAAAATTTCAAACTTATGCTCGCAATTGAAAAATCCATGGACCCAAATGGTTCTCAATCCCAAATTCCTCCTAGGATACTTCTTGTTAACAACATTCATACTCATTTTAAATGTGCAATTCAAGAAATTAGTACTCTAGAGATGGATGAAACCCTAGGTTAGTTGTGTGTTGTTGGAACTCTTAAACCTGAACATCGACATTTGGAAGCAAAAGGATTAAAACACATTCCTCATATGCCCCAAGGATTTCAAATCAAATGGATTAGGTTCATTGTTAGTCGAGTGCACAATGGGAAACTATGGTTAGAGCAGCCAATTTTGTTAACCAAGAAGATGATTCATCAAATCACTAGCCTTCCTATGCTTACCAAGGCCAAAACTTCAAAAACACTTGGTTGGGAAAAACTAGAAAAGAAAACCCTAGCCAAATGGGATGGTAGAGGCAAGAAAATAAGTAGTGTTGCATATGCAAAATTGAAATTTGGAATTCATGTTATTGCTCATAAGATATATAGTCCAAGTCAACTGAACAATGTGTCATGCAAAACCATGGATCTGGCATATAAATTAGTTAAGAATAACTTGTCATTCAACCTCACCAAGTTGTTGCTAAATCAGTTCAACAAAAATATGGAAAGATTTA
Source organism: Cupressus sempervirens (assembly GCA_028749045.1). NCBI lineage: Eukaryota > Viridiplantae > Streptophyta > Pinopsida > Cupressales > Cupressaceae > Cupressus > Cupressus sempervirens. The sequence continues at coordinate 253,750,020 of CM053787.1, forward strand.
GAACTTCAAAGAACAACTCATGCAAATTTGATTCACTGTTGATCTATTTGTTCTTCTTTGTTCAAAAGTTTTTCCCATCTAAAGGCACAATAGTTTGGAGCAAGGATGTGCATGTACTTTATTAGATAAATGAATATATTGCAAAAATGGGTGAAAACATTGCTATCATCATGGACAACTACTTCAATACATGCAAAGAAAAAATGAATAATAGGTTTAGAATTCCAAAGAAGTTAGTTGAAGACTACAAATATGATGTATGCTTAATGGTGGACAATGACAAGGTATATATATAGGCAGTTAGGCCTAGAGTTGTATGGATAAAACCTCTTGGCTATGAGGTAAATCTTGATGAAACAAAAGACATCATTCAAGCTCTCATCAATGAACTTGTCAATCCTTAGGCTCCTTACTCTGGAACCTATGATGAAGCTAAGGCTAGAATAGAACTTGAGATTAAGCTCCCTTAGGTAGTTAACAAAGAAAAGAGAATGACAGTCAAACTAAAATCAAATACACCTTTCCTATTAACCAAAGGAAAGGGTGAAGATATGTCAAGTGAATAAATAGAGGATGAGGAAGAATCTAAGAAAGAAGAAGAACCTTTGAAGAAGAAAGGAAAAGTGATCATCACCAAGCCACATAAGCCATCCTCTATAGTTTTCACAAGAAGGTCAAGGAAAAAGGCTAACAAAGAAGGTTGTGAGATCATATTCAGCCAACCTCGACACACCTTCTAGGATAGACTCAAAGAACTGAGAGAAGGAGTTGGTATAACCAACCTCAAGGTTTTAAAATATGAGACAAAAATTGAGGAAGAATAGAAATAGATTGAAGATTTGGTCATGGATAAAATGGGTCAATGGATGTATTCTCCTGACTAGCTAGCCTCA